>JAMXBB010000005.1:40951865-41333121 GCA_024138015.1 Lumnitzera littorea | reverse complement strand
GGTCCTAAGTTGGATTTTATTTTTGGAAATTCTAAATGATTCTAATTTGAAAATTGATTGATTTATTTTCATTTATTTTTAGAAAACTCAATTTTTCTAAGTGTGAAAACGATTTTTGTTTACTAACCTATTTATTTATTTTTATTTTTATTATATTATCTTATTTATTTTATACTTATTTTATCTATATTTATTAAAATAAATAAATAGACTACTTTCTTTCTTCTTCTTTTTTTTTTTTCTTTTTGTTTTTTTTTTCTTTTTTTTTTCTCATTTATAACAATTACAAATAAACAAATGAAAAAAAAAAGGTCGGCTTGGAGTCGGCTTACTTCGACTTGGATCGGCTCGCTTCGGCTTAAATCGGCTCGCTTCGGCTTAGATCGGCTCGGTCGACTCACTTCGGCTTGAATCGACTCACTTCGGCTTGAATCGACTCACTTTGGCTTGGTTCGACTCAGTCGGCTCACTTTGGCTTAAATCGGCTTGGCTATCCTAGAGAGAGAGGAAACTTCGATTTTTGTAGGAAACTTCGATTTTTGTTTTTCTAAAGTGTTTCGAAGTTTTTTTTGTGTTTTGAAAATAAAGAATAGACCCCTATTTATAGGTGTTACGGTTAAGTTAAAGATGGAAAAAATTAAATGCAATATGATTTTCTTCCATTTTTCGATTAGACAAACCTGGACAATATGTGGTGCCAAATACATAGCTACGCATATATGAATGTACCGGAGTATGTTAGAATGTGTCTACCACACTTAGAAGTGAGTTGGCAACTGACGTGGCTCCGACGTGGCTCGTGATATGGCGATGACATGGCGATAAAGTGAGAAAAGAAAATAAAAAGATACATTTTGTACCTTCTATAGATTGAACTCAGGATCTCCAAGTCATATGCAATATCAAGTCCAAATGCTTATCCAATTGAGTTATTGGTTTTTCCTTATTCATATATGTAATTAATTGCACATATAGACCAAGTTAACCTAAGCTAGATTCAAATCTAAGCCTAGACCCAACAGTCTTTTATTCAAAACTATTGAAATTGAAATTAAAATTAAAATTATATTCTAATTAAACAACCTAAAAAATTTATTATTTTCTAAATACCCTATTTTATTTTGTGAATTTTCAAAAATTTTTTTTTTATAAATTTATTCATTTTTTTGGGATTTTTTTTAACTTTTTCTAATTTATGACCTTATAACCTAATTTGAAAAATAAAAAGGGGGGGCAAAAATTAGGTGTCTACAATTACTAAAGTTGAGTAAGAGTAGATAACAAACAACACAATATAAACAATATGATAGATAATATTACATATCATAACTGAAACATTTCAACCATAACCTCTAAGTTCAATTTCTCACATGCATTCGCCCAATGAGGCATTTATTACTAGCAATGTAGCATGCTATGCTCATGTACGCGACATGAATCAATACTAATATCCTATTCCCTCCAATTTTTATCTAGTTAGTCGACATAACTGGGCATCTAGATACAACGTATAGGAACCTATAGGCAATAAGGAGCTACTTGGGAGTAAGACCCCCACTAAATTAGACTACACACTATAATGGTCTACCAATATCAAAATGGGCAACAAGGAGCTACCTAGGAGTAGGATTCCCAACTTTGCTTTACAAAATTAGACTACATACTATAGTTTACCAAATCAAAGAGGCAACACTACCAAATTAGACACATATTGTAGTCTACCAAATCTAACTATCAAAATAGTCACAATATTCAAGCAATGCAATTTATGTGCTTCCAAAAATTGAGTTTATAAAGCCATGTTTTTTTCATGGTCACTTAAAAGCCTCATTTTGAAAATATTGACCCGAAGGTCCCTTTTTATGCTATGCCATAATATACAATAACAACTCAAGTATATCACTCAATACGACCAGTCTTTCAATTTTATTCAACCTAGTGATCTAATTCTAGTTTTCGAACTCTTCCTAGTAGAATTCTAATATCTTACTTGAGGTTTACTTAGGTAAACACCTAGAAGATTGAGTTAGCAATCACTCAACTTCCCTAACTAGCATAATCATTCATAAGCACAAATCATCACCCAACATAGCAACATAACGGTTTAACCAAGATACACTTACTATCATTCAAAATCACCACATCAGCATCTACTATAGTAGCATATCAGTTTGCTAGATATCTCTCATAGATTTTGATGATAACAAAAAGAGAAAAACACTAATGAATTAACAAGTGTGCAAGTATTCAGAAAGTTCTTTAGAAAGTTTAAAATTGCAAATTGAGATGCATTCAGAAACTTATTCAGAAGGTTTAAATTTATTAGAAAAGAGACTAATCTGAAAATCTCTAGAAAGTGTTTTAGAAACTTTTATAAGAAGAATTAGTATAGCACTTCAACAACTAGTTCAAAAACTTCAGAAAAAAGAAGACTGATGCTCTTTAGAAGGTTATTCAGAAAGTTGATCGAGAAAAGTAACATAGAAAATTAATTTATATCATATACGAATTGAACAAGGCCTAGCTCCACTAGATTAGGTGTATTAGGGAAATACACTTAATCCTGGTTTACTTAAGATGGTATCAAGATCTATGGGGATTTTTTAGTGAATTAATTTTTGATAAATCAAGATATGCATAAATACGAATAAGGATAAGGTTGATTTGGATTTTGTGGAATTTCAAATCTTAAATGTGAGTCTTATCTAGAAGTTGCTGATAAAGTATATCTCTTCATCAAATTCAAATCAAAAGCTTATCTAGTGGTTGCAGATTGAACTATATCTAATCTAAACAAGATAATTGAATTTCAAATGACCGAGATCTTTTTAAAATATCCAAGGATTATCTTTAACAACTAATGATTGGATAAATATGAAAGTGAAGATAATCTTCAAAAATTAGCCATTAGATGTTGTCAATACAAATAGAGAAAGGATTCAAAACGTCATTTTTTACAACAACAACTTTAGAAAAAGTTTTTGCTATACAAAAAATAGTGATCAAATTCTACTTTCTAAAAAGCCATAAAAAGTCCTTCAGATACTTCTTCAAAAAGTTACACTGAAGCAAATTATACAATAATCATTATTTCTATTTAGAGCAAAATTATTTAAGATTCATAGTTTTATTCTCAATTGCAATTTAATTTTTATTTGTTGTTTGAGTGTTGAGACAAGTACATTTGTACTTTATAGACCTGTAATTAGCCTAGATTATAAAAAGACTAGATAAGCAGAGCAGAATGTTATAAAGTCCATGTATAACGAATACTTGTAATCTTCTTGTGATTTTATTTAGTGGATCAAGTGGAATGGCATCAATGAAGTAGACCGGGTCCCCAATAGTGAAGCTAAAAGAGAGTAGTAGGTAAAAGGCCAAAGCTCTATAAATCCTGAGCTCAATATTCTCCTTCCTTACTTTTTTAATTTACTTTATTAATTATTGGGTATTAAATTATTAAAATACCATCGTTCACCAATATAAGTTGTTAAGAGGGGTAATTTTATTTTATAATAAAAAATTTTAAAAGGTTCAAAGATATCAATTCACCCCTTCTCTTGATATCTTATACGGGACCAACACAATTCACCTAAGATATATCCATATTCAATCAACACAAATCAAATAACATACAGTATTATAAGTAGCAATATATCTACTCCAAGTATAGGTTAAATCTACTTACCTAGGCTTAACAATAGCGCAAAATCCTAATCTTCACAACATTGTCCTTCCTTACTTATCATACTTATGAAAATATAAACACAACTTCTAAGTCAAGTATGGGTTAAACCCAAACTGTTATAAGCTTTCATTTCCATATTTTTAAACTTCATTTGACTATATCTTACTTATTTCTTATTTGATTTCAGTAAACTTTATATTGTTACAATCGTTATTTTGAGTATTGTTGATATATCTTAAGAAAAAAAAATTGATCAACATTATCAAAAACCTAAAAATACCCCTTTCATATTACCAATTTGATCAAGCGTTATCGTAACTGCATAATTAACTCGATTAAGTTTTAATACCAAACTAAAACCCTAAAAATCATACTTTCCAAACTTATCCACTAACCCTTAATATACCCCAATGTGTTTATTTTACGTGAATTTGATAAGTATCTTACTAGTACTAATTAGTATATTCATACTAAGTAAATATATAAGCTTATATTAGGAAAATACATAATAAATAGTATATGAGCATGATTCATTCCATGAAAAATTCTTTAGACTCATAAAAATATATAATTTAATTATTGACCATGAATTATACTAAATTGGCTATTATCTATTTTTACGAAAAATAGCGATTTTAGCTCAAAATAATGGAAAATTAGAGAAAATAAACAAATTTATGTGTAAGATAAAAACTAAATGTTCTAAATATCATTATAAAGTTTCAAAAGTCTAAATATATAAGACTTATTCATTAATTTCATTAAAACGAATTATTTCAATAATTCGGTTAAATTGTCAATCTTATTCAAAATAATTATAAAAAAATAGTAAACATGGAGATTTTCAGAAATTCTTGTTATTGCTTATCATCCCCAAAGTGATAGGCAATCAAAGCCAACGATCCAAACTCTAGAGGATATGCTGAGGGCATATGTGATGGACTTTGGAGGTAATTAGGATGACCATTTGCCATTGATAGAATTCACTTACAATAATAGCTATCATAATACCATTTAGTTGGCTCCATATGAAGCACTATATGGATGCAAATGTAAATGCCCTATGTATTGGGATGAAGTAGGAAGCAAACAAGTCATCGGACCATCAATGTTACGAGATCTTAAGGAGAAGATACGCATGGTAAAGGAACGAATACAAACTACCTAAAGCCGTTAGAAAAGTTATGTGGATGTTAGAAGGAAGCCATTAGAATTCCAAGTAGGCAATTGGGTATTTTTGAAGATATCACCAATGAAAGGTGTAAGGCGATTTGGTATTAAGGAAAAGTTAAGTCCTCATTATGTTGGACCATATCAAATTAAGAAAAGAATTGGGAGAGTTGCCTATGAACTTGAATTACCCAACAAGATAGTAGGAATTCATAATGTATTTCATGTCTTAACTTTTAGGAAATTTGTAAGTGATCCCACAAAGATATTAGATGTACCTCTAGCGGAATTAAAGGAAAACCTTATGTATGTAGAGTATCCAATTCATATTTTAGATACCAAGGTTTGGAGATTGAGGAATGAAGACATTAAGTGAAAGTCTTATGGAGTTGACACACTACAGAAGAAGTTACATGGGAATTGGCCGAATCGATGAGAACCCAATACCTTAAACTGTTCATACAAGGTTAGTAATGCTGTCATCGATTATTCTTTTCCTAAAATGAAGTTAAGAAACTGATATTTTATTCACTCATAGTTAAGTTTTGAGGACGAAACTTTTTGTAAGAGGAATAAGATATAAAACTCTAGGATTTCAAGCCCATACGATTACTCCTAGGATTCGAGCCTCTAAATTTAAGGCGTTAGGCTATAATATCCATTTAATTTCAAACTTCACAATAAGATTAGAAAAATTAGACGAAGTAATTCAAGTGAAGTCAATTTCTCAAAATAAGCTATATGAGAATATTAATTTGAGAAAATATCAATTTATTACTAAAGCCAATAAATATCGAAAACGTAAAATTCAAGTATTTAAATATAGCGAGATATTAGAGATAAGTTATTTAACTTATAAAAAAAATGAAGTTAAATTATATATAATACACATGTATTAACATAGAATATGCATCATTTGTATTAAATACATATATATAATAAGAAATTATTATTAAAATAAGGTAAATTAATATAAAATAATGGAAAATTAATACAAAAATGAAAGAATGTGTCATCCAATGATGTGGTAGCCCAGGATCAATTACAACTAATAAGTCAAAAGGAGAAAAAAAAAAAAGAAAGAAATTGACACCTCATGCTTTGGGCAACAAGAAGTTGCTTAGGAGTAAGACCCCCAACAAAACCACCCATTATGGCTTGAAAATCTAATACGTAGCCAATCACACAATGTGGCCAGAATAAGTTGAGCTAAATTATGTACTTATATTTTTAGATTGCTAAAACATTGTAAATGAAAGTTTAGAACCTATTTATAGTTTTTCAAATTTGTGTGATTTAAGAAAAATTGGACATGTATATACCACATGTCCATTTTCCACTTTCTTAGGTGACGTGTCATTTTCTAGTTAATTAGGTGTTGACTCATCATTTCTAATTAATCCCATATTGCTACATTATTTGATGGCTCGTCCATTCATTTTTTTTATTAATTTTTCATTATTTTTTATTAATTTCCCTTATTTTAATAATTTATTATTATTATATGTATATATTTAATACATATAATGCATATCACATGTAAATATGTGTATATTACGTATAATTCGAGTTCATTTATTTTTTTTTTTATAGTTAATTAACTTATCTATAATATCTCACTATATTTAATAGCTTCAATTTCACAATTATCGGCTTTATCGATAAATTGGCATTTTTTCTTAAATTAGCATTTTTTTCTTAAATTAATATTTTTATACAGCTTATTTTAAGAAATTGACTCTACTTGATTTACTTTGTCTAACTTTTCTACTCAGATCCTAAGATTATTGAACTAGCTAGAAAACCCGGGGTATTATATCCTCTCTCCCTTACCAAAAGTTTCATCCTCATAACTTCCACAATCAAGGACATTCATACTCATGAACCAATATCGCACTTCTACTACACAACTCTAATTTCTACATTACATCACAATCGCCAACTATTTTTAAAGGTGAAATTCTTCAATACTAACTCTTGTATCTTACCCTCAAATTTATCAACTCGTAAACTTTCTATTTAACTTGTCTCATTACTTCCTTCATCTTGTGTTTCTAACTTTTGCTATGTAAGTTTAATGTAATAAGTCCAATTTCACTCCTCCCTTCCTATTTAAGTCATATTTTCATAGTGACTAGTCTATTATTGTAACTTTGTTAGGTTCTTATTTAAGTACCACAATCATCATATTACTGCATAAAATTTTACCCCTCACAACTGCTCATTTTGAATTTGATGGGGATCAAGGACCGATCACATGCTCCCATACTCAAGGGCTTTCTCAAATGGTTCGCTAAGCTGTCTAAGGTGAGTTAAGTATAAGGGAGCAATGTTTACCCTAATCCAATTTACTGAACTACTCCACTCTCCACATCATCCAAGAGACAACTGGGGTGATCAGTTGAGGTGCCAAGCTGACCCTTCTGTAGTACACCTATCCAAGCACCAAATATGGATACAACCGTCTCCATAGTATCGAGACCAAGCTAACAATTGTCAAGAGCTAACCATCCAAAGCCAATACTTAGTGTGAGTCATCCCTAAGCCAACTCTTACCTAATCCCAAACAATCAAAGTCGTTAAATTGCCGATGTTGACCAGATCCAATCAAGGTCCACCCCTACACGGCTTGCAGTGTTATTAGGACCACAAAATAAGTATAATTATGCACACGCTATCCTTTCTAACATTTGTATTATTCTTTCTAATGAAGGAAATTCTTGTTGCACAATTTCATGTTTTCTCTGTAAATTATTATCCTTTTGTTGAGCCATTTTTGTAATTTTTTGTAATTTAAGACTTACTCTAACTAGGTACTATAAATACTCCCATAATGTAATAGCCGCATCATCATATATACAGAAAATATATAGAACTTTTTACTCCCTTTTGAGCTAAGTGTCATTCTACGTACTCTTGAGCTACTCTTATCTAGCCCATTTAAGCATAGATTAATGGTGAAGGACCTTCGGCTATACTTGTGCGTCATATCAAGTATGACCCAAGCTCGTGTGAGGTATTAGGGCATAATAGCCTCCGACTATCATTTACTTTTCGAGCCATCTTATGGCCTAGACCTACCCCTTTTGGTTACACGTAATATTAGGTCCATATGTTCATCTACGAAATTCATATCATCTTAATATCAAAGCCTACCTACATTCGAAGCTGGATTATGCTATTGTGTTCTTTAATTGGTTTATTACTACTCTCATATGATAACAGTTCTATTGTAAGCTAAGGTGTTTAATAGTTAAGAAGTATTCTGCGCTCTATTTTCCTTTGTTTCCAATATGCAAAATAGAATGTAGTTGACTGTTCATTTGTTGTGTGATTATTGTAGTGATTGGAGTATAGGTTATTGATCTTCAAGTGGTATTATTAGACATCAATTTTTGAGAAGTAACCATCAATGTTGGACACAAGTGTTTAAGGAACTTTAGGAAACCAAGAAAGTAATACTTGCAATAGCCAAGGGTAAGAAGGAAGCTTCACACTTTAATCAATAGGTGACCGTTTGGATAAGCTTACCGATTTGGTAACTAGTTTGGTGACTCTTATCTAAGAAGACAGGCAGCAATCTAGGAATAGCCCCACTAGAGAACGTGAGTAAAAAAGTCAAGGCAATGGTCAATTTGGCCGAGTTAATGCCTTAGCTCGACTACCTCGAGCTAAAGGAGTTAGTAAGGATGCGAGATGAAAGATAGCGTTTGAAGGGATTATGGAAGAAGTAGAAGGAGACGATGAAGCAAAGGAGTACTACAAGCTTGAAGAAAGAAATGTACGAGCCCCTAGAGTTAAAGGATTGAAGATAAGTATCCTGAGTTTTTCTAGAAGTGGTGATGCTGAGGACTACCAAGATTGGCTTAATGGGATTGAAAAGCAGTTTGAATGCTATGATGTACTTGACAATGCAAAGGTTAGACTTACTATGTTAGAGTTCATTAGTTATGCTACCTTATAGTGGAAGAACTTACAAGCCACTTGAAGAAGGGAAGGAGAACGACAGATTAGGAGTTAGGATGAAATGAAGAGGATTATGCAGAGAAGGTTTGTGCCGAGCTATTATTTGTAGGATATCTTCAAAAGACTATAAGAGCCAAGGCAAGGAGGATTGAATGTAGGCTCTTATATTAAGGAATTCCAAATTATGATTCGATGTGAAGTTGTAGAGCCAAAGGACCAAACTATATCTCGATTTATCGATGGGCTAAAGTATGAGATTGTGAATGTCCTAGAAACCCTGGAAATTAGAACACTTGATGATGCAATCTAAGCTACCTAGAGCATAGAAAGGCACTAAACAGGAAGATTCTAACCACCAGTTAGCGGACTAAGGAGTAGCCAAACTACCCGAGCAGACCTGTACGAATGGAACTAAGTAAGGTTACTAAGACCCAGCCCATTTAGAATACCCAAGTTAAGGATAAGGAACCTCCAAGGAAGTTTGAGAAGGGCTAAAGTTTAGGGGAGGAAGATAAGTGAGATCAAGTGCTTCAAATGCCAAGGCTTTAGACCTATGGTCACTCAGTATCCGAATAAAAGAACTATGGTAATCTGAGGTTAGGTGCCAACTGTTGAGGTTGACAATATTGACGAAGAAGTAGAGGAGCTAAAAGAGGACGGATAAACTGAACTGTCTAAGGAGGCAATTATCTATAGTGAAGAAGGTGACTTTTTGCTAACCACTCTAGCGTTGAGAAGGACGTGAGCATCAATCCTGTGCCTGAAGACGAACAGAGGGAAAATCTCTTCCATATCGAATGTAAGGTGAATGAGTCCCTTTGTGCACTGATAATTGATAGTAGGAGTTGCACCAATGCAACCTCTACATTTATGGTCTAGCAATTGAAATTGCTATCTAAGCCCTAGCTAAAACCATATAAGCTTCATTAGCTTAGTGATAAGGGAGCCCTACAGGTGAACAAGCAGGTGTCTATGCCAATTTGCATTGGCAACAATTGAGATAAAGTGCTCTGTGATGTGCTATACATGAATGCGTCCCATATTTTACTTGGACAACTATAGATGTTTGATTGAGCAATTATGTATGATAGAAGAAGGAATACATGTTCTATAGAGCATGAAGGTAAGAGGATGAAATTAAGTCCTATGACTACTAAGCAGGTAAAGGTAATGTAATCCTAACTTAGCTAAACCTTAAAGAAAGAGATTTTGGTGATGACCCGAGCTGAGCTGAAAAGAGAAATGGAACTCGAAGGATTGACCTATCTACTTGTTTGAAGAATTCTAAAGATGAGGTCCAAAGAGAGGGAGTAGCCTGTTGAGGTAAAAACCTTACTAGAGGAATTTGTTGAGCTATTTCTAGAGGAGCTACCAAAAGGTCTACCCCCAATTTGAGGCATTGAGCACGCGATTGACTTGCAACCAAGAGCTACACTACCAAACAAGGTTACCTATAGGCTAAATCCTGAACAAGTTGCCAAGCTATAGAAGCAAGTAGATGAGCCAATGAAAAAGGGGTATATGTGCGAGTCCTTTAGCCCCTATGTAGTTCCGGCCTTATTAGTGTCAAAGAAGGATGGTTCTTGGAGGATGTATATAGATAGTCAAGCAATCAATCAAATCACCATCATGTATAAGTATCCTATAACTAAGCTTGATGACATGCTAGACGAATTACGTAAAGCAAGAGTGTTCTCTAAGATCGACCTTAAATCTGGGTATCATTAGATTTGAATACGTGAAGGTGATGAGTGGAAGACTACATTCAAAGCAAGACATGGTTTATATGAATGGCTTGTAATGCCATTTAGACTGTCCAATGCATTGAGCACATTTATGTACTTGATGAATCATGTACTTTAAGAACTAATAGGAAAGTTTGTCATAGTTTATTTTAATGACATTTTGGTATATAGCCCTGACCTGGAGACTCACCAGCAACATCTTCGAAGAGTCTTTGCAAAACTTCAAGCTGAATAGCTCTACACTAATTTAAAGAAATGTGATTTTTGCTGACCTAAGGTGATCTTCTTAAGGTTTATGAGTGGAGGTGGCACCTGAGTCGATAATGAGAAAATAAATGCAATTATAGATGGCCTGAGCCAACCTATTCTACCGACATGAGAAGTTTCTATGGCCTAGCATCATTCTATTGTAGATTTATAAAGAATTTCAATACAATTGTAACCCCACTCACTGAACTTTTAAAGAAGAATATTGAATTCAAATGGGGAGAGAAGAAGAAAACGATTTTTAAGGAAGTGAAGGATAGGTCGACTATAGCCCCTATCTTAGCTCTATCAAGCTTCGATAAGGTGTTTGAAGTAGAGTGTGATGCATTCAGATTAGGCATAAGTGTTGTGCTAACACAAGAAGGCTGACTTATTGCTTACTTTAGCGAGAAACTTTGGAGAGCTACACTCAACTATTTTGTCTATGACAAGGAGTTCTACTCCTTAATCCAAGCCCTAACGATATGGCAACACTATCTGTTTACTAAGGAATTTGTGATCTACACCAATCATGAATCCTTAAGGTATCTAAAGAGCTAACCTAAGTTTTCTTGGAGGGAAGCTAAATGGGTCAAGTTCATGAAGGGTTTTTTCTGTGTCGTGAAATATAAGAATGGGAAAAACAACATAATGGTTAACACCCTATCGAGACGACATACCCTCCTGATCGAGCTGTAGATAAGACTACTTGGTTTTTCAACAATAAAGAATATTTATCCTGAGGATCCACATTTTGGTCCTATCTATACCTAATGTAAGGAAGGACAAACATTGGATGACTATCATAGGGAGGACGGATACTTATTCAGAAAGAGGAGGTTATGTATCCTGACTTATTCCATGAGAGAATTACTGATGTGCAAGGTGCATAGGGAAGGATTGACTTGACACTTTGGCCAACGTTGCACCAATGAGGTACTATCCTAACTATTCTTTTAGCCAAGAATGATAAAGGATGTGCAATCCATGTTGGGAAAGTATACGACCTATTGAAAAGCAAAGAGTCAAGCTAAGCAAGGACATTATCTACCCTTGCCTATCCCAACCAAACCATAGTCCAAGCTAAATATGGACTTTATGTTAGGATTGTTGAGGACATCTCGAGGGAAGGACTCCATCATGGTGATTGTGGATCGATTTAGTAAGATAGTACATTTTGTACCCTATTCCAAAACTAATGACGCTTTGGCTATCTCTTTTCTTTTCTTGTAGGAAGTAATCAAACTTCACAAAGTGCCCAAAACCATTGTTTCGAACCGAAACCCCAAGTTCATGACCTACTTTTAGAGGACGCTATGGAGGCGAATGGGAACCAAGCTATTGTACAGCATGTCATGCCATCCACAGATCGATGGATAGACTAAGGTTGTCAACAAAACCATGGGAACTTTGCTACGAATTGTTGTCAGACGAAACATGGCTGACTGGGATCTATGTTTGCCAATCATTAAGTTCGCTTACAGTAGGATCGTCCACAACGTAACAAGTATGTCTCCATTTGAGGTCACCTATGGGTTTAACCTCGAGCTCCCAATGGACCAAGTACCCTAAAGAAAGCTTAATGATGACCAATAAACCATTAAAAGAGTTCAGGCCATCAAGGCCATGCACCAAAAGGTTATAGAGCAATTGAGCTAAGCTAATACTAAGCTTAAGAAGCGAATCCGAAGATGGAGGAAGAGAGAATTTCAACCAGGAGATTTAGTCAGGATACATCTCAGCAAGGACTGATTCCTAAACTTGAGGAAGAACAAGTTGTCTTCCAAAGCCAATGGACCTTATAAGGTGCTTAAAAAGATCAATTCTAATGCCTATAGGATTGAATTACCTAAAGGATATAGAGTCTCAAACTCCTGCTGATCTCAAACCTTACACTCTCGAGGATGAGCAACCAAGAGTTGAACCAGAATTGATCCCAAATCTCAAATAACCTAAAGGGGATGATAGGGATTAAGGATCGATCACACACTTCTAAGCCATAGGGCTTTCTCAGATGGTTCGTCGAGCTGTCCAAGATGAGTTAAGCACCGAGGAGCAATGTTTACCCCAGTCCGATCTGTTTGCTCTCTATAGCATCCAAGAGACTACTGAGGTGATCAGTTAACATGCCTAGCCAATGTACCGACCCAACCAGACCCCCTCTACAGCACACTTGTCCAACCACTAAATCTGGATATAACCACCTCTATAGTGCTGAAGTTGAGTTAACAATTGTCAGGAACCGACCGTTCGAAGTCGATCCTGAATGTGAGTCATTCCTAAGCTAACCCTTGTCCAGTCCTAGCAATCAGAGCTATTGAACTACTGATGCTAACCAAATCTAATCAAGGTCCACCCCTATATGGCTCGCAATGTTATTGGGACCATAAAATGGGCAAAATTACAAATGTACTGTCCTTTCTGATATCTACACTATCCTTTCTAATGAAGGATATTCTTTTTGCATGATTTCTTGTTTTCCTTATAAATTATTCTCCTTTTGTTTAGCCATATCTGTAATTTAGGACTTACCTTAATTAGGTACTATAAATACTCACATAATGTACTAACCACATCATCATATAGATAGAGAATACACTTAACTTTTTACTCCCTCTTAAGCTAAGTTGCCTTCTACTTACACTTAAGTTACTCTTAACTAGCCCATTTGAGAGTAAACTAGTAGCAAGTGACCTTTGGCCATACTTGTATATCATATCAAGTATAACTTAAGCTCGTGTGAGGCGTTGGTGTGTAATATCCATCATCGGTGCACGGGAACCCCTACTCATCCTCCTACTATTATTTACTTTTCGAGCCATCTTGCGGCCTAAACCTACCCCTTTTGGTTACTTATGATATTGGGTCTGTGTATTTATCTACGAAATCCATATCATATTCTACTATAACTTATGTATATAGCATAATATTTACATCAATAAATGAACCAGATTTTTCCATTGTCATCTTTACAATAATAAGATTCCTGACTTAGTACAGGTTCCATATAAAAGTCATTGACTCCAACTCATACTCTTAGTATATATATCTTCCCTTAGTATTGGGCCCTTCATGATGCAGTTAACTTGAGGATAAAACATTTTATCCCCTCAGCTACTAAAGTTAAGTAAGAGTAGGGAACAAATAACATAGTATAGATAATATTGCATATCACAATGTTGAGCTTAGTTTTTCACCCTCTCAATTCTTTTATAAAATTAAGTCTTCTTTAAACCGACTAGTATTAAACCTTACCAATTTACTACTGGCCATCGACTAAGGTTTAAAGAAAACCAGTTCCTTTTATTTTGAAAACAATTTTAGAGTCGCCACCTGACTAAGGTCAGGAAAAACAGTTAAGTTATAATCAATTGAGTAGATTGGTTATAACTTAGCCACTAGTTTAATGATTAAAACCAATTTTATAAAATGGTTTTTCAAACTAAAGATTATTGATCCATGGACTAAGAATTTTAAACCCTTACGAGTACCATTGACTTTCCAAATTTAACTTTAATCTTTAAAAATCACCTTTTTACTTCATAAGACGGAACTCAATTTAACAACTCTAATTGAACAACTTAAGTAATCTAGAAAAAGGAAAAATTAGATTTTTTTATTTTTTACTGTCATGCCATAGGTGCCTATGTATCTATTATTTAGGATCAAACGTATATAGTTCTTTTTGTAAAACTTTAGCAAGTGAAGTTGATTTTAATTTTGGAAAATACACCGGATTTACGTTTTATTTAATTTGGTTTATTTAAGAAAATTTTCTAAAAAAAAAGGTCCTAAATTGGAATTCTTTATTTAGAGAATTTTCAAATGTCTTAACTTTTAAAAAGGATCCATTTATTTTTATTTTTGAAAAATCAATTTTCTAAGTGACAAAAAGAAATAATAATCTTTATTCTTTCCATTTACTTATTTATTTTTATTTTTATTATTTTTTATATATTATTTTATTTATTTCTATTTATTTAAACTAAAATTAAAAAAAAAACTAAATAAGCTATTTTTTCTTTTTCTTTTCTTTTTTTTTTCCTTTCTTTTTCTTTCCCCTTTTTTCTTCTTTTATTACATTTACATTTGATTACATATTACAAATAATAAATAACAATAATAGATAAATAAATAAAATAAAAAATTTTTTGAAAGAGAATCAAACCAAGAAGTGGGCACGGATTAGGTCGTGGGTCGGTCTCAGGTTGTTGTGCAAATTCGGGTTAGAGGTCGGACTCCGCGTCGGTCTCAAGTCATTAGGTCAGATCATGCGAGTTCGGGTTAGGTTGTCTCCATTAGCTTCAACAACAGTGTTGGTAGAAGGCAGTTCAAAGCATTCTGGGTAGCAAATCAAGCGAGAAAAGGAAGATTTATGTGTTTTGGATTAGGAATAGACAGGGTAGGTTCGATGCCTATGCGTGGAGGATGGTGGTATGATGGTGGTGGCTGGTAGTAGTAGGGTTTCTCATCGCTTGGGGATTACCAGAGGTTATTAGGTGATTGATTTTAGGTTTAGGGAACCAGTAGAGCTCAATCGTGGGGTCGATTTAGGCCTAAGATGGTGATTCAAGGAGGGAGCAACACGGTGGTTAGGGTTTTGGCGATGGTTGCTTAGTGGCATCACTAAAGGCCATGGCAGAGGTCGAAGATGGGTGGGTTTGGTAGCTTGTCCAATGGTGGAGCTAACTAGGGTGGTGGCTAGTGGTGGTAAGCTAGAGGGAGAGAGAGTAAGAGAGCTACGGCTAGAGAGAGAAAATGAGAGAAAGAAGAGAGAAAGAGCTCATGAGTGTTTTTAAGTGGTTGTTTGAGGTTATGTATGTCCTAAACAAGGATGAGAGGATATAATTTATAATGAATTCGGTTGGTATAAGCTCGAAAAGTTCTTTAATGGCGAATTGTAAATTTTCGAAAGTTGAGCTTTTTTCTAATCTTAGGAACTTGATTTGACCAACAAAAAGGATGAATCTAGTCCTATTCTTTGGTTTAATTTAAATTAGGCTATGTGGAGTTCAAGATTGATGCATGAAATTATGTGCCTGTATATGAAATTTAAGTAGAAATTGAAGCTAAAGTGAATGGGGTAGGCTATTCTTAAGAAGGAAGGAAGAGGGAAATCTAGAGAAAATGAGGGAAGAAGGGGGAAAGAGAAGGAAAATCGAGGGAAATGAAAGGAAAATGAAAGAAAACGAAGGGGAAAAAGGGCTAATGTGGCAATGACGTAGCTAACCCAACTAAACCCCAACCTGCCACATGTCATCATGTGATACATGGCAGCTAATGTATTATGCCACATAGATGCCATGTGGCGCCACATTAGTAAGGTTGTCTAACCCGACACTGCCATGTATTAGGACACATGGCGCAATGAGATCTTGGCATGTGGCAATCCCTGATGTGTTGAAAAAAAGAAAAAACTTTGCATGCCCCTACCTAGACTCAAACCCCTAACCTTTAATCAAACCTAATGCCAATGTCCATGTGCTTATCCATTAAGCCATTAACATATGCCTTGTCCATATGTGCAATTGAACTCAATCAGCTTTGGCTAAATTTAAATTTAAGCGTAAGTTCAACAGCTTAACTTCTAAACTTATTTAAAATTATAAAATCTATACCATTAAAATTTTTATTTTTTAAAATCTTTTATTTTTTTCAATTTTCCTATTTTCTACAATTTTCTAAATTTTCAAACTTTATTTTCTAAACTTTTTATTTTTTAAGGTTTCTTTCTACACTTCTTATTTTTGGTACTTTTTTAAAAATTTCTTATTTTTGAATATTTTTTATTTTCCTAAACTTCTTATTTTTTTCTAAATTTCTTAATTTTTTGGGTTTTCTTTAATTTCCTATTTTTTTGGTATTTTTCCTAATTTTAGGGCTTATTGAGAAAAGAAAGAAAAATAAAATAAAATAAATAAAGGGGGCAAAAATTAGATGTCTACACACACCTAAAACATTTCAACCATAACCCCCAGGTTCAATTTCTCATATGCGTTTGCCCAACAACCCATTTATTACTAGTAATGTAGCATGCTATGCTTATGCATGTAACATGTATTGGTACCGATATCCTATACCCTCCAATTTTCATCTAGTTAGTCAACATAGCTGAGCATCTGAATACAACGTCCAAGAACCTATGAGCTTCAAGAAGTTGTTTAGGAGTAGGTCCCCTACTAAATTAGACTATATACTGTAGCAGTCTACTAATATCAAAATGGGCAACAAAGAGCTGCTTGGGAGTAAGACCCCCACCAAATTAGACTACATACTACAGTAGTCTACTGATATCAAAATAGGCAACAAAAAGCTACTTGGGAGTAAGATCCCTAACTTTGCTTTACAAAATTGGACTACATATTATAGTTCACCAAATTGAAGTGGCAATACTATCAAATTAGACCATACTCTGTAGTATACCAAATCTAACTATCAAAATAATCACAATGTTTAGGTAATGCAATCTATATGCTTTCAAAATCTGAGTTCAAAAAGCTATGTTTTTTCCATGATCACATGGAAGCCTTATTTTGAAAATTGTAACCCATAAGTCCCTCTTTATGCCATGATAGGCAACTCAAATATATCACTCAACACGACCAGTCTTTTAGTTTTATTCAACCTATTGATCTTATTCTAGTTTTTGAACTCTTCATAGCAAAATTATAGTATCTTACTTAAGGTTTACTTAAGTGAACACTTAGAAGATTGAGTTACCAATTACTCAACTTCTCTAGTTAGCACAAATCATCACCCAACATAGCAATATAACAGTTTAACCAAGATACAGTTATTGTAATTCAAAATCACCACATCAACATCCACTATAGTGGCATATCAGTTCACTCAAGATATACCCATATTCAATCAACACAACATCAAACAGCACGCAATGTTATGAGTAGTAATATATCTACTCCAAGCATGAGTTAGATCCACTTAGTCAGGCTTAGTAATAGTACGAAATCCTAAACTTCATGACATGGTCTCTCCTCACTTATCATACTTATGAAAATATAAACACAGTTTCCAAGTTAAGTATGGGTTGAACCCAAATTGTTATAAGCTTTCATTTCTACATTTTCAAACTTCATTTAACCTTTGTCGAGCCTGATTTTTCGGTTTCTTTCATTTAAAATTAATTTCTCCATTTCCGATTAATATTAAGCCCTAACCCATTTAATATTAATCCTCGACTAAAGAAATTGAGAAACTCCAGTTTTTTATTGAAAATAATTTTTGGAGTCGCCACCCGACCGAAGTTGGGAGAGAAAAAAGAAACCGTAACTAATTGGGTGGATTGATTATGATTTAGCTACCGATTTTTTATTTCAATTTTAAATGAAGAACCAAAGGGTTCCAAGTTCGAGGGTTAACCTATTAAATCCTTAATGGGTACCACTATCTATTTACCGAAATTAAGATTATTCTTCTAGTTATAATATTAAAAAAATAAATAAATAAACGAAAAAAAAAAAAACCTAAGTTTCTACAAATTTTATCATCGCCCCGAAGTTGTCTACGTACCCACTAGCTAAGATCATACGATCGTAGTTCTTTCCGAAAACTTTAATGTGTTGGTTCTTTTTATAAAAAAAAAAATAATTGGTTAAATTTGCACTTTTATTAACCATTTCACTTTTATTAAGAAAAATCCTTAAAAGCCTAATTTTTATTCATAATTATAAAAAAAAAAACCTAAAAACCTAAAAATGCAATTTTTATAAAATATGCAATGTTCTACATGATGAAAAGATGCTTAAAACATAAAAAAGAAAAAAAATTCCTAATCATAGAAAAGATATCTAAACCATAGAAAAGACAGCTAAATCATAGAAAAAATGTCTAAACCGTAGAAACTATGAAAAAGATATTTAAACCATAGAAAAAAAAAATCTAAATGATAGAAAAGATGTCTGAATCATAGAAAAGAAACCTAAACAATAGAAAAGATATATAAACTATAGAAAAGAAGCCTATATTATGAAAAAGATGTCTAACCATAGAAAGAATATCTAAACCATGAAAAAAAATATAAATTATAGAAAAGATGTCTTAATCATAGAAAAGAAACCTAAACAATTGAAAAGATATATAAACTATAGAAAAAAAGCCTAAATTATGGAAAAGATGTCTAAATCATAAAAAAAATGTTCAAACCATGGAAAAGACATCTAAATTATGGAAAACAAGCCTAAACTATGGAAAAGATGTCTCGCTGTAAAAAAAAATTCAATTAAAGATTTTTTTTATTTTATGAATATCAAAATGATTTTTTTATCTAGAAAACCTTAACATGCCTAATGCAATTTTTCTAAATTAATACAATAAGCAAAGAACGAGATTTTGTAAAATATGAGACTTTATAAAAATGTCATTTTGAAAATATGAAATCTAAAAAAGAATAAATAAAAAAAAACTAAAATTTGACTTAACACATGTTCACTAGACACTAATGCTATAACTAATTAGTAGCAATTAAAGACACGATAAAAATTAAAAAAAGTAGTACAAGTTTTAAAAATAACTGCACATATACTAAGTGAGATAAAAATAAATAAATAAGACAAGCTATAGACAATAATTAAAAACCACTATTATGTACCTGTAAGATAAAACACGCAAAGCTGATAAAAGGGAACAAATTGGATCCCCAGTCCTATCTCGCGTACAATTATAGAATTGGTCTAAAGAGTGGATTCAAGCGTGTTTTTAACAAATGTGTAATTGTTCTTTTTGGCTCGTACCATGCAATCCATATTTATAAAACTCGAAAACAAACCTTTTGAATCAAATCAAATCGAATCGAATCTAAATTGATAAAGATCTAAAATAGATTCGAATCTTACAAATCTTGATTTTATTAGATTTAACGTCATCGTATCATATTTTTTTTTTCTGACAACTATTTAGTCAAGATTCCATCAAATTAATTTTTTCGAATTTTTTCTTTTTTAGTTTTTTTTTAACAATTTTCTATTTTTTTTGTCTTTTTTATCATGTTTCAATTTTTTTATTATTTTCTAAATTACGACCTTAAAAACAAAAATTATAACTACTATGGGCAAAAATCGAGTATCTACAGTTGCCCCTCTTTGTGGCGAAGTTTGAATAAAACTTTGCCACAAAAACAAAAGCGGCACCATTTTTGCCTCGGGACGACTCTATCCTAAAGAACGCTAAGACATTTAATAATAGTAATTTTGAAACGAAGAATAGTGAGAATAGTGCCCTTGTGGGCTGATAAGAATCCCTAAAAAGAATAATGAGATCTTGGTCGTGCCTTAATGAGCTGACTAACTAAGGCAATTAAAGCGCCCTTTGAGTTGGCTAAGACCTAAAAATAAGGAAAACTTGGTTGTGTCCTAATGAGCTGACTAACCAAGGCAGTCAAGGCGCCCTTTGAGCTAACTAAGACCTAAAGATAAAGAAAACTTGGTCATACCCTAATGAGCTGACTAACTAAGGTGGTCAAAGCGCTCTTTGAGTTGGCTAAGACCTAAAAACAAGGAAAACTTGGTCGTACCCTAATGAGCTGACTAACCAAGGCGGTCAAAGTACCTTTTGAGCTGGCTAAGACCTAAAGAATGAAAACTTGGTCGTGCCTTAATAAACTAACTAATCAAGGCGATCAAAGTGCCCTTTAAGCTGGCTAAGACCTAAAAACGAGAAAACTTGGTCATGCCTTGATGAGCTGACTAACCAAGGTGGTCAAAGCGCCCTTTGAGCTGGCTAAGACCTAAAAATGAGGAAAACTTGGTTGTGCCCTAATGAACTGACAAACTAAGGCGATCAAAGCGCCCTTCAAGTTGGCTAAGACCTAAAAATAAAGAAAACTTTGTTGTACTCTAATGAGCTGACTAACCAAAACGGTCAAAGTGCCCTTTGAGCTGGCTAAGACATAAAAATAAAGACACTTGGTCGTACCCTGATGAGCTGACTAACCAAGGCAATCAAAGCGCCCTTTGAGTTGGCTAAGACCTAAAACATGAGGAAACTTGGTAGTGCCCTGTTGACTTGACTAACCAAGGTGGTCAAAGTGCTCTTTAAGCTAGCTAAGACCTAAAGATAAAGAAACTTGGTCGTACCCTAATAAGCTGACTAACCAAGGCGGTTAAAGTGCCCTTTGAGCTTAGCTAAGACCTAAAGATGAAGAAACTTAGTCGTACCTTGATGAGTTGACTAACCAAGGTGGTCAAAGCGCCCTTTGAGCTTGGCTAAGACCTAAAAACAAGGAAACTTAAATTGGGATAGTGCTTCCTAAGCTTACTAAATCCCTTGAAGAAATTTTGAGTCGGGTAACATTCTGTAGGTCATACTATTGGGAGTTTAAGAAACTCTAGATTGAGACTATGCTCTACGAGCTGGCTAACTCCCTAGGAGATTATAAATTGGGACTATGTTTTGGGAGCCAGCTTGAAGCTTAAGAAACTTTAGATTGGGACTGCGCTCTATGAACTAGCTAGATCCCTAAATGAAAATATGAACCCGGATAGCGCTCCATAAGCTAACTGAAGCGCTAAAGAAGATATGGATAGGAACAGTGCACTATGAGCTGGCTATATCCTTGAGAAAACGAATAAAGGGTAAGCACCCTTCGGACTCGCTTAAGCTCTATTAAGAGTTAAAAGTAAACTGAGGAACATAGCGAACTTGAAAAAAACTCTTGATTTGAGAAATTTACAAATGAGGAATTTGGTGAAAACTGTTTATAACATGAATTGAAAATTTGGCTACTATGGATGAAATGGATTGGAAAATGAATGGAAAAACTTGTAACAAGCCTCCACTTTCTCTCTCTCCTTTTCATGTCTTTTCATCTTCTTTTTTTCCTTCTTTTTCCTTGAAAGTTTGCTAACGGATACAAATTCCTATTTAAAAGGCAAATGCTATAATCATGTAGGGTATCTCATATCCACCTTAGTTTGTAACCTAGACAATGAGGTTCTTGGATAGGCCTTAAACATTCATTTTGTAAGAAAAAGGTAACTCATGATTAGTCTAGTCAAAGAGGACTTCCTTACGCACTCTCGGTCTAGATTTCACTCTTGATTACTATTCCAGAAATTATATTCCAGTTTGTAATTGATACACTTTGATCAATCTGTTAGGTTTTTTTGGGTTCAGTATTGTAAATTTGGCTTTTAGTCAAATGGTTTCAAAAGAAGTTAATTGAGAAGGCCTATTTTGAAAGAAGTGCTTTTGTCTAACTCGGGGGGTATAAGTCAAGAACCCTTAAGAATGAACTAGATGTGTGCTTACCCCAGTTTCAAAAATAATTTTTATCTTAGATAAATTATTCTTCAAAATTGGAAGAGCTTTGAGTAGGGAGGTAATGTAGGTGGGAAGGTCTTGTGTTTGAGAATTGAGTGGATAGAAAGGGTTTATGTTCATGATTTAGAGTGTGATTTTGAACTGAATATGGAGTTTTTGGTTTGTGGTTGAAAACATGATCCTGAATGAATATGAGGTTTTGTGTTTATGGTTAGGAATGCGATTTAAGGCCTTTTGTTTTTAGAGCAACTTAAGCCTTCTTTAATTAAAGATTTTCTCAAGCCCGATATTTGGGTATTTGTTCATTTTCCTTTTTCCTAGTTTTTTTCTTTTTCTTTTTCCTTTTTTTTCTTTTTTTCTTTTTGTTTTATTTCGTTTCGTTTTGATTCATTTCTTTCTTTTCTCTCCCCAAAAATAACTATCTCTTTTGTCAAGTTTTTGTCTTTAAATGAATAAAGGCCCTAAATCCATAGGTTCAGAGTGCATTGGCTTAGGTAAGGTATGTGTGGCCTTTAGGGTATTTGGAAAAAATGTTAGCTCTTCTTCAAAGGGAACAATTTATCAAAAACAAAAATTATCCTTGAATTGTTATTACTGGGGTAAGCACAAATCAGTTTTATCCTTCTCTCCTAATTAATGACCCTACCCTCCGAATTACCCCACTATAGGGTGGTTCTTGACGGGGTTTACATTTGAAGTGACTCCAGATTAGTCCAACGGGGTTATCAAAGGATAATTGTGTTTAGGATTTGAAAATGAATGCCTAACTTCATTCTAGTCTACGTATCAAATTCAAAATGGACCTCCTTTTAAAGAATGAGTCCAAAATATCTTCACCGTGATGTCTCTTAACTCTCAAAGTGTTTAAGGGTTAGTGTATAGGATATAGCTCGTGTCTTTTCATTCAAAACTTTTTAAAAGTGAGTTACTGATTCCTTACATAAGGATTGATTGACCTTAAGGTATTAACCTTACTCCCCAATTCTTTGGAACATGCCTCGGTTGTGAAATTTCAAAGACTAAATACCCCATGCCTTAGACTTATAGGTCTTAATGCCCTTAAGCTTCCATATCTAATTTCAGGTTAAGTTCTTTAGAGTTCGAATAGGTTAGAACTGATAACTTTTGAAGTGGAAGGGACTAATGAATTACCCTTTTTGTTTATACCGGGGATCAAGCTTAGGATAGTGTTTCATGGCTTTGTGTTTTGAATCGATTCATGGTTGGACTTGATGGCTTAAGCCTTGAGTTAGTTCAACTATCTTGATGGGCTAAGGCTCGAGTTTGGTTGGTTATTTTCTCAAGCTAAGTAAGTCTGTTTAGGTTAGCTGCCTTAATGGCTAAGTGATTATGTTTGTCCCGAACCCTATAAGAATTTGTAACCGTTAGCAAATTTCTTTCTCTTTCTTTTCTTTCCTTTCCTTTCCTTCTTTTTTCTTTCTTTTCTCTTTCTATTTTTTTTTTTTTTTGAAAGAGAGAGAGGAAAAGTTAGGGCTTTTGTGTTACAAAGATCGAGTGATGGAATTGTAAATGGTAGGTTGCTTTAGTAAAATTCTATATACAAACCTAGAACAACATTACTGAGGGTCTATTTACAAATGAGGAATTCTAAAGGGAAAAGACTAAATAAAAATAAAAAGAAAAATCTAAATCATATTTATTCCGAATGATAAAGGCTAAGGAGTCAATCTATCAAAAAGAATAAATATTTCTGGTTGGTAGAATACTAGGCAAAATGATAACTACCTATTATTTTACAAGTTTGATTCTTTTCGTTTGGCTTCTTTTTCTTATTTTTGTTTTCTATTTATTTTTATTTATTTACTCCGCGAAGGTTGGGCTCAATTGATGTGGGCCCAAAGTGATAGATTCTAGTCCTAATAGATGTACTAAAGCCCTCACAATAGTAATATTTATAGGGCTCTTCTATAGGGGCAAGATGAGCTCAATGTTGTTCCTAATGAATTTTTACTTATTTCGGCTAAAAAGTTAGATCCATATCTAAAGTATCTTTTAAGGGCAATGAAGTAGGTAGCCGTGGATTTGTTTGGAAGCCCCTTAACTCAATCTAGCCATAGTTATGTAAAAAGAAAAATCAAAATTACAATCATCACCTGTTCTAAACTTTACACTGAATTATTACAAATTATTTATGGAGAAATATTACAACTACAACTTCACAACTGCCCTTGACCATTTAGGTTCGCCACATCATAGGTTTTTGTGATTTTTTTTTTTTTTAAAAAATGTNGATTCTCGGCAGCAGTTTATTAGAGTACTCGGTACAAGGTCTTCGACTAAGGATTTGTCAGTATCATCACTATCAAATGTATAGATCAACATATGACAATGTAAGGAGCTCAAGGTGTTCAACCACCTTTCTTCGATGTACAATTTCTCGTCATCAATAGGTTGTAGAGAGATAATTCTTTGGGGGAGGGATTAGAGGCCTTGGAGGGGTACGCGAGTAATGGGATCGCTGACCGGCAGTGCATCATCAATTCAATCCATGACCTCATTGGAATAAGTAAGGGCATTGCTTTCCCTTACTCAGCTTGGCACTTAGCCTTTTTGCACACGGTACAGCTTTCGACAACTCAGTGTACATCTTTCCTCATTCTCGGCCAAAAGAATTGGCCATTTATCAATTCAAAGGTCCTCCTTTCCCCAAAATGTTTAGGGAGACCTCCATTGTAGGCTTCCCTAATTAGTAGCTCCCTCAATGAACAAGTCGGCATGCATAATTTTCTGCTTCAAAACAAGTAGCCATCCTCCATACGATACTCATCTACTATCCTCCCATCAACGCAATACGAAATTATGGGTTTGAAGTGCGAATCCTAAGAGTACTGTTCTTTAATACTTGTAAATCCGAACAGCCTGGTCTGCAGTTTTGATAAAAGTGCATGTCTCCTTAAAAGAGCATTGGCAACTATGTTGCTCTTTCCCTACTTGTACTTAATTACAAAATTGAATCCTTCAAGGAATTCAACCCATCTTACCTGCCGCTTCGATAACTTAGTCTAACTTCAAATGTACCTCAGTGATTTATGGTTGGTATATATGACAAATTCTCTTAGTAGTAAATAATGTTGCCATAATTGCATTGCTCGGATCAATGCCAAAAGTTCCTTGTCATATATGGAGTAGTTCAGCTGTAGTCCTTGGAGCTTCTCACTATAAAAGGCAATTGGTCGGCCTTCCTACATCAAGATAGTGCCTGTTCCAATGTCCGATGTGTTGCATTCCAGCTCAAAAATTTTATTGAAGTCAGGTAACACTAGCACCGGGGTGGAGGTCAACCTTTCTTTTGTCTCAGCAAAACTTCTCTCCTCTCTTTCTCCCCATCGAAAGTCGATGTTCTTCTTTGTTAGCTCGATAAGTAATGGGGCGATGGTACTGAAATTCCTGATAAATCACCTATAGAATGAAGCCAATCTATGGAAGCTTCTCACGTTGGTATATGTAGTGGGAGCCAGCCACTTGACAACTACTTAGATCTTCTCATCATCAACTTACAAATCTCTTCCACTAACTACATAGCCTAAGAATACCACTTCCTCTTGGCAAAAGCAACGTTTCTTTAAATTGTCAAATAATCTCTTGATACAGAGGATATCCAATATTGCTCTAAGATGTTCACAGTAACTCGGAATGTCGATACTATAGATAAGGATGTCATTAAAGTACACCATGACATACTTCCCTATGAGATGTCTCAGCACATGGTTCATAAGTCTCATGAAAGTACTCGGGGCATTCAACAAGCCAAAGGGCATGACCATCCATTCATAAAGTCCATGTCAAGTCTTGAACATGGTCATCTATTCATCTCGAACATAGTCATCTACTCGTCTCCTAGACTCATGCAGATTTTATTATAGCCAAACTTAAGATCAATCTTGCTGAAAATCTTGGCTCTACTGAGTTCATCTAACATGTCTTCTAACCTTAAGATTAGATACCTGTATTTGATCATGATCTTGTTTACAACTCGGTTATCTACACATATTCGCTAGGTTCCATCCTTCTTTAGTACTAGAAGTGCAGGGACAGCACAAGGGTTGATACTCTCTCTTATATAACCTCTCTCTAGTAACTCATTAAGTTGACGTTAGAGTTCAGAAGCCTACTCGTAATTCATCCGATAAGCTGGCTTATACTGCAATACAGTACTAGGTACTAAGTCAATGTAGTGCTCTATGCCTCGAGTTGGAGGCAACCCCTCAAGTAACTGTTCTAGAAATAAGTTGGCATATTCACTTAACAACTCCTTGACCTCCTGGGGTAACTCACCCCACTCCTTCATTTCCAGCAGTTGCCTGACCAACATGAAGGTATTGATGGCTTCTCAAAGCTCAGCTCTACTCATCACTAGAGCCTTCTTCGATTCACAAGTAAGTTTCATCTATAACTTATTAACTTCTCTCGATAACATCGGATTCAGTGTGATCTTTTAATCATCTTTCTCGGACATATACATGTTCCTGTAGCCATCATGCATAACTTTCCTATCAAACAACTACAGTCTACCTAATAATATATGGGAAGTACACATAGGTAGTATGTCGTAAAGAATCTAGTTGGAGTGATTCCCTATAGTGATCGGCAGTAGTATTTTTCAAGTGACATGTAATGCTCCTTTCTCACTCAATCAATGCAACTTGTACAATCTCAAATGTAGAACAGTCGGTAACTTCAGTTTTTAAACAAGATTGGCCGATGCCACATTATTATAGCTTCCAGCATCCACAATGAGGGCGCATGTCTGATCATTCACCTTACAGGTGTTATGGAACAAATTCTCTCTCTACTTCTCCTCTTGCGAGGGTTACATGTTCATAACGCATTGGACAACCATGAGTAACTGATCTAAGTTCTCAAGAGATGCATCCTCCTCAATCAGTTCTTTCTCGGCATTTTCTTTCTCGATAGGAACCTCCTCCTCTTCGGGTTCCTCATCCATGCTCTCTACTTCGAGCTTCAGGATGTCTCCCTTAATGACCATCATCCATTAG
Organism: Lumnitzera littorea; assembly: GCA_024138015.1. Taxonomy (NCBI): domain Eukaryota; kingdom Viridiplantae; phylum Streptophyta; class Magnoliopsida; order Myrtales; family Combretaceae; genus Lumnitzera; species Lumnitzera littorea. The sequence goes on along the minus strand of JAMXBB010000005.1, from coordinate 41,306,011 downwards.
TTTGGGCACTAAGTAGCCATGTATCTAAACCCTTACACTTGAAGCACTTGATCTAACTGGTCTTTCTGCCAAACCCTTGCCCCTTCTCATAAGTTTGGGTTGGCACTTCACTATGAGGTCAGTTTTTCTGCTCAGCTCTATACTTGGCTAAGCTCGGTAACATGCTTGTCTAGGTCAATTAGTTGCCACCGGTACTTGGCTTCTTCTTTACCTCTCTATTAGCTAGGCAATCCTATCAGCCTCATTTATGGTGTCAAATCATTAGAGCTCCACAACATCTCAAATGTCTCCTCTCAACATGGTAACAAACCTTAAGACTGTTCGAGTTGGTGGTTCCTCCACTTCGCACCACTTCGTAATGCATCATAAGTATTTGAAATTCTTGAACATATTTGTCAATAGTTTGGTCTCCTTGTCTCAACTCCTGAAGCCGAGTGAAAGTATTTTGGAGGTATGTTTCCAGCACAAATCTGTTCTTAACAATCTCTTTATCTCGAGCCAAGTGTTAATCTCTTGGTATCCCTCTCATCTTCTCATGACCTAAAAATTCTTCCACCACATGATGGCATATCCAGAGAACTCAACAACAGCAGCTCTCACCTTCTCATAATCTTCGTACTAATAATAATCAAACATATGCTCTACCTTCTCTTCCCACTCCAAATATTCATCAACATTCCTAGATCCATTGAAACTCGGAATTTGAAGCTTCACATGGTCGAATGCTCTAGGGACTCACACTTGCTTTTCTTCAAAATACTCCTCTTCCTCTTCATCAAGCTCTCTCAAGTTTATTCTTTGCCTTACTCCTCCACCAACTCCTCCACCTCAAACGGGTCGAGCTGGGTTCTAACCTCTAATAGGTTGAGCAACTTATGGAGTGTTTTGTGTGACCTCAATAGGTCAGCAAGACAGTGCACAAACAGCTCGGGTTAGATCTACTAAGAGGTTAGCTACCTCATCAAGTCTCCCGTTGGTGCTTTTGGGAGTTCCCTAAGATTGTTGTCCATGGTGGACAACTCCACCGTCATTACCAATACCAACATTTATACTTGGGTCTGTCATTTTTTCCTCATAGATTCAAACTCAAACAAACACTTTAGGAAGTTAACAATTAACAACACAACAGTCAAAAGAACACAGTAACTTACTTTGTTTCACACACGTAAAATAAAGTATAATAGAACTTAAAAAAGAACTACTACAATTCACACAAAACCTTCACTTTGATATCAAGATGTTGTGAACCATAACCAAGAACAAACAAGGGTGGTCATTGGATGGGTCTAAGTTTGTAGAAAGCTCAAAAAAGATTAATAGGGAAAGTACAAAAAGACGAAAACGAAGAATGAAATAGTAAGTAAAACCCATGAACAGCTCCAGAGGATATGATGCACCAATGGAACTTCCGAGAACTCACGGCACAATTCGATATAATACACGAATTGTTCCGATGAGGTTACTTGCCACCTAACCTTTTTTAGGGTAAAGGATAAGAATGATATCGAGAGTAAACAAACAGTATTTACATAAGGAATAAAAGTACTCAAAAAATATATTAAGAATGATATGATCTCTGTTAGAAGTACAAAGGAATTTATACCCATAAGTTAGGGCAACTTACCTAAAAAGGAAAATGCAAAAAGGGCAGTTCTTAAGAAAGTAATGTACAAAATACAAAAGGGTAAAAATGAATATACAAGAAAAACAATCATTGGTGCAACAGATTCTATACATGATACTGTATATGTCATGATGCTACATTAGTGAGGTTGTTAGAAGATGCGGAAAAAAAGTACGGACAGATGGCTTGTCAGAGTAAGGATAGCTTAGTTAGTCCAGACTCTCTCTCTCGGCTTTTTGGTAAGGAACATGTCGAGTAATTGGTTGGTCGGTGCTAAAGAGTAATCATCAACTCAACATACTATAGAAAAATGGGCAATCATACGACTCGGCATGTAGGGTGACTCGGTAAGGAAGTACTCAACCTCAATAGGGGTTAGTTGGAATAAAAGAATTCATCGTGCTAGCGCTTTTAGTCCTCAAGCTTGACTACAAGTCAAAGGTTCAATAGCTTGATTTCCATTACAAACACTCACAAGAACACACAAACTCACACTAACTCAAAGATCTCTACTACTTACACTATTTCAAGAATCCAAGTAAGTTCTTGATCTCTCTTTTTCTTCAATTTTTTGCAAAATTTACTTGAATTAGACTCTTGTGCATGGTAGAGTAGTTAGGATTTGAATACATGTTGGTAATTTTTAATATGTGTTCATGAATTTTGAGAGATGAGTAGTGGTGTACCTAAAGAATACGATCATGTTCTTAAATTAGGCACTACAATTAGATTTTGAAAGACACGAGTTGTGACACAATTGTATCACTTGCAGTACATTACTATAGGTGTATGATTCTTGAATGTTTGAGTTGAAGTGTTAAATTTCATTGCTTCATATGCCTTGTTCTTCATTTTAGCACTTAGGGCTATAGTGTTTAATCAATATATAAGTACTATTGATTCATGTCATTAAGGAATTAGGAGTTTGAGCATGCTTAGAATCTCTTTTGTAACAATAGTTGTTAGGATTGTATGAAGGTTTTCTCAAGAGCACAACTACATTTTGCATGCATAGCAAGTGTTTGATGAAAGTCTTAAATGAGTTATAGTATCATTTCTTCTGCACTTGATTATGGTTTTGGTATAGTTCTTTGTTGTAAGTGTGGGGACACTTTTGGTCAACAAAATAGTGATGTGAATTTTCTTTTCTTTTGAAAAGACCATAGTACTATAAACTAAGCTTCAAGTTTGGAAGAAGAAGTAGATGAGAAAGAGGAAGAGGATGAAGAATACGAAGAGAGAAAGGAGGATTGTGGAGTCGATGCCTTAGAACTTTGAAGCTCATGTTGGAGACTACATATGATTTAGACTACTTTAGACTTCTTGCATTGATGAATTGTGTTACTTAAATTTTTAGGAGAGTATCAGTTTTTCTTTCCCACTTTTATATTGTCTTATCCATGATTGTTTTGATTGATATATTTTCCATTATGTAACTTAATCCATACATTGGGAACAATGTATGATTATAAGTGTGGTGAAGGGGATATAGAAACCTTATAGAGAATTACTATTTAGGAGACCAATCTTTTCATTGTTAACCCAATTTTATTGTTTTATTAAGTTGCAATTATTTTAAAATTGATAACTTCTGGTGAGTTAAGTTGAAAGTAATTTGAATACTTGATCTTTAATGATTAAGTCACACGATGCTAGAGTTGATGATAGGTAAAATCTTTATAGTGTAAAGTTAAAGATTATTTAGCTTAGGATTAAAGCAATATCACTTATTAAGAGTTAATCATGACTATTTTTGAAGTTTACTTTGATGTAACTTTTTTCTTAGAAATTTTTATAGCCCTATAATTCTTGGTAAACAAACAAATGAAATTTATCTTTAAAGAAACCCTTAAAAACTTAAAATAGTTAGAGGTAGAAGAGCAAGGTTGAATTCTACTACCAATGCCAAAATAAGCTTAAAGAATGAGTTGGTATGAATTGGCCTTAATCTCTTAGAAGAGCAAGGTTCTTTCCCGCTACCAATATGAGAGCTAGTTAGTATGGATCGGTCTTAGTCTGTCAAAAGAGTGAGATCCTTTCTCTCTACCAATACAATTGTCCTTAAATAATGTACTTAATTAATAATATAAATTTAAAGAATTTGAAGTCTTCCCAACGAAAGCATGTATTAAGGGGATGATTAGAGGATGAGTGGATGTAGTATGTGTTTACTCTAAATTATGATGCTTAGCAAGATTGAAGCGAAGGTTGTGTACATTTTAGTTAAGTAGGTTTAAAATTTTTATGACTCTTTCCTGATTGGCAAGATATTAAATCTAATCTTAAGTATAGAATCCTTGATTAAATGACCTAGTTAAACTTTAATTTACATAGATTAGGTTGTGAACTCTAATATTTTGTGTCCTTTAGACATTAGGAAAAAAGATTAGTATAAGAGTTAAAGAAGTTATTTAAAGAAAATTGATTGGATTTGCAAGTTGAATCTTTTCAAGTTAAATGTAAATTTTGGTCGGTTTCCTAAGTAGTGATGGTTTTTAACTTAAGAATTCTTGTCTTAATTTTTCTTTGATTTGATTGCTTGAGAACAATCAAATTCTTAAGTACAAGGAAGTTTGATGAGTTCCTAATTGTACATATTTTACATAGTAATTTTTTATAATTTTGCTTGAAATTTAAGTTTATTTTTAGATAATGATACTTAATTAAGTAAAATTTTGTTTTTTAGGTTTTGAAATAATCTACATGAGAAAAAGAGAAGATAAGAACAAATTTCACTAAAATCAGAGCTAAAATGAGCAAGTTATGAAGTTTTGAAGATTGATACAACCAAATGACATGACTATGTCGTTTCCAGGCGAATTTGAAGCTTATTTTCAACTTTCACAACCAAAGACACAACCAAAAGATATGATCATGTCCCTAGTCGTATCTTTTCCAATTGACTTTTTTTTTATTCACTTCCTATATAAAACTTTGTTAGGGTTTGTTTTAGGAAATACATATTACATACAAATTTTAGAGTCTTTTAAACACTCACAAAAGCAAGGCACAAAGAAGACTTAAAGATTCAATTTTTCTTTAGACTTCATGATTTTCTTTTTTTTTTTTTTAGATTCTTATTTTTGTGATATATAAAGAATATTTTTTTAATATCTAAGTGTTGTAGAACCTAAATTTATTCATTTGACATTATTAGGATATGATTTATTTAACTCTTTAGTCTTTTCTTCATTCAACTATGTTTGCTTTATAATTTAGGTTATTATTTTTGTGGGTAAAAATCTAGAGTTTGATATCTTATAAGAGAATCGAGAGATTTCTTATAAGATTAAATCTAGATATAGTTGATGAAGATTATTGCATAGAGATAATTTGCAAGATTCTCTCAGAATTTTGAATTAAAGTATAGAGAATTCATTGTTCAATAATACAATCTTAGATTACGCTATTGAGAAGAGATTCTAATAGGTGATTTTAAGATTAAGGTTAATTAACTTAAGAAAGTAATTAACTTTAGTAGAGAATTCTCCCATTCAAAAAAGATTAAAAAATAAATTAGATTATCTTGAAGAAAATCACATATTAGATCTAGGGGAAATAAAAATATAGATACGTTTTTGCGAATCTTGAAGTGGTTTATAATTTTATTACTTTCTTGTTTAAGTTCTTAAATAATTTGTAATTAAATGTCAATCTATTAGTTGCTACAATTTAATTTAAGTTCTTTAAGTTTCTTAAAATTTAATTTGTCAATTAAATAATATAAACCTAGTAAGTACTAGCAGTTAGAGTCTTTGAGGAATCAACATTCGGACTTATATCCACTATATTATAAATTAATAGATGCACTTGCTTGTATTAGCAACTTTTTGTAAATATATGCAATTTTGCTAAAATATGTAATTTTTCTAAAAATATGATAACTCTAAAGATACAATTTACTAAAAAAAATGTATTTTTTTTAAAAAAGCAATATGTTAATAAAACATGATTCTTGGTGTACATGCAAATTATGTATAAAATATTATTACATGACAATTAATATAAGGACCTACAAAAAGATTCCTACTAGTACTTTCAATATAAATAACTAATTTTTTCAAACTAAATAAAATCACAAAATAATAAAAACTAATGATAAAAAAAAAAACTATAACTAAATACTCGCACGAAAAAATTAAAAAAATTAGTGTTCTTAAATCTAATAATAATAAAAGATAAATAAATAAATAAACTAAAAACACAGCAGCCAAATGATCAATGCCCAAAGACCTACATAAAACCAATTAAAGTTAGTGTAGAATCTACAAAATAGAATAAACTACTTAAACCAAAAAAATAAAAGAAATAAAAATAAAATAATAAAACAAAAGAGAAAATAAAATACACTAAACTAATATAACACATATTGATAATACATATATGATAAAACTTACAAAATAAGAATAAACAATGTAAAAAGGCTAATTATAGCTAATGTAATAATAAAACCTACATAAAAATTAAAGAAAAAAAATTAAGCTAGTATAGTTAACTATTAAACAAAAATAATAAAATTTAAAAAAAAAAAGCAAAGATCCACCTAATATAAGTAGGGATGAATAGGATCCAAAGAAAAGAAGGCAGGTGGGTTAGATCCATCGAGTTGGGTCGCAAGCTCTAATGGACTTAGATCCAAGTCATAGAAACGAAAGATGATTAGCAACTTTTTGAACACCTCATAACATGTTCTAATTACTGAAATGAATGGGAGTTAATACTTTTTTGACAAAGTGATTTATGAAACTAAGTATGGGACAAGCACCTTAGAGAATGGTAGTTGTTTGGTGGAGTTGCAAAAGTTGACGACAGCAATGGTATACAGTAGAGCTCGCATGCAGTAGTAATAGATGGCTTAAGTTGTGTATGGTGCTATGTTCATGTGTGGGTGGCAGTTATCATATGGATTTAGTTTGCGGTGAGAGGATAGATGGTTAGTAGCTTATGCGTTGTTGAGCAGTTGGGGTTAGGTCTGTGTGCAAGGGTACTTTTAGGTTTAAGGTCGAGTAGTAGTGGGGTACTGTAGTAGCATTTAGGTTGTGGGTTGGTCAGTGTGGTTGTATGCAACTATTGGGGTGTATAGTTTGCAATTGTCAAGCAAGGTGAACGATTGTAGATGTCGTATATGTTGTGTTTGCTGCTGTACGATAGTAGAGTATAGGGGCTATGTACATTTATGTATGTTAGTAACCATACAAGCATGAGAGGATGATGGTCAGAGTATGTATTGTGCATGAATGGTGTTGTTGCTATAATTGTGTTCTATGTGTGTGACTGTATCATCAATAAAGAGCGAAAGAGGAGCATGCATGGTGGGTTAAAAGAGAGAATTGTGCTCGTATGTTTTTCCTAAGTGAGAAATTCAATTTTTTGTTCTAATCCTCCTTATGTTTTCCTTTTTCAATTACATATAAAAACACTTAGATTGGGGTTTATCTCTTTATGATAAAATTAAATCACTATAAACACCCTATTTTTGTGCCCTCAACAACCCCCTTCCTTTTTATTTTTCAATTTTTTTTAGAATAAAATACAAGGTCCTAAACTTAGGAAAACCTAAAAAAAAAAAAAAAGAAATCCCAAAAAAAAAAAGAAATTTTAAAAAAATACAAAAAAATAGAAAATTTAGGGAAAGCGAAAAAATAAAGAATTTAAGAAAAGCCAAAAAAATAATAAGAAATTTAGAAAAATAAAGAAATTGGGAAATTTAGAAAATAATAAATATTTAGATGGTGCAATAGAGTAGAATTTTTCTAGATAAAAAATAAGGAAAAAACTGTTGGACCCGGGCTTAGATTTAAATTTAGCCCAAACTAACCTAATCTTAATTACACATATAGACAAAGTATAGGCCAACAACTTGATGGTAATACATATACATAAATAAAAAGGAGACTTGGGTTCGAATCTCACTAAAAACAAGAAATGCCTTTTATTCTTTTTTTTTTATCAAACACACACAATACGCCACCACATGTTAGGAGTTTACTATACTACGTATCCTAACGTATGGCATGCCACATTAGCTACTCATGCCATATCAACTGTCACGTATTACATGAGGACATGTGGTATAACGTGGTTAGATGACATGGCTAACGTGGCTCCACATCAGCATTTTCCTTTTTTTTCTCCCCTCTTTCCTACAATTTCCCTTATTTTCCCCAACAAGACAACTTCAACCCCTTTACTTTGCCCTCATTTTTTACAATAATCCCAAGCTTAACTACATTGATCAATGAGCGATTCTTGTCCTAAACATAGCTTACTCCGAATTAAGATAAAAAATACATCTAGATACGATCATTTAATGGGTCAAATCAAGCTCTAAAAAAAAAATCGATTGCCCGAAATTCAATTTCCATGATTCAAGCTTTAGGATGATTTTCGAAGCTCCCATTCAATCAATTAGGCAAAAACAAAAGTTGGGGACTCGATTTTGACCAACATTTAGCTTAGAATCGTACCCAATTCAAAAATTAAGTGCGGGCCATCCTCCCCATTCAATTTCAAATTAATGCACATTAGACAATTTTCCTTCTTTGATTCAAGCTCCCAAGCTATAAATGGAGCTCCAACAAGCAGTAAAGGGACATAGGAATCATTCACGAACACCCTCTCTCTCATTCTCAATCACTCTCTCTCTCTAGGATTCTCTCTCTCTGGGCCTTCTCATCTAGAACTACCACCATGATAGACTTCGTGGTGGTTTAAAACCCTAAAACCAACTCCCCCAGTACCCTCAACGATTGTCGCATAAATAGGCCACCATCACCAGTCACGACCGAACTACAAGCAACTACCAAACAACTACCTTAAGCCGTAGCATCAATCCTTACCCCCAAACACTAATCCAAAATTCATAAAAACCCCTCCCCCCACTCATTTTAGTCATCAGATCACTTCGAACCACCACCCTTGAGTTACTATTGTTGAAGAAGACTTAGAACTAACCCAATTTAGTCGACCCAACCCAACTCGGACCCGATTGACCTAACTCAAAGTCCACTTCAAGTCCAGTACACCCAACTGCATCCAAATCCTAGCTTTTCTTTTCTTTTTTAATTATTTAGTTGTTTTTTTTAAGTTATTTTGTATTGTTAGTTTTTTTTTTTTTTTGTAATTGTAAATGTAAACCAAAAAAAAAAAGGAAAAAGGCAAACTGAAAGAAAAAAAAAAGGAATAAAAAAAATAAAATGAGAGTGGTAAGTTTAGACATGAATAAAAAATGAAAGAAATAAAAATATATATAATAAAAATCTAGTAAAATGTTTTTACCACTTAGAAAACCTTTTTAAAAATAAAATAAAAATGAATCTTTTTTAAATTAGGAATTTTAGAAATTTCGAAAAACCTAATAAACAAAGTTGATGCCCCTTTTTAGAAATTTTTTCTTAAATAAACCAAATTAAATTAAAAATGTAAATCTGATCTCTTTCAAAAATTAAAATCGATTAACTTGCTAAAGTTTTTGTGAAGAGAACTATGTACGTCTGATCTCAAATAGCGAGTATATAAGTACCTACAAGGCATTGGTAAAAAATAAAAAAAAAACCCCCATTTTTCCACTTTAGTTTAAATTATTCAAATTCATTTATCAATTATTAAATTTCATTTTTCTAAGACCATTTTTAAAAATTGGTTTTATCAAAAGATCGATAACTAAGTTATAACTAATTTGTCCAATTGGTTATAACTTAACTTTTTTTCCCAACTCTGATTAGTGGCAACTTCAAAAATATTTTCAAAGTTAAAAAACTGGTTTTCTTTAATCCTTAGTTGATGGTTAATATTAAACTAGCAGAGTTTAATACTGATCAATTTAAAAAAAAAAACTAATTTATAAAAACTGGGAGGAAAAAACTAAGCTCGATAGCTTGGCGACTCCACTAAAGATCGTTAAGAGGGTTAGCCACTCAACTTTCCAAAATTAAAATTAATCTCTAAAAATCACAGTACCAAAGTGCAATTTAATTACTTATTCATTTGTTATTATTTGTAACATAAACTATACTAATATTTTTTGCAAGTTAACTTTTAATTATTCAATTGTTTGGGTAAGAGATTTATTTTATGTATCATGAATGCATGATAGATACGATCTAACCCGAGTCGTCTTAGGACCTTAGGACAAGGAGCCATTTTGTAAGTTTCAGGTATAGTGAGGCAACCACCACTCAAGGCCGATTAGGCTACCTCACTTAAACTTCGAAGTGACCAAGGAATTATTTTTTTAGAAATGCATGAGGTTACAGAGTTTAAGGACCTCTAGAACCCATCCTTCTTGTATACATTTTTTGAGGTCAACGATTAGCTAACAAGGCAACTTTATTATAAAAGAGAAGAAGCAAAAACAACAAACCTAAAGTTTACTTCCTTATAATTTTCCTAGAATTCATGTACATAGGAAATCTTTTGTAATTTCTTTTGGTGTAAATATTCTTTCCTTTGTAATTTATGTTTTCCTTGTAATCTTTCAAAAATGGCCAACTTATCTATTGCTCAAGTCTTTGCCAAAGAGATTCATGTCCACAAGCCCACAAACCCGAAGCCTATACTTAATCAATGGTCTCAAGCCTTCAGCCTAAGAGAATAAGAGTTTATTACCCATAAGATTAGGCTCATACTCTCATTATCCGAGTAAAATATTAACATTACGTTGGTAAGGGCCTTAGTCCATTTGTAGGAGCCCAAAGAAGTCGCATTCTATTTTGGGCCATACCTAAACAACCCAAATTTGGAAGAATACACCTTCAAGCCCCTCCCTTGGATGAAATATACATTCCAAAGCTCAGCTTTAGCCTAGCCTACATTTTTTCAAAGTTCTTGGGGATCCGTAAAACTAAAATAAATGAGGCCTTAAATGATTGCAACAAATATTCTATCAAGATATGGGATCTAATCCATTGATTCCAAATGGAACTCAGCTCCAACAAACAGACTTTATTTCTTGGTAATTGGAGGGAGAATCGAATCAAGGCCCATATATTAGCAATATTTGCTAACATCTTATTTCCAAGTGGATCTTTTCTTATATACTTTAAGGTGGCAGAATTAGTAGCTCAGTTTTGGGAAGGGAAGTCTTATATTCTTGCCCTACTTGTTAAACAAATAAAGAGCCTTAATTTCCTTAAGAAAAGAGGCTGTAGAGATCTTAAGTTAAGCATGGCACTGTTAATGGTATGGTTCATCAGCCACAACAAATGCTTCAGGTTAGACTTTATGAGGGGTACATTCGCCAATAAGATTGATCTTATCGACTCTTTCGTTAATAAGATCAAATAACCAGAAGATATCCTTACCCTTCTCTAGATAGAAGTTCTACAAGATTTCCAAGTTAAAGACATACTATGGACTGCTAGATGGAGCAATCACACTAAGGTTATATTAGTTTGTAAAGATTATCATGTCGTACTATTGATCAGAATGAGTTGATATACAAGCCACTAAAACAACATGGTTAAGTAGTCTGGGAACATCCAAGACATAGTTCATAGGCCTTCCTTGGAGCTATTTACCCTTCACCTCAAAGAGCTTCACTCTAAACAAAAGGTGTCCAAGCTTTGCAAGATCAAAGCTTAGTAGGATACCAAGACCATAAGCGCTAACATTGATTTGAGCTAATCTATAGGAAAAATAAACAAACATCAGGTCACTAAAGAGTACTTATACAATCAACTTCACAAGGTAGGCATGATGCAGTGTCAAACACCAAAAGCCCTTTAACCTTGCCCTATAAATCCTAGCTCTGAAATGGTGACCTACATGGACCAAGTAAAAGCTCATACGGAAGTCCTCTAAGATGAAAAAGACAAGTAGAAAAACCTCTTTCGGGAGTCTAGGCAAAGAGTGTGTGCTTTATGATAACTCTAATTTTAAATATATTTCATATGGTGATTTTATAGCATTTCCCTTACATTTTTTGTTTTCTTTAAAGAAATTGATACTTAATTGAGTAAAATGTTGATTTCATGGTTTAAACGCGTTCTAGGCTCGAAAACGAAAAAAAGGAATCAAGTTTCACTCAATTCCGAGTTCAAACGAAGAAGTTATGAAGTTTTGAAGTTGTGTAGAAATTTTGCCTTAGTGTAGAAAGTTACACGACCTGGGGACACGGCCATGTCCCAGGCCGTGTTTGGTGACGAAAATAAAATCCATGTAATACACATATATAAGGAGATCTTAGGGTTTAAAAGAGAGAGACATTACAGAAACGGAGAGACACAAGAGACAAGGAGAGACTTGAGGAGAACATCAATCAAGAAGCAAGAACAACATCGATTTTAAGATTAGAGAGATTGTTCATCAAATCAAGAGGGGTTTTCATGCTTTATTTTATGTTTTTGATGAAACTCATTTTTAGATTCGTTATGATAGCTTAAAATTCAAGTATTTAGGATTATGGAACCTAGGGTTTCATGTAACCCTTGGATTGAATTATAATTTCAATAAAGTTTCTATCTTTTCTTGATTCAATTATGTTGTTTAATTATTGATTGATAATTCTAGAGTATCAATATATGATATTATGCATATTGATTGAGAAATTGCATGTGTAATTAGATCTTAGCATAATTGGAGAGAATTACATGTATACTTAGAGATAAGATACATGTTTCTTCCGGAAAGTTGATTGTTTATGTGGGAATTCATTATATATTAATGCAATTCTAAGTTATATTACTAAGTGAAGAGATTCCGGTAAATAATTTAGGATTATGGTTAATATGCTTGAGAAAGATATTAGCTTTAATTGTGAATCCCTCCGGTCAAGAATTATAAAAACTGAATTGAATATATTTTAAAAGGTTACATGTTAAACACTAGGGGAAATAATTCCTAAATACATCATTGCATACTTGAAGTCGTTTGTAGTTTATTGCTTTCTAATTTGCGTAATTAAGTCTCATAAATAGTTTAGTTGTTAATTTCAGTATTTTTAATTCATTCAATTTATCACAATTTTCCAGTTAGATAATAAAGCTAAAGTCAATATTAGTACTCAAAATCTCTGAGAGATCGACTCGGACTCACATCCGCTATATTAAAATTGATAGGTACGCTTGCCCGATATCACCTTAGAACACCAATTGAAGATGGCCCGAAGAGAATCCAAGAATTTGAGGAAGCAATTAAGCATGGTCCAAAGCAGGGTAAAGTAGTGGCCATCAAGCCCAACAACTAAAAGAAGAAAATGTCATCCAGTCCATAGAAGAAAAGAAGATTCATCTAGATGAATTTGTATTTTTCTTTTTTTTTTATGTAATAAAACTCCGAGAGTTGAAGAATAATAAATATACTTGTTGTTTTGTTAGTTAATCGTCGATCCCTTCCTTTTAATCCATGTAGCATACCTGCATTTGATTCATTTATTTCAATTCCAATTAAAATATTCATATGCTAACTTATTGAGAAGTAATCTTAAACCAGGTTACTAAGATAGCTCCCAAGCATCAAACCTTTTAGAGAACTCCTATATGAACCTATTCTCAAACTAGAATAGCCAGCCAAGGAAATGACAACACCAACACCAACACCAACAACAGCAGTGTTAACCTCGAAGTTGTTGACCCCACTGAGCTAAGGTTTTGTTCTTTAGAATGAATAGTAGGGAAGATTGCAAATTAGCTGAGCTTCCTTGCTAACAACATTGCCTTACTCAAATCTACAACTCCAATAAATGAAGAAAATTCCAAAGCCTAGTATGGAAAGAATGTTAAAGCTCCACCTCCTAAAGCAAAAGAAGCCTATCTCAAAGTCAATCAGGCCTTTGAAACCTTTGAGACCGAAGGGGTCTTTCTAAAGGTCAACTCGACTTTCAAACCAAATGCTTACTGATTTCCAATCAACTTAAAGCTTAAAGCTAATTAGGATAGATTGAAAGAACTCGAAAAGTGATTGACCCAACAAATCACTAAGAAAATAAAAATGCTTAAAGGGTATGATGGATTTAAACAAGCTAATATAACAGATTTCTCTACTTATGACTATAGAAGTGTCCTAAAGAAATTTACAATAACAAACTTCAAGAAGTACAATGGGACCGAATGCCCTAAATTGCATACCAGGCTATATGTACGCAAGATGGTCAAGTACGTGCAAGATAGGCAAGTATGTGTAATATGATAAGCTCATGGTCTAAACTTTTCAGGATAGCCTGACGGGCCCTGCTTTGACCTAATATACTCAATTGGATTTGAACTAAATAAACACATAGGAAAAGCTAGCTAGGGCATTTTATGAGTAGTATAGGTTCAATGTTGAAGTGGCACCGATTATGATGGACTTAGTTACCCTGAGAAAGAGGCATAATGAATCTTTTAAGGAATATGCCCAAAGGTAAAGGTCCTTAGTTGTAAGAGTGCCCACCCCTATGATTGAGAAAGAGCTAACTTCGGCTTTAATCAACACCCTTGAGAGACCTTACTTCGTCACCTAATCAAGCAAGCCTCTTCTAGTTTTGCAGAAGTAGTAGCAGTAGGGTGACAAATTGAAAGTGACATCTCCTTCGATAAGTTATAAGAAGCATCAAACAAAAGACCATCTTCTATTAAACCTACAACTAGTAAGCCTAAAGAAGCTATTATCAGCATGGTTAATTCAAATACTAGGCCTAATGCTCGAGATTCTTTTAGGGAAAATCCTTTTAACTTAACAACAATTCAGAAGCCAATTGTAAGTCAGTAAGGCCCTAAGGCAATTCACCAAAATACCCATTCCTTTCAATCAGATGCTTGAAAAACTAACAAAAAATAATCTACTCCATTCTAAGGCTCCCAATGAAAGGTACAAGCCAAGATTTTTTTATCCTAATGCAAGGTATCAATATCATCTAGGGCAAGTAGGCCATTTAATAAACTCATGCTAAAGATTAAGGAATAAGATTTGATGAAGGCATAGTTAAACTAGACTTCGTAGAGGCTCTAATTCCAAACATCAACAATAACCCTTTGCCTAATCATGGGTCGATCATCAATATGATATTTGACGACTTAAATCTAGCCATTAACAAGATCGATTCCAATCGAGAGCCTAAGGTTTATAGATTTTACAAACAAGAGGAGAAGTAAATTCCATAAACTAAAAGGTACACCTTCTATCTACCTGTAGCCCTCGAAAATTATAAAACTATCCCTCTCAACTACAAAGTAGTAAATCAAAGGTAATCGAGCTCGCTTGTGGAAAGGATTACCTACTCTAGTAGAATTTACAACCCAAAGGAGGACTTGAGAAAGAAAACTGTGCCAAAAAGGCCAAACAATGAACTAGCTGAATATGAAGAAAGATTGTCTACCTTCACCAAAATAATTAAGTCTAGTGAGCATAAAATAATGGATCAGTTTGCTAAGACTTTAGCACAAATATCCCTCATGAGTTTATTGATGGCATCGAAACCACATCAAGAAGCTTTATTTAGAACTTTGAGGGAAGTCAAAGTCCCTCACAAAATACCAGTTGAAAGAATAAAGTCTGTCACCAACTTTATCCTCACCATGGATTAGATTTCGTTCTTCGCTAAAGATTTAGGCAAAGAAGGTAATCAGTACACCAAGCCTCTCTTCATAATAGTGAAGGTAAACAACATCATTATAGCAAGAGTCCTCATCAACAATGGATCATCCTTGAATGTCTGCCCTCTCACTACCTTAGATTTATTGGGCATCGATACAACCGTTATTCAGCCAAGTTTAACAACAGTTAGGGCTTTTGATAGGTCTAAAAGAGAAATTATAAGGGAGATCGACTTATTGGTTGATATTGGCCCACAAACTTTCAATATCCGATTTTAGGTCCTAACATCCCAAAGACCTTCAACCTGTTATTAAGAAGACCTTAAATACATTCAATAGGAGCCATACCTTCAAGTCTTCATTAAAAGGTTAAGCTCATCTCTAATGGCTAGGTCATAACAATTTTGGGTGACCAGGATTACGAAATATATAAGGAAATAGCTATACCCTATATTAGCACTAAGGAGTAAGAGGACTTTGAGCTCTAAATATTTGAAGAGGTATGCATTATTACTAATCGAGAGAAAGATGAGAGATCGAAATTCAAAGAAGGCTAGTTTGGTACCTATGAGCTAAGTTACATCCTAACTCCAATAAAAGAGTTACAATAAATGCAAGCTAGGTGTAGAAGAGGTGATAGGTTGTATCATGCCTCGATGACCTTCCCACCATTGTTAGAAACCTTCATCTAAGCCGATGTCTAGAATTCAAAGCCTACTAAAGAGGATACCTCTAGCAGAAATAAAATAGTTAGCCCATCCAACAAGTCCTACCACCTAAATAATTGGTTTTCCATCCCTATGAATAGCAATAAGTCTTCTCTAAGGTAAAGGATAAATTGCAATTTAGTATTTTATAGAGTTTTGTAATAATTACCTTTATTTTACAATATTATACTTAAAAGAATTTCCTCTAAATAAGAATCAATCTCCTTTCTCTTCACTTCTTCTTTTACACACTTTTCTTTTTCCTAAATCTAATGCTTTGATTAAAGCCCATGGATACCTTATGCAGATAGGTGATGAACATATTGATATCGCCTCTGGACCTATTGGGTTAGTCGTTGGAAGTGATGTCAATGACCATAGTGACATGCAAGAAAGCTAGCAAAAATATGAAATGAGTAAAATTTCCATTGATGAGCCAATTAAGACAATTAATGTTGAGATTGATGACAACACCAAAACATTGAAAATTGGAGAGAATTTGAAAGAAGAATAAAAGGTAAAAATGACCGCACTACTATCTAAATACCGATATGCGTTTGCATGGTCTTATAAAGATATGCCTAGGTTAAATCCATCAATCATGGTCCATCACTTACCCACACGAGAGAATATCAAACCTAAGATATAAAAGCTAAGAAGGTTTTGACCAGATGTCTTATTGACAATTAAGGAAGAAGTTAGAAAGTTACTAGAGGTCAGTTTCATTGAGGTATTTGATTATCCTGAGTAGGTAACCAACATTGTGCCAGTAATGAAGAAAAATAGAAAAGCCAGAGTATACATAGATTTTTGAGACCTCAACCAAACTATCCTTAAAGATAATTTCCCCTTACCTCATATTGATATCTTGGTTGATAACATAGCCCAAAACCATCTTTTCTCATTCATGGATGGGTTCTCCAGATATAATCATATTCAAATGTCTAAAGAAGACAAAGCTAAGATCACATTTATTACAACTTGGGTCACATTTTGCTATAAAGTAATGCCTTTTAGACTTAAAAACACTGGGGCAACTTACCAAAGAGCCATGGTTACAATCTTTCACGACATGATACATAAATAAGTTAAGATATATGTTGATGATATGATTGCGAAATCTAAGGAAGGAGAAAATCACGTAGATAATCTGAAGAGATTGTTTGTTAAGTTGAGAAATTCCAATTGAAGCTTAACTTAGAGAGGTATACATTCAAAATGACTTCAAGGAAATCATTGGATTTCATAATCAGTCAAAGGGGCATCAAAGTAGACTCTAGTAAAGTTAAAGCAATAGTTGACTTACCCTCTCCATGCATACTCAAAGAAATAAGAGGTTTATTAAGCCATTTATACTACATAGCCGAGTTCATATCTAAACTCACAGACAAATGTCATCCCTTATTTAAGTTGTTGAAAAAGAACACCAAAATCAACTAGGATGAAGAATGCGAGCAAGCCTTCATAATGATCAAGGAGTACCTCATGAAGCCTCCAATTTTAGTAGCTCCAAAACTTGGGAAGCCTTTATTTATATATCTGACAATATTACTAGAATCCATGGGGCATATGCTTAGCTAGAAGGGTGAGGAAGGGAAAGAGCAAGCCATATACTACTTGAGTAAGAAGTTTATTGAAGGGGGATAAAAAATACTCAAAAATTAAAAGAACTTGCTGTACTTTAGTTCAGGTAATGCATTGGCTCGGACAATATACACTCTATTACCAGATTAAATTGTTGACTCAACACAATCCCTTAAAGATTTGGCAGATAAACCAATCCTAATCAGCAGAATCTCAAAATGGCAAATATTACTATCAGAGTTTGACATTACGTACGTGAATCAAAATTCAGTTAAGGGCAAGCTCTAGCAGATCAGTTAACAAAGAATCCCTTTGATAATACCCCTTAAGAGGTATAAGTCAATTTCCCTGACGAAAACATCTTAGTAATTGAAGGAAGCTCTAATAAAGGAGAAGATGATGAACCACCAAAATGGAAGATGTTCTTCAATGGGGCAGCTAACATGTTTGGGTGTAGAATTAGGGTAATACTGATATCCCTTAAAGGTATACAATACCTTGTGGCTGTAAGGCTCGTTTTCCCATACACCAATAATATCGTTGAATACAAAGCAAGTATCATGGGACTCAAAATGGCCTTAGATAAAGATATTCAAGAATTAGAAGTATATAGGGACTATTCTCTCACTATCGACCAAGCTTGGGGAGAATATAAGATGAAAGATCCTAAACTAGTACCTTATCACCAACACTTGACTAAATTGAATGAGAAATTCAAAGAAATCACTTTCAATCACATACTGAAGACTCAAAATCAATTTGCCAATGCATTAGCTACTTTAGCATCTATGATTCAAATATCTAGTAGAGTTGATATTCAGCTCTTCATCATTGAAATTGAAGAGAAGCCTGCCTTCTATCTAACAATTGAAGGTACGAATGGTAAAAAGTCATGGTACTATGATATTAAAATGTTCCTACAACAAGGCACATACTTTGAAGAGGCTGAGAAAAAGGATAGAAGGATGATCAGGAGATTGGTTACCCAATTCATAGTAAGTAAGTCCACTTTATATCGACGATCTTTTAATGGCACACTTTTAAGGTGTGTGGACAACAAAGAGACCGAGATGTTGATGAAAGAAGTACACAAAGGAGTATATAGCCTTCACATGAATAGTTACATGTTAGCTAAGAAAATTATAAGGATAGGGTATTACTAGTCAACAATGGAGAGCAATTGCATCAAACATGTCAAGCATTATCACCTATGCTAAGTTTATGCAAATAAGATAAATGCCCCAGCTCAAGAATTACACAAACTCTCGACACCATAGCCTTTTTCAATGTAAGGAATAGACATCATTAGCCCAATTATTCCTAAAGCATCTAATAGGCATTGCTTTATACTAGTCGCCATTGACTACTTTAGCAAATGGATTGAGGCTTTATCCTACTTGAGCGTTACTAAAGGGGTCATAGTTAACTTCATCAAAAGAGATATCTTGGCTTGATTGGGGCTCCAAAAATTATCATCACCGACAACAGCATTAATCTCAACAATAAGCTTATGTCAGAGTTGTGCCAACAGTTCAAGATCATTCATAGAAACTCCACACTGTATCGACACCAAATGAATGGAGCTGTTGAAGCAATTAATAAAATCTCAAAAGAATAATCGAAAAAATGGCTGTTACATATAAGCATTGGCATAAGATGTTGCCATTTGCACTCATGGCCTATCGAACTTCCATTAGAACATCGATTGGGGCAACGCCTTACTCTTTGGTATATGGCACTGAAGCGGTGTTACCAGTAGAAGTTAAGATCCCGTCTCTCAAAGTACCATCTAAGACCCAATTGGACAAAGCTGATTAGGTAAAGAAATGCATTGAGTAGCTAAATTTGATTAATGAGAGAAAATTGACAGCCTTATATCATAATCAGTGTTAGCAATAAAGGATAGCTCAGGCTTTCAATAAAAGAGTATGACCTCGAAACTTCAAAGAAGGTGATATGGTATTGAAAAAGGCTCTCCCTAATGCACAAGACTCTAAAGGAAAATTTACTCTCAATTACGGAGGCCCTTATGTTATGAAGTAGGTATTATTAGGAGGGGCTTTAATTTTGTCCCAAATGGATGATCCAGAATTGAGAAACCTTATAAATGCTAACGCTATAAAGTTATATTATCCATGAGAAGTTAATAGAAATTTTTACTTAGAATACGAAAATGCTAGTTGTTTGGAATGTTATTGTGGTCTAATTTTCATTCTCTATGAGCAAAGTTAGTATCCTTGGCAGTTGTCGACGTTGGAATCATCACACTCGCCATTAAAAAGTCTAACTCCCTTACTCCATTTAATCGAACCCATACATTAAAAACACAAGAGAAGTTAAGAAATGAAATATAAAACATTAGTAAATGATAAAACTCTTTAAAATACTTTATTACAAATTGATCCCTTTTAACGGGGAGTTTTTATTATCTATTTTCAAGGAAATGCAAAATCCAAATAAGCAATCACCTTACAATAGATAATTTGTCAATTGGGAATAAGGGCTTCGATTTATAAAAGTTTCAGAAAGATAAAAATAGTAGGTAGCATTCTATATTAGGTTAACTTAAGTGATTTCTCTAAAAGGGCTGGCGAAGTCTCAAAGGTTCCGTATCAAGATCAGTTAGGTTGACAACAAAGGATAAAAGAGTAAGTCACTCAGTTTTGATGAGACTTTTCAGTAAAAGGTTTGACGATTTAGGTGCTATCAACAAAGACTAGGTAAGTACTTCTATACGATATTAGCACATTGGTTTTTGAACATTACATTTACATGTAGACTATATGACTAGTTTTTACAATTCTTACTCCTAACAGTCTTTTGAGCTAGCCCATAAGGCACTCTCCTCATCAAATCTTCTTAGCAAGCCCAAAGGGTACTTCCTTTCATTATCGATTCCCTTTAGCAAGCTTATATGGCGCCTCTCTTCATCAAATTCTTTTAGCAGCCCAAATGGTACTTCCTTTCATCATCGATTCCTTTTGGTGAGCCCACAAAGAGCGCTTCTTCTAAAAAGTCAACTTAGGGTTGCTAGACTTCAAGAGATGCTCCTGCCTAGGTTAGTAAGCCAAGAAGGGCACAACCAGGTTCTCCAGATCGATTTTAACTTAGGGTTACTAGTACTTGAGAGACATTCTTGCCTAAGTTAGTGAGCTTAGAAGGGTACGACCAGGTTCTTTAGATCGATTCTAGCTTAAGGTTACTAGTTCCCAAGAGACGGTCTCGCTTAGGTTAGTAAGCTTAGAAGGGTATGACCAGGTTTTCTAGATCGATTCTAGCTTAGGGTTGTTAGTCTTTGAAAAACGCTCCCACCTAAGTTAGTGAGCCTAGAAGGGCATAACCAGGTTTTCCAAACCAATTCCAGCTTAGGATTACTAGTCCTCAAGATATGTTCCCGCTTAGGTTTGTGAGCCCAAAAGGACATAACTAAGTTTTCCAAATAGATTTTAGTTTAGGGTTGCTAGTCCCTGAGAGACTCCCTTGCATAGGTTAGTAAGCTTAGAAAGACATAACCAGGTTTTCCAAATTGATTCTAGCTTAGGGGTACTAGTCCCTAAGAGATGCTCCCACCTAAGCTAGTAAACCTAGAAAGGTACGACCAGGTTCACTGGATCGATTCCAACTTAGGGTTGCTAATCCTCGAAAGGCGTTCCCACTCAAGTTAGCTTAAAAGGATACAACCAAATTTCAAAATGATGTTTCTAACCAGCTCCTAGGATGTTAAACCTTTCTAAAGTCACTCGGTTAGCTCATAGAGCACCTCTTTTCTCTTTTACCTCTCACCAAATCCCCAACAGATCAAACCTAAGATGGCTAGCTGGTTATTGCGCTTCTTAAATTAAAGTCATAATTAGGGCAAAAATAGTGTCTTTTTTTTTCGTCTTTGTGATGAAGTTTTTCTCAAACTTCACCATAAAGAAAAACAATTGTAGACACCCCATTTTTACCCACACTTTTTTATTTTTCAATATTTTTTGGAGTAAGATAAAGGGTCTTAAACTTAGGAAAATACAAAAAAAAAATAAGAAAAAAAAAAGAAATTTAGAAAAATACAAAAAAATAGAAAATTTAGGAAAAGCCAAAAAATAAGAAAAAAGTAATAAGAAATTTAGAAGAATAGGGGATTTGGGAAATTTAGAAAATAATAAATATTTACATGGTTTAATAGAGTAGAATTTTTTTTAGATAAAAAATAAGGAAAGGATCATTGGGCTCGAGTTTAGATTTGAATCTAACCTAAGCTGACCTCGTCCATATATGCAATTTAATTGTACATATAGATAATGCATAGGTCAACTTCCTAATGATAATACATATGCATAATCACAAAGAAGACCTAGGTTCAAATCTCACCAAAGATAGGAAATGCTTTTTATTCTTTTTTTATCAAGCACATACGATATGTCATTACATATCAAGAGTTCACTATGATATGTGTCCTAATACGTAGCACTATCGGATTGGATGACGGCTAATGTAGCCCACGTGGCACGCCACGTCAGCTACCCGTGTCGCATCAGCTACTACGTATTACATGAAGACATGTGGCATGACATAGTTGGATGACATGACTAATGTGGCACCATGTCAACATTTTCCTTTTATGTCTCCCTTCTTTCCTATAGTTTCCCTTATTTTCCCCAACAAGACAACTTCAACCCCTTCACTTTGCCCTCATTTCTTGTAATAATCCCAAGCTTAACTACACTAATTAATGAGCAATTCTTGTCCCAAACATATCCTACTCTAAATTAAGATAAAAAAACATGTCTAGATACAATCGTTTAATGGGTTAAATCAAGCTCTAAACATTGGAAAAAAACTGGTCATCCAAAATTGAATTTCCATGATTCAAGCTTTAGGATGATTTCCAAAGCTCCCATTCGATCATGCCTAATTCAAAAATCAAGTGTGGGTCATCCTCCCCACTCAATTTCAAATTAATAGATGTTGGACGATTTTCCTTCATTGATTCAAGCTCTTAAGTTATAAAAAAGAGCTCAAATAAGCAGTAGAGGGGGATAAGAATCATTCACAAACACCTTCTCTCTCATTCTTGATCACTTTCTCTCTCTTCAACCACAACCTTTCTCTCTCTAAGATTCTCTCTCTCTCTAGGCCTTCTCGTCTAGAACCACCACCATGATTGACATCATGGTTGTTTAAAACCCTAAAACCAACTCCCCCCGCACTACCGGCAATCTCTACATAGATTGGCCACCACCACCAGCCATAGTCGAACTATAAGTAGCCACCCTAAGCCAAGACATCAATCCTACCCCCCTAATTCCAATCCAAATTCATAAAAACCCCTTCCCCCACTCATTTTGGTCATCAGATCGCTTCAAACCACCTCCTTCGAGTTGTTATTGTTGAAGAAGACCTAGATTTAGCCCAACTTAAACTCGACCAACTTAACTCAAAATCCACTCCAAGTCCGACCTACGTGCCCAACTACATCCAAAGCCTAGCTTTTCTTTATTATTATTATTATTTAGTTGTTTTTTAAATTTTTTTGTATTGTTAGTATTGTTTTTTTTTTTTTGTAATTGTAAATGTAAACCAAAAAAAAAAAGGAAAAAGGAAAACCAAAAGAAAAAAAAAAAAGAAAATGCGAGTGGTAAGTTTAGAATTGAATAAAAAATGAAATAAATAAAAATATATATAATAAAAATCTAGTAAATTATTTTACTACCTAGAAATCCTTTTCTTTAGTAAAAATAAAAAAAAATGGATCTTTTTTAAATTAGGACTTTTAGAAATTAAAAAAAAAACCCAATAAACAAAGTTTAGAACCCTTTTTCAAAAGTTTCTCTTAAATAAACCAAACTAAATTAAAAACATAAACCTAACTTCTTTCAGAAATTAAAATTGACCTACTCACTAAAGTTTTTATGAAAACAACTACGTATGTCTGATCTCGAATAGCGGGTACATAGGTACCTATGAAGTGACGGTAAAAAACAAAAATAAAAAAAAAAAACCATTTTTTCCACTTTAATTTAAATTATTCAAATTCATTAATAAATGATTAAATTTTGTTTTTCTAGGATAATTATTGAAAGGTGATTTTAAGGGATTAAGTTTAAAATTGAAAAGTCAATAGTACCCATAAAAGGTTTAAAAATCTTAACCCTCAAACTCATTTTTATAGTTTTTAAAACTATTTTAAAAAATTATTTTTATCAAAAGACTAGTAGCTATATTATAACCAATCCACTCAATTGGTTATAACTTATAGTTTTTTTCCGACTCTAATTGGGTGGCAACTCTAAAAATATTTTCAAAGTTAAAAAACCGGTTTTCTTTAAACACTGGTTGAGTGTTAGTATTAAATAGAAAGGGTTTATTACTAATCGGTTTAAAAAAGACTAATTTATAAAAACCGGAAGGAAAAAATCAAGTTTGACAATCACTAACAAAAGCTTTAAACAGATAAAGCCCTAATTTTTATTCGATCCCATTTCTTAATTTTCAATGTAAATCTCTTTAACAAATTATACCAACATATCTAGGATAGATTTACTTGAAAAAATCAATAAATATAAGCAAGATTCAATTAGATCCCTTTTATGTACGTTTTCTTCTCTCTCTTTCTTCCTTCTGTTCATCCATTGTCTAAAGGAGAAGAAGAAGGTCATGTATTGTGCACGTAATTGTGGATTGGATGTAAATAAAATGTGAATTGAGGGTAAGAATCAAACCTATGACCTTCAATTGCTCCCATGCTAAGTCCAAGTATTTGACCAACTAAACTATTGCTCATTTCTCAACATGTTATGCATTCAAAATGCATTTAAGCTCTTTTATTTAGGCCCAACTTTAAAATTACCTATCAAGTACAAGCCCGAATCACTACAACTCATTTTAAAATGACCCTAGAAACATTCAAATGTTTCTAAATACTCATGCTAAGGATTTTTCAACACAATTTTAATTTAATAAATTTTGAGTCTTATTTTTGCATTTGTTTAGTGAAAATTATTCAAATTTTAAACAAAACTTTCTTCCATGAACCCAAATTTTTACTGGATCTTTTTCAAAAAGAAACTTTTTTTTTTTTCTAATGGAGCCTAATTTTTTAAAGACTTAGAACTTATTAAATTGTATGTATATTTTGATTATTATTTGATCTGATTTTAAATGACCAACTGACTTGACTCTAATACTTTTGACATTTTGTATTTTTAATTTTTGAATTTTTTTATTTTTTTAACTTTTTAATTTCTTTTTATTTTTTCTAAACCTAGCTTAAAATAGATTTAATAAAAATGAGGAGACAAAAATGGGGTATTTACACTTAACTCGACTTTTGATGATAGGTCTAAGGAGTTGATTCCTATTAGTCATTAACTATTTCATTAAAATCCTTAAAACAAAGCCAAAGGCCATGCACGAATTTTTATAGTTCAACTAAAGCATTCTACACCTCTACCTTCTACCAATAATTATTTAAAGAATAATCCCGTATAAAATAGCCTATCAATGTATCATCCTCCATACATTCTTCTAGAACTAAGCAATGGGCCTAATACTCTATAGCCCTTCATTTAGAATAGATTGTGCAAGCTTGTAGTCACTATATAGACCTTGTAAACTTTGTAGATAGAGGTTTGGAAGTTAATAAGGTTTCCCAAAACATACCTTTAGTGTTAGTAAGATAACTAAGCCTAAACTTGAGAGACTATTCTTAAAAACTTGAACTCAAACTCTTAAAACTCTAAATGGCCGTTATAGCCTTAGTTTGACCCCAACACTTAAAGCCTTAAAATGTTATAAATAAATGCTAATAATTAATGTTAACTTCTAAGGTCAACCTAATCTAATGAAACTAACCCTAAAACCCAATAGGAAAGAGATCGATAGGTGAAGCCCATGACAGCTCCCTAAAACTGATAAAGGGTAAACTAAGTAAAAAATAAATATTGATATAGATAACTCATACAATGAATGAAAAACCCTAAAACAAATAATATAGCCCTTAAATAAATCTTCGAACACTAAAATCCTAATTGGAACCTTAATATCTTTAAAATGATTGTAAAACCCCAATCTAGTGTCGAAAACCCTAATCCAACTATTATGCTCTAATTAAATAGTAAAACTATTCACTAATCCCGACTAATCGCTTAATTGTACTAAAACCCTAATCTAACCTCTAAAACATACTCAAACAACAACAATTGCCCCAATTCCTTAAACTAATTAAACAAGATGATCCAATGGGTTCAATTAACTCGATACATTAAGCCCTCCAATGCACCTAATTTGTGGCAAGTGTATGAGTAATTAAGATTAAGGAACTTTATTACACTTTAATCCACTAATTAGGTCTTACATCATAATTAACTATAAGTTAAGACTAATCAATCATATAAAACCAAAGTAATTATATGAAAATATCTCCTTAATAATGTCAACATTATACTTAGAGAGATAACATAAACCCTGCAAACTTTTGAATCTAAACTCGAGGTCGGATATAGGAGTTAATAGGTAATCCCTAAAACTGCTAAGATATAATATGGCAAGACCCTAATTAGGATTAAATTGCTTAATTAAGTATAATAGCAATTAAATGGCTTAATTACCCTTTAATCCATTTACTAACCCTAGTCTTCTTAATTAAAAAATGGATAAGATCAATCAAGAAGACCAGACAAAAAGCTTAGTTGGCAATTAGGATATTTTGGAGACAAATTCTTGCCTTACTTTACAAAGTCTTAAAAGCAAGTGTTCCTAACGTAGAGCTAATACTTGGTAACTAAAAAAGGAGAAGGTTTGTCCCCCATATCCTACCTTCTTGATCTACAATTTTACCCCTCAAAGCATGTATTTGACTCCATTTTTCACTCTTAGAAAACCTTAGGAAACACGCTCAAGAAACCTAAACAAAAACTAAAGAAAAAAGGGAAGAAAACAAAAGGACCTATCGAACCACTCTACACATATCAATGTCTTATAAGATTACCACCACCACAGGACTTTAAATCACAAATGGCACCATCATTTGAACCACTAAATCTCTTAGTTTCTTACCGACAAACCCTTGCCTCTAAAATAGTGCGTTTTGACTTAATCTTTGAGTGAGAAAATTGGAGCTCGTACAAACCAGTTTAAAGTGATTTGGGATACTAAGTTTGAGATTATCGGAGACTACTAGATATACTATATTTCAAGGCTAAGTGAGTATATTGACCCCTGTCTTATCTTGTATTTTCTTGTAGTTCAGTGTACTAATTAATTATATCTATAAAAACTGTTATGCTTAAGAAATTATAGTATTTGTATGTGCTTGTATTGATTGTACTTGCATGCCAAAATACCATAATAAATCAAAACAGAGAATTGATTACTGCATTAGTAGATAAGGCATCCAAAGTGTTTGTCATATATTTTGGTTGGTCACTTGTAAACCGAAATAATAATTATTTGATCTTAATATGAACTAGTCATGCATAGCATGTTTTTGCATAATTATACAAAGGAATCAGCACTGCGTAGTAGAGTAGGAGATCATGCTTGCTAGATCCATTTTTTATATATGTTATTGTTGTTTTTGTATGATGTACTCATGTGACATGTTCTTTCCTCGATCTTTAGGAAATATTTAGCTCTAAAGAGTGTTGCCCTCTACTTGAGGCCAAGATGTGTCTACTGCTTTAGGTCTACCAAGGAAAAGATAATTTTTTTTTTAACGATAGATGTAAAGACCCAAGTCTTAACATGCCTAAATACTTCTCAACCCAAGCAACAATAGGTGTAAAATCATACTGTATGCAATTATCAATCCACTATATATACTATTTGCATTGCATTGTACATGCATTCTCTTGTATATGCATTCATATGTCTGATAAATAACTTACTTATTATTGTTTGATGGTAAGGTAGGAAGGTTACTCACTAAACTGGATATAACTTACCCCCCTAATAGTTTCTTTTACAAGTCTTACAAAGCTAGAGTTGAGCTAAGATTTGAGTATAGTGTGCTCCATTTGGCTGAAAAAGTAAAATGATAAGTTTAGAAAAGAAAATAGGATAGTCGAATTGAACTTTTAAAGTGTCTAGTGATTTTATTATTATTGGAATTTAAATACCCTTTTCTTATTGTTTAGTAAGTGATTTTGACTGTCTACAATTTTGTTAATTGTAGATTGCTGGACCACTTATATACATATTGTTAAGTAAATGTATGCAAAAAGTTTAAGTATGATGAGAAGCTTACAAGCTAAAGTCTTCAACCTTTAACTTACAAGACAATCTTTATATTATTAGTGTACACGTGATATGAAGATTTTAGGTAAAATTATCAAGCCCCCTTTTAGGGTGTTACAGCAGTAGTATTAGAGCTTTAGGTTGTCTAAGATAGGACTAGCCTACTAAACAGTGAAATGGGGTAGAACCTAGGTAAAAGGAATAAGATAATAAATAGAAGTCTTAGACTCTAAGGTTATGTATATCTATCTACTTCTATTTATAACCCTAGGATCTTTCATACTTGCTATGAGAAAACTCTTATAAATAAGTTTCATGAACATGCTAAGACAATGTAAAATGCTAGAATAATAATGTCAAAGATGGTAATAAGACAATACATAATAGTAAAACATGCTAAGGAAATTGTAATCAAGACCAAATACCATAATAGTCATGATTGAGTCATGGAGTTGAACCTTGCTTGAGAGAAAGATGGAAGTGAAACACTAAAATGGACATAGACAGTAAAAGCAAATCCCACCTACACGTGTTACGCTTATTACAATAGACATGTGTAATTACTAACTATATCACCTTCATAAGGGTCACCAAATACTAACAAGAAAAGGATAATAATAGAGCCATAGAGAATTAACAAGCAATGACATGAAATCTTAAGATGGTTTAAGAGATAACTTACCTTAAAGTTGCCTAGCTATAAGTCAAAATGTGAGAAGTTACTAGTGGAAAAGTAGGCATAACATGTGTAAATGGATGAAATTAGATTTAATTGAAGGATGATACACCTAATAAAGTAAGTATATCTAATGTGAAAGGAGATGATTGGATAAATGAATTACTGGGTGATATTAACATGAAGTAAAAATGTCTTGATAAGATCATGGGTAGTGCAAATAAATAAAGTTACCACATGACACCAAGAAACCAAGGTAGCTTAAACAATAAGAAAGATATACCAAGGGAACTAAAACTATTAAGAAAGAAGTTTTTTGACTTTATCCAAGCAAATAGCTTTTTCATAGGAAAGAAAAATGACCCCTACGAGATAAAAAACTGGCCAACCCAAGTTAAGCTATCATTTGAGGTTTATGAGATCCCTGAAGACTTGAGGTTAACCTATGGCACCTTCATATTACAGTATGGTGTTAAAGTGTGGTGGTATTCCAAGAAAAGAGCTTTGCCTCAACCGATTACCTAAAGTAAATTTAAAAGAGAAGTCCAAAAAGAATATAGGCCAAGCTGCAAAGGAAAAAAGATCAATTGAGGAATTAGTGTTATCGTCAGGTGAGTCAATAACAAAGAAGCCTTTTAGAGTGAAATATTGGAAATGGAGATAAGAGCATTGCTTGAGAAATTGCTTATGACTACAACATAAATGTTATTGTTGTGGGAAGGTTGGACATAAGTATAAGCAGTGTCCAATATAGAGTAGGGTGTGTTACAATTGCAAAAATCATTGGCCCATCTTTTCTTGGTGCCCTAATACTAAGCCGTACAAAAGACAACCAAGTAACCTTTTAAGGAACTTTAAAAAGTAAGCTTGAATAACAAAAGAGGACAATGTAATTCAGAAAGAAATTGTATGAACTTATCATGATAATTTTAAAGCAGTATTGGTAATGAAGACTATATATATATATATGAATGCTTAATTTGGAACCAAGAATTAAGGGTTCATGTATACAAGAGGAGGATACAATAAGAGCAATGGGACGAGAGACTATTATCGTCAAGTTTTAAGGATGAAACTTATTATAAAGAGGGGAAGATGTAAACCTCGTAAACTTCCTAGATAAGGGCTTGAAAGTTAATAAGATTTCTTGAGAGATACACTTAGTGTTAATAAGATAACTAACCATTAACCTAAGGGACTACTCTTAAAAACCCAAGCTCAAACCCTAAATGACAATCTTAGTCGTAGTTTAGCCCCTACACTCAAAGCCCTAAAATCTAGTGAACAATTGCTAATAACTAATGTTAACTCCTAAGATCAACTTAATATAACAAAACTAACCCAAAACCCTAATGGGAAGGAGATCGATAAGTGAAGCTTATGAGAGCTCTCTAAAACCGATAAAGAGCAAAATAAGCTAAAAATGAATATTGATATAGATAACCCTTACAATGAATTCAAAACCTTAAAACAAATACTATAGCCATTAAATAAACCTTCAAACAATAAAATCCTAATTAGAACCCTAATTCGTGCGAACATTTAAAATGATTGTAAAACCCTAATCTAGTGTCAAAAACCCTAATCCAACTATTATGCTATAACTAAATAGTAAAACTATTTGCTAATTAGAGACCGATTACTTTATTGCACTAAAACCCGAATCTAACTCCTAAAACATACTCAAATAGCAATAATTATCCTAATTCCTTAAACTAACTAGATAAGATGATCCAATGAGCTCAACTAACTTAATTTGACACATTAAGCCCTAATATGCACCTAATTTGTGATAAATGTACGAGTAATTAAGATTAAAAAACTTAATTACACCTTAATATGCTAATCATGTCATATATCATAATTAATTATAAGTTTAGAGTGATTAATCATATGAAATCAAAGTAATTATATGAAAAATATCTCTTTAAGAATGTCAACATTATACTTGGAGAGATAATATAAACCTCGCAAACTTTCGGATTCGAACTTAAAGTTGGATACAAGAGTTAATAGATAATCCTTAGAATTGCTTAAGATATAATAATAAAATTCTTAAATAAAACAATTGAACCCTAAATAATAAGTCGAGAAACCTTAAAGAGGGTAAAACCCTAAAACCTTAATTATACACGTAAAACCTTAAAAGCCCTAATAAGTAAGAAACCTTAAAACAATTGGAAAATATCAATCAACTAATTAAAACCTTAATTGAAAGTCCATAACCCTAATTCAACTAATAAACCCTAAGTATATCTTTAAACTATTCACTAATCATAAATAATTTCTCTAATCACTTTGAAACCTTAAATTGTTAATCTCATACGTAGTCCAAAAACCCTAATTGGTTCTAAATACTAAAAGAATCTAACAAATGAAGTAATATAGGTCAATGAACTTCATTAAAGTGATAAAATATGGCAAGACCCTAATTACACCCTAATTAGGCTTAAATTGCTTAATTAAGTATAATCATGATTAATTAGCTTAATTACCCTTTAATTCATCTACTAACCCTAGTCTTCTTAATTAAAAAATGTATAAGAACAATTAAGGATACCAGATAAAAAGATTAGCTAGCAATTGGGATATTTTAAAGACAAATTCTTGCCTTACTTTACAAAGTCATAAAAGCAAGTGATCCCAACTTAAAGCTAATACTTGGTAACCAAAAAAGGAGAGGGATTGTCCCCCATATCTTACCTTCTTGATCTACAATTTTTCCGTTCAAAACACTCATTTGACACCATTTTTCACTCATAAAAAACACCAAGAAACATTCTCAAGAAACTTAAATAAAAACCAAAGGGAAAAGAGAAGAAAATAAAAGGAGCTGTCAACTACCTTGTACACATCAACGCCTTATAAAATCACTGCCACACATAACTTCAAATCACAAATGACACCACCAAATCCCTTAGTTTCTTATCGACAAACCCTTGCCTCTAAAGGAAAGCGTTTTGACTTCGTCTTTACGTGAGAAGTTAGAACTTGTACAAACTAATTTAAGGTGATTTGAGATACCAAGTTCAAGACTACCGAAGACTATTGGAAATACTATATTTCAAGGCTGAGTTAGTATACTGACGACTATCTTATCTTATATTTGCTTGTAGTGTAGTTCACTAATTAACTATATTTATGAAAATTGTTATGCTTAAGAAATTGAGGTATTTGTATGTACTTGTATTGATTGTACTTACATGCTAAAATATCATAATATATCAAAACCGAGAATTGGTTGCTGCATTAGAAGATAAGGTTTCTAGAATATCGGCCATATATTTTAGTTGGTCACTTGTAAACTAGAATAATAACTATTCAACCTTAACATGAACCGATAATGCATGGCATGTTTCTACATTATTATAAAAGGGCATCAGCACTATATAGTGGAGTAGGAGATTATGCATGTTGGATCCATTTTTGATATATGTTATTGTTGCTTTCATACTACATACTTGCATGATATGTTTTTACCTCGACCTTTAGGATTTATTTAGATTTGGGGAGTATAGCTCTTTACTTGAGGTCGAGCTATGTCTGTTGGTTTGGGTTTACCAACGAATAGATGATATTTATTTGGATGATATACTGTACTTAAATAATTCCCAACTTGAGCAACGATGGGCATGAAACTGTGTTGTATGCTGTTACCAATCGGCTATATACATTGTTTACATTACATTTGCTTCTATATGCATTCATGTGTTTGATAAATAACTTGCTTGTTATTGTTTGATGGTAAGGTAAGAAGGTTACTCGTGAAGCTAGATGTAGTTAACCCCCTAATAGTTTCTTTTATAGGTCTTACAAAGTTAGAGCTGGGCTTGAATTCAAGTGTAGAGTGCTCTAATAGGCTGAAAAAGTAGAATGATAACTTAAGAAAAACAAGTATGATAGTTGAATTGGACTTTTAAAGTGTTTAGTAACTTTATAATTGTTGGAATTTTGATACTTTTTCTCATTGTTTAGTAAGTGATTTTGACTCTCTACAATTCTAGTGATTATGGATTGCTAGATCACTTATAGCTATATACATATAGTTAAGTACATGTATATAAAAAGTTCAAGTATGATTAGAAACTTATAAACAAAAGTCTTTCAATCTCTGGCCTTTATATTATAGGTGCATACATGATATGATAATTTTATGTAAAACTATCAAACCCCATTTTGAGATGTTATACACTAAATGCGAACAGAAATAAGTTCATCCTAATTGATGAGATTTTAACATTGCTAAAATCTTTTCATGCTGGTTAGAGAATATTTATTACCCCTTTCTCGTTAAGTGATTTGTTAGAGACAATTTTGCTAATCATAAGCACTTCATGTTCATTCACTAACTCTATGTTTTCTTCTAGGTACAAACTATCTTGAATAGATTCATCAAAGCCTTTTGAGCCATTTGGCCCCTTACTTAAGTACATTGATGGATCTGTTCTTGACAAGGACAACAAAACACTCATACATAAACACAAGCACGAGAGCAAATAACAAAAGAAATAAGTCAAGCAAACTTCTAAGTAAGACTACACCAATAGAGAAAAAATAATAAAAGGTCAGAATAGTTAAAAGATACACCTGACCAAGAGAAGAAACAAGGTAAAGAGAAGAAAAATAACACAACAAAGGAAAAGCAAGAGAAGATAACAAGCTACATTCCTATAGGTAGACAATGTTATGGAGAATAAGTCCAAAATATGGCAATAAGATGTAGCACAAATCAGATGATCCAATGTATAGAAGTTTGAACCATAACCTAAAAGAGTAGAAGAAACCAGGTGTAAACAATCAGTAATTTGATAAAAACAATATGTGTAAATTGTTGTTTTTTATTGTAATATTTAAGATAATTATGATTTGGGAACATATTTCATCTTAACATTAGCATATTAGCAAAGAAAAGTATAGATCTATGTGATAATTGCCACAACTATGTATGGGACAACTCTTACTGACGAGAGGAAGCCTTATTCGCTAATCCCTTGCAAACACAAATAAACAGTTGCTCTCTCGCTCTTTCTCTCTCTTCATAAGCCTCAAGACTGCTCACTTTTTTATAGTTCTTGTTACTTTGAAAATTACAATGGTGGGACTAATATTAGTTTGTTAGTAGAATTTAGAATAAGTAGTTTCTTTTCTTTTTTAATTTATTTGTTATTTTAATTTTTTAAAATGTTTTCATCCTTTATGTAGAATTGTGTTGTTTGTTTTTATTGCATTCGTCAATTAAGTGAGTTTTGTTCTTATAGAAGAAGCCAATATTATCCTCTACGAGACATTTTGACTCTTGAAATGATGTCTATTTATTCAATTGGGTTTCTATACTGCTAAGTTTTGTTTGTGATTCATTTTATATCAATCCATTTGATTTGTATAATTTTTCATCATCAAATAACATTTCATCTTTATTAGAAAAAAAGGAAGAAAAAAGAAAACATGGATATAGATATAAGGCTAAAATTTTTGTTTTATGTTATTTGCAATACTCTAAATAACATAAATGACAAGAAAAAGATTCAAAATAAAGAATTAGCATCCATTTTCATTATCAAAACCACAAAAAAAAAAAAAAAAAAATTGAAACAAGCATATTAATGAAAGGGGAAAAATCCTTTAGTTACAAAATCAAATTAATGATAATAACCTTAATACCACACTCAAGCTGCTTATGCCGCCTCCGTTACTCCAAATTCAAAATTGAATATTTTTCATTGCATAAGAATCGCTTGCTTTTTTTCTTTCTTTTTTCTTATATTCAATTGGAAGAGAAAAAAGGTATGCGATCAAAACCTCTCTATATACAAATGTTCCTTTTATTATTCAATTATGGAATTAAATCGAGAGCTTTGATTCATGTCTTAGGTCATGTAAGAGCTGGATTTACCTCAATTAACAACCTTTGCTACCTCACCCTCAAGAAATGTATCTTGAGTTCATTTTGGCCGGCTTTTTGTTGCCAATTCCAACGATTATGTATGATCTATTCAAATCCCCATTTGGCCTATGAAGAATGGACATTATCTATGGTTATCAAGGGTGCAATTGGGAGTGGATTTAAGAAATGTTTTATGAAACAAGAATTCATCATTATAAGATTTAGTGTCGTCTAAAGCAATATAAAAACCTTAAAAGATTATTCCTCTTATTAACAGAATGTACCCCTGTAGGGTAACATAAACCTTATTCTTGACTTGTCTTGCCCATATTTTATAAAATATTTTATTTTATGTTTAACTTTTTAACTTGTTGTAAGTATATTAATAAAAATTTTTTACAAACAAATGCTCAATATAGTTGTCGATCTTCTTAATAAAAATATATAAGATAAAGTCAGTGAAACAATAACATTGTCATTTATAAACAAATGCTCGATATACCTATTTTTAGGTTAGGATTTATGTAGATTAAGAGAAAATATTATCATTAATTTACTATTTTATATTGGATCTGATTTCTCATCATCTTTTTTTTTTTAATATTCACAAGATTTGACTTAAAAATCCCTAGGTTTTGAACAATGCCCAAAATTTTTTTATAGGATTCTTATCAAATTGAGCCAATCAAGTTTACTATAGTAACCTATTGTATTGCATCCTTACAGTTCATTCCTCAGCCTTAAGTCAACTACCACCTTAGATATTCTAGTGAATGCTGCTTTAAGGAAGCGAAGGAAAAAGGGTTAATTTTACTCCTAATTCTATAAATACATAATTAAAAATGCAAATAATAGAATAAATATAATTTAGTTCAAAACTCAAATAACAGGCTATTTTAAGAAGACTTGTAATGCTAAACATCCACTTATTTTGGCTATGGTAGGTCTAAAAAATTGTACTTGTTTATTTACATGCAGTAAAGTATACCAAAGCCTAATAGAAAAGTTGATATTATTTTTTACAAGTTAGCTCAAAGAATCTGAGTTAACTAGTCTGACGATGGAATCTTTCATTACACATCATTCTAAGTGTTTTTTTTTTTTTTTTTAATTTCCCTCAACATTATTGAGTTGTTACTTGGCCAATTACCCCTTTAAATTAGGAAAATTTATTTTATCTTTGCGTTATTTTTCATATTAAAATATTGAATAAATATTTACTGTTAGTAACGTATACCTACTTATTTATAGAAGATCGTGCAAGGCACTTTGTTAGAAACTTATTTTATATTAAAAAAAATAATTTAAGAAAAATCAAGTACATGAAAGTATGGAAATTTTTCTACCACCAATTATCTTGTTACATTATAAAAGTGAGGCATACGAATGAAAGGTTAAAAACAAAAAAGAAAAAAAATATCCACATTAATATTAAATATTCATAATTAATTAAATTTGGTTCACATATATAAATATACATACATATATGCATATAGACTTTTTTAGTTTTATGCCTAGGAATGAATAGGTTATTTTTGTTGGAACCTGAATTCTACTTTACCATATCCAATCAAGTAGGTCTCAAGTTAATATTAAAAACCATAAGATAAGTTATAGAAACAATTTTCTGAGTTCTATTCCTACAGGATGAGCATGACATAAACATAACTTATAGTTAATATGGGTTTATACTTTAAGGAATCAAGGGTATAGGACTATAAGTTCTAGCGTTTATCGCATTTATTTGTAAAAAGTAATTAGTCAGTAATTTGAAATATAGCACAAGATTTTGTAAAGTAGGTCAACTTTTTATATTAATATTTAGTTTTTTTTTTCCTTATGGTCTCATTTGGATTATATATATGTATATATTTGGTTTGTATTTTAATGGTATCTGATCCGTATCTAATCTATATCTATTTGAAATTTAATATTTGAAAAACTGTTTTATTTATATTTTATCTATTTCTATTTTATAATTATGATGAAGATAGTGATTAGATTTTTAAAATTGGGAAATGAAAATTCAAGTACTTTTAAGAAAAAAGATTAAGAAAAAATATATTTTATATATTAGAAATGAATATTTTAATTGGTATTTTTGTGAATATAAATAAAGTAAAAGGTAAATAAATTCAATCTTATTGGGATTTATTAGATATTTAAATTTAGAAAAAGGGTATATAAAATTACATTTCTATAATTTTTGTGTCTTATTCTTAGACACATGAAAAAAAGATGAATTAGACGGAGCTTATTTTAACTTCCTTACATTATTCTACATTCCATATTCAATAACTTTTCTTTTCAGTATTTTCCTTATTATGTAAAGTGAAGTTCTGTTATTGAAAATGTTTTGAATATTGATTGAAGGATTGGAAAAATTGCATTATTGTGAAGAAGTCGGTGTTGATTTAGTAGAAATAGTTTGAAACCTTATTTGTTTTACTGTATAATGTTTATGCAGTTGTAAAATTATTGTAAGGGATTTAGTATTGTTATGTATTTTAAGTAAATATATAACTATAAAGTTTATAATAGATTGTAATTCATTATGACATGCATGGTATTACATCATTGTAGAAAGCATCGACAAGTTGTCAAGATATTTACCTAAAAATTTCAATATAATTAAAAACTGTATTATAAAATTTTGTAAATTCTAGGGTTGTTTCTACATAATCTAAGATAAGTTTCAACATCAAAATTTCGAGACTAATACTTATAGAGTAGAGTATTGATGGAGTCTTAGATTCTACTCAACATATTTGCTTTACATTTAAAGTTATTGAATGCACTATCTAATTGAATTGTGGCTTATTCCTAGAAACCAAATAAATAGTAGTCTCATTGTATTTTTAAAGACAATGTAAACAAGAAATTTGATAAATAAAAAGTTCAACTTATATGAAAGTATTTTTTTCTTTGATAAGAGAGAATTGCAATGGAGAGGATTAACGTTTGAAAATAAGTTTAAATGAAAGATAAATATTTTAAAAAGTTCAAATAAGGGTTAATATTTTATAAAATGGTTCAAAAAAAGAATTTGATTATTATAAGACTATAATTTAATAATCATTCTATGAAATTATTTGAACCATTTTATAAAATATTGATTATTTTTAAAAATTTTTTGAAATGTTGATTTATTATTTAAATTATTTTATAAAACGCTAATTTTTTATTTGAGTTTTTTAAAATGTTGATTACTTATTTAAATTTATTTCTAAACATTGATAATTTTCATTATAATTCTATCTCTTCGATAATAATGCATTTTAAACTTCTAAGTGTACAATTTCAATAGCAAAACCTTAAATAAGTATAGTACTTAACAATTTCAAATATAAAATTATAAGTAAAAGAATCTTTTATCTGTAACTATATTTCATCAAAGAAATCAACAAATAAATAAAATTATATGCATTAATGGATCTCAGCAAAATACAACTCTGATGCACTGGCAAGTTATTTGGAAAATATTTAAAACACTTATTTTGCATTAATTATACACTCTTAAAACTATATACACATAAAGAGTTTTTAACTTAATAAGTGCCCAGGACATCTTTTGCATTGTCCAACTTGTAAACCAACAAGGAAAGAAAACTGAAAAACCCATTTTGAAAAAATGATTTTCCTTTTCTCGCTCTTCATCTGTATTGTATTTAATCCTCAAGGCACTTTCATGCTCAAATGGAACAAAACCCTAAGGGTTCTTCTAGTAACCAATCGCCGCCGGATTGAATAATCATAGCCATCAATAGCTCTCTACATCTTTCTCTCATTCTCTTCGCGAACCTCTAGCTCACTGTCTGCTCGAAAATCCTTTCTTCGTTGTAAAGCATGTTGCTTTGTAAATTATTCATGAAATCAAAGCTTAGGAAATAACTTTTGTACACTCTATGTTGTTGTTTTTTGGACATAATAATATAATTTTAGGGTTTAGGAATAGGGAATAATTCTGCTAGCATTTTTGAACATTATCATGATAGTACTTAGAGTTTTGTTAGCTTAAAGTAGCTACCTTTAAGGTGTAAAGAAAAGGGTTTAGTTTTTTTTATGTTGAAAGTTTCGATTTTGAAGCTATATCTTGTGCTTATATACTGATTTTAACCGTTGGATATTGATCATGTGAGCTTATCGACGTGTTACTAATGATAATGATGTTGACGATGATGATGATCAGTTTCGAATTGTGAACCAATTGTGATTTTAGGACATGTTTTAGTGATTTAGACACTGGGACAGATGTTGGGTAGTAGTGAGGGATCTTTTGGAGATGAGTTGGAAAAGGAAATAGGGCTCTTGCTCTGTGAGCAGCGGCGTCAAGAGGCTGATGATCGGGAGCGCGAGCTAAATATTTTTAGGAGTGGTTCTGCCCCTCCAACAGTAGAGGGCTCATTAAGTGCAGTTGGAGGGTTCTTCGGAGGTGTTGGAACTGGCAGTGGTGGTGGAAGCGGGATAAACATTTTGGACTTTACTGATCCGAAAAATGGTCGTGCTTTTGCGTCTGAAGAGGAACTTAGGTCTGATCCAGCTTATCATTCTTATTATTACTCGAATGTTAATCTAAATCCACGGCTTCCACCTCCATTACTCTCAAAGGAGGACTGGAGGTTTGCTCAGAGGCTTAAAGGTGGGGGCTCGACCCTTGGTGGAATTGGAGATAAAAGGAAAGTGAGTAGGCCTGATAATGTTACTAGCAGGTCATTATATTCGATGCCGCCAGGCTTTAATTCTAAGAAACAGGGGGCTGAGACTGACTTGGAGAAAGTGCGTGGTTCGGCTGAGTGGGATGGTGATGGATTAATTGGTTTGTCTGGGTTAGGACTGGGGAATAAACAGAAGAGTCTTGCGGAAATTTTTCAGGTGATTTTCACCATATCTCCTGATTTAACTTTTCATTTCAGTTTCTGGACTATATAAATATCTATGAACTTTTCACTTTTCCAACCTGTTTGGCACTTGATTGCTTTTTGTGGCATGAACTTTATCCTTCTGAGGTTTGGCATTAGCAATTTGAATTGTTTGAGCTGGATGAATGATTATTCTGGTGCAGCAGTAGTTTAGGCTTTACACTTTCTTGAGGGCCACTTAATGTTAGTCATCAAATCAAATGCATTTGGAAGAGTAGCTTGTAATGCTCTTGAATTTGATTGAACGCCAGCATTGTTTGTCATTAAATACATTGATATGCTGACACAGCATGCATGAAATGCAACATATTGGACCTGTAGAAATTGGGAATTGGGAACATGTTCTTTTCTTTCTTTACATTGAATTGTCTGCACCTCTGCTCTTTTGGAGTTCTGCAGCTTACTGCAACTTCTTTTGTTTTCCCCCCATATCTCTCTACATTTTAAAAAACTTTTCTTTCTCCAGTATCTACATCTTAAGCTTGCCTTATATCTTCCTGAGTATTTTACTGTGCTAGTAAGTTGGGGTTTTTTCACCCTTGTAGGATGACTTGGGTCGAACAACTCCAGTGACTGGACACCCTTCTCGTCCATCAAGCCGTAATGCTTTTGACAAGAATGTTGAGGATGTAGGCAATGTTGATGCTGAGTTGGCTCATCTGCGCCGTGAGTTGTCCTCTGCAGATGTTGTAAGATCTGGTGCAAATGGTGAAGGATCTGCCCAGAATGCTGGTGCACCTTCTTCATATACATATGCTGCTGCTCTTGGTGCTTCTTTGTCAAGGAGCACAACTCCTGACCCTCAGCTTGTTGGTAGGGCTCCTAGTCCTTGTCTTACTCCAATTGGAGGTGAGAGGGTTGCTGCTGCAGAAAAGAAGCCCATGAGTAGTTCACACTCTTTCAGTAACCTTCCGAAAAGCATCAATGAGCCTGCAGACTTGGTAGCTGCTTTATCAGGAATGAATCTGGCAGCAAATGGCGTGATAGATGAAGAAAAGCATTTGGGGCAACGGCTGGTACATGAGGCTGATAACAACCAAGATCATCTCTGTAGTATGCAGGCCAATCACAAGCAAACTAGACAAGGTCCATATTTAAACAAGTCTGAATCTGGGCATCTTCACATGCCTTCTTGTCCTCACACAGTGGATACTGGAAAAATCAATGGGAATGGGCATGACATCAGCACAGCATCTTTTAGTGATAGGCAGGCTGAAATTCATAAACCCACTGCAGCTTCAAGAAGCTCTTTCTTGAAAGGATCAGCAACGGCTAACCTAAACGGCAGGAGCAACTTAACTGCTCAATATCAGCATATGGATAATTCAAATTCCTCATTTATGAATTTTGGAATGAGTGGATATCCATTAGATCCAGCAGTAGCCTCCATGGTGGCTGGTCAACTTGGAACTGGTAATCTGCCACCTCTTTATGAAAATGTCGCAGCAGCATCTGCTCTGGGCATTCCTGGAGCTGAATCAAGGGTACTTGGAGGTGGTTTATCTCTAGGATCTAACTTGACAGGTTCCCCATCGGAAACAATTAATCTTAGTCAAATGGCAAGTCAGATGTCAGGTGGCCCTCTTCAGGCACCTTTTCTAGATCCTATGTATCTGCAGTATCTGGGTGCATTTGACTATTCTGCTGCATTGAACGATCCTTCTAAGGACAGGAACTTCTTAGGAAACTCTTATATGAATATGAATATGCTTGAACTTCAGAAAGCTTATCTGGGAGCTTTGTTACAGTCAAAATCAATGTATGGAGTCCCCTTGAGTGGTAAGTCTGGTTCAAACCATCATGGTTACTATGGTAACAATGCAGTTAGTGTTGGCATGTCATATCCTGGAAGTCCTCTGGGAACTGCAGTCCTTCCAAATTCTCCCGTTGGACCTGGCAGTCCACTGAGGCAGAGTGAACTTATGCGCATGAGGAATTTACCAGGAAGTGTCATGGTGCCTTGGCACTTAGATGGAGGCTATAGCATGAACGAAAGCTTTGGCTCATCCCTTCTGGAAGAATTTAAGAGCAATAAAACTAAATGCTTTGAGCTCTCAGAGATATTGGGTCATGTGGTTGAGTTTAGGTGAATATTGAAAAAATTCAATGTCATTTTTCCCTTGGTTGATTTTTCAGCTATTTCTAAATGCCTTATTTTCTCAAACAGTGCTGATCAGTATGGTAGCCGGTTCATTCAACAAAAGCTTGAAACAGCAACCACAGAAGAGAAAAACATGGTCTACCAGGAAATTATGCCCCAAGCTCTTGCTTTGATGACTGATGTGTTTGGAAATTATGTCATTCAAAAGGTATACAATGTCTCCAGTTTTTGTGTTTCAAGGCACTCCTTTTTCTAATTGCATCACCAATAGTAGAATTTCTATGCAGTTTTTCGAGCATGGACTTGTGCCACAGAGAAGAGAACTGGCCAATAAGCTTTTTGGGCATGTCCTGACTTTAAGCCTTCAAATGTATGGATGTCGAGTGATTCAGAAGGTATTAGGATCCTTGTTATTCTACTTTCTATTTTCTTTAATAAGCTGTCCTGGCAATTTGAGTTTTTCTCCTGTTAATTGAAGTATCATAGCTGCTGAAGTTTTCTTATAGCTGCATGAGGTGAGGTATACGCTAGATGGGCTTTTCCATTTAAACCTTCAACAAGCTATCAGCGATACATGGCAGTGGGCTCAGCTATTTATATTCCTTCATATCTTCTTCATGCATCTAAACTTAAAAATCAAGGATATATATTTGCTACTAGTTCTTCTATTTCTGCCTATTTTATTAAAAGGTAGGTCAGGTGATTATTATTGTTCGTTGTTTATTCATCTGAAGCTGTTTTACTATATATATCTTATTTCTTAGGCAATAGAAGT
This sequence comes from Lumnitzera littorea, assembly GCA_024138015.1. Lineage (NCBI taxonomy): Eukaryota > Viridiplantae > Streptophyta > Magnoliopsida > Myrtales > Combretaceae > Lumnitzera > Lumnitzera littorea. Next base: position 41,264,012 of record JAMXBB010000005.1, on the reverse strand, counting down.
GGTTGATCTTGACCAGAAAATTAAAATGGTTGAAGAGCTTGATGGTCACATCATGCGCTGTGTTCGTGATCAAAATGGCAATCATGTCATTCAGAAGTGTATTGAATGTGTTCCTGAAGATGCTATTCATTTTATTGTCTCAACATTCTTTGATCAAGTTGTAAATCTCTCGACCCATCCATATGGGTGCCGTGTGATACAGGTTGAGAAATTGGTTACTTGTTATTCATATGGAATTAATAAAATGTGATAGATTGGTTAGTATGAGGTTGTGCCTTTCATGTGGCAGAGAGTATTGGAGCATTGCAAGGACCCCAAAACTCAAAGCAAGGTCATGGATGAGATTTTAGGATCTGTTAGCATGTTGGCGCAAGATCAGTATGGAAATTATGTGGTTCAGGTTTCTGCTTCTTAAGATGAACTTTTAGTGCTGCTTTCTGTGTTCTGCTTCATCATTTCACCAAAATATGGAATATTATTGGAGCAGATTTTTGCTTGTTAAAGCAGGCATTGCATTGTGTGTAGTAATTGTTGCTTTGCTGCTTCTCATCTTTTATCATCTTAATATCTGATGTATGAGTGACCATATTTCTTAGTCAGTAATTTCTTTCATTACCCCTGTCTTATACCTAAACTAAGTAGCATTTAACTGACAAACACTAACCAAAAATAAAAAATAAAAAAAAAGAAAAGAAATTCTACTTCTTTACCTCAATGATTATTTTATTTTTCCCCCAATCTTGAAATTTTTACATATTTCTAGTTTACTCCATTGAAGAGCTTAGTTGCAAATGCAAATAGAAGGCTCTTAACTTCTAGTGAAACTTTAAGTTAGTCTTATTTGTTTCTTCTATAAATTGTCAAAGAAACATGAGACTTCTGTGGAGAAGTTGCATCCTTTAATTTGACTATTTGTTCATTCATTTTGCTAGATGGTACATAACATTTGGAAAGCATATATGTCTTTGATCTCATCAACCTTTTATCCTTTCTATCACAGCATGTATTGGAGCATGGAAAGCCTCATGAGCGCTCTGCAATAATTAAGGAATTAACCGGAAAGATAGTTGAGATGAGTCAGCAGAAATTTGCCTCTAATGTTGTGGAGAAGTGTCTGACGTTTGGTGATGCTGCTGAACGCCAGTTAATGGTGGATGAGATGCTTGGCTTGACTGATGAGAATGAGCCGCTTCAGGTTTGTCCTTTTTTGTGCCCTAGGATGTAATTTGCCAAATTTACTACTAACATGGCAACTCTTGGCTATCCTTTTCTTGCATATTGAACATGTCAAGCTTGGTTTATTTAATTTTTATCAAAATCATTCATCCTTGAATCTATGGGCTGTCCTTTGCTAAGCCAATATCAAACCAAGGAGTGGTTATGGATTTTGTTGTCCTTTTGCTGCACCTTTTTTTTAGCTACTTAACCAGCGATGCAAATGACTTTTGAGATAGAGATTAAAAGGTTATATGGAGAGGCTCAAAGGAGATATGACCTCCTGTCGATAGAAACTATTCTGTTGCCTCATCTAATGGATTGTATTGATTCTTCTGCATCCTAAAATTGCTGAATTCTTACCATATATTGTCTTTTCAATGATTTGAATGGCTGTTCAGTTGACTTAAACCCTCAAATATTTAACTAGTCCCTTCATGGTATATGTCAACAACTCATTGGAAGTGCTTGGATATGACTTAGCCATCAACATATCATTTGCGTGATGGGCTCTGTTTTTAGATGTTGACTCTGTCAGTTTTCTGGCTGTGTGATTCTTCCTTTTCCGAAGTAAATTATTTATTAACAAAGAATATTTCCGACACCAAATAAATCCCATAACTTAATCTGTTGTTGTATTGTCTTATCTTACTTTGAGATCTATATTCCACACACATAGGCAATGATGAAAGATCAATTTGCCAACTATGTTGTACAAAAAGTGTTGGAGACATGTGATGACCAACAGCGGGAGCTGATTCTTTCACGTGTCAAAGTTCATTTGAATGCTTTGAAGAAATACACATATGGGAAGCATATTGTGGCACGTGTAGAGAAACTCGTTGCTGCAGGGGGTAAGTCTTCTTTCTTGTATATCTATTGATAAGATTCTTTTCTTTTCCTTGCCACATAATCTCAACACAATTTTTCTTTTTAATTATTTCAACATGTCTGCAATTTTTCACACCCTGCCTATTCAACACGTTGAATTCTTGTGTTATATGGATTCAAATGCTATTGTCAAGTTGTTGAAATATGCCATGTCCAATGGTCTTACCAATTTGACTACTAGTTTGATGGTTGAGGTACATTGTCGGCACACTAATTTGTGCTATCTTGTACAAAAGCCATAGTTTTTTCGGGTAAGTGTACAAAAGGCATTGTTATTTAGGAAGAGTAACAGATGTTTCACTGTCTCCTGATCCACTCCTGTATGGTCATGATGATGTGAATATGTGATTCGAGATGTATTATTTGTTACTGGCTCCTTGACCTTTGTACTCTAAAATATTGTGATCACCCAAATAGCTCTTTATTTTAATTCCTTCAATTGATTCTGTTCCATCTCTTTTTCTGCAGAGAGGAGAATTGCAGCTGGGTCACTGCAGCCCTCTTAGACAGCTTAGAGGCATCGTATCTGCAACTAACTGTTAAGGATAGCACGTGCTTATTCGTTTCTTTCTGTCGAGAGCTCATGGCTCTACCTATCTTTTTAGGACAAAGGGAGCCAACTGAATAAAGCTGTTGGTTGTACTGAAAAACTGTAAATTATGTAGTTGAAAGTTTATACGTAGAAATTGAGCCAGCTGATGTGCAGATGTTAATACACCTTATTATCTGCAACAAAAATCGCTATACAGGTCTTTCAGGGGTGTAAATTATACGGTGAGGTAGACTGTAAAAAGGTTGCCATGTGGAGAGCTGTTAATTTTAGGTGAGGCCAGAATTTTCCTTAAATGTATCGTATTTATTTCTTGCTTTTCACGTGTTGAAAAACTAATCTATTATGCCTTTGTCAATATTATGGCATGGTACTTTTATAGCCTGTGTTGAACAATTGGTTTTGTTGTTTATTGTGATGTACAGATGTTAGTTATTGAGCATTAAAGCTTGGAGTCTTACACAGGACCTGTTATTGACCTATCAGATCATCATTTTTATGCAATTTTCTAGTAAGCAGTAAGACTTAAGAGCTAGCAGAGGACATCGAATTGGGTGTACTTTTCTCCTCTTTAATTATATGTAGCCAAGAATGATAATTATTTCCCTCCCTTCATGACGGTGAGTGATTGGCGATGATACAAGAGAGAATAGGATAGTGAAAATATATTTACTATGATAGAATGAGGATTCTTAACATTCGGTTCGTGGCCGTAACATGTGCCGGTTGTGCTCCCTAATTTTGCATCCGTCATGTTAGATCCAAGTATTAAGGGTATTTTGGATTTTGTCTTGCAATTCCTATTCTCTTGGCTGATTTTAAGGGTGTACTGGTCCCTTCTATCACATGCTGTCGAGTGAAAATTTTTTTAACGTGTGCTACTTTTCTTCTTACTCGTGGCAGTATGTGGTTTAAGAGGATACTGTTGGGGTATGCGGGAATAACGATTCCTAAAATGTGAGGAGTAGCCATAAAGTTGGCCAACTGCCAATATAATGCCATCCTAGATAGGGATGCGTCAGATTTTGTCCCAATTCACTTTGTCGATATTAAGATTGAGCTGTAAAAGAGCATGGTACCTGATTTTCTGAGTTATATTTTGTATAAGTCAATCACCAAATTTGTTACCTTAAATTCAAACACCAGTTCGCTTGAAACTACAATCTCATGAAATTGAATATTTAAAGGTTTAAGCCAAGATATTTGATTGATTTAAGGTTATGTGGAGAGCATACTCGAGTTGTTAGCTATTTGACTTTATTTGAGTAGTTCGATCTCTATATTTGCTAGCATTCACAATCCTGGCCATTGGCACTTGCTTACCTTCTTAGCCAATCTTAAATCTTCCCTAGTGTCAGATAGTCTTTTTATTGAAAAAAACTTTAAAGGTATTAACATACTAAGTGAATTTATTAGTAATGCATAAATACTGGTAAAATTTTAACACAAGAAGATATGAATGGAAGTTTTTTAAAAATTAAACACCATAATTGACATTTATATATTGTTTATGAATTCACATAGTATATTGAAAATATGAAAAGAAGTTTTTTGAAAATTAAATACTATCATTAATATTTATATATTGTTTTTGAATTCACCTAGCAGATTGATATTATTGATATTAATAATATTTTTTTTTCTTTTTTGTTGGACCACATAACATCATCATATTGCCTCATTACCAGTTGACAGAAAAACTCTTATGCCGTCTCAACTAATCATGGATACTAGAAATAATGGACATGCTGAGAGGGTAATTAGTGCGACGAATTAGGGATATGCGACTGATTTTCTGCCGCTCGTCCACACTTTCATTTTCTAGTAATATTATAAAAAAATGTACGCATTATCATGAAGTTACGAAAAAAGTTGATAGATGTTAATTTTTTTGTTATTTTTTAAATCATAGTTACCATAGAAAAAGGGAAATATATTGTTATAAAAAAGTTGCGAAAATATTGTTGGATATCAACTTTTTATCCCAGTTACCATTAAAAAAACAAACACACAATTACAGGAAAAAACATAACATTACTATAAAAAAAAGAAAGGATAAAAACGATCGAAAAATCAACCACTTTTTTTTGGTTGATTCTAAGAATCTACCCGGAAAGACATACAATCATTCTTCTGGAAGTCAGATGATCATACAATGTGAGTGATCTTTATTTAAAATATTTTAGTTTGATGAATGGCTATTTTCGCCTTTGATTATACACAAAATATCATGATAAGTAAAATCATGATTCATTGATATTAAGAAATAACATTTCTTTCCTTATTGTTTAAACTTTACCTTTAATTTTCATTGTTATCGTTTATAAACCTTCATCGTAGATGTTGTAAAATAACATTCCAATTAACTAGAATAGGGAAATTATAAAAACACGACGTTCGCATTTGTTATAAACAAGTGATCTATATTTTACTTTACGATAAAAACATATCTATGTCAATTGTTAATGTTAAATGAAGGCATGTGTTAGCTTATAATTGCTTCATAATACTAATTATTTTGATAAAATAACATTACCAAATGAATTTACTTAATAATGTAAATAAAAATAATACAGAAAATTAAGGAAACACATGCAATAAAAATAAACAATTAAGAGGCAAACCTAGAAATCACGGCATTCGCAAGTTGTGTCGTGCAACATATTACCGGGATCAACAATGTCAATGCCAGCAACACTTATTCCTCAACAATGTCCAGTCAATGCGACTTATTAGGCTTTAAACCATTGAATGGTTTTTTATTCTAGTATATTAATTTCTATCCAAACTACTAACTGAATCATTAAATTTTCAATAAATTTTGTATGATATATTTTTAAAACGGAACATTAAACTATAAATGTTTGTACCAAACCTTTTTGAAACATACCATATGGTTTAGTTTAATAGTAAAAAGGACCAAATGAAACTCCTCCATAATTTTTTTTAACTTGAAAGTGGAACTTTCTTCAATAAAGTGTAGTTTATGGAATAAGGTTGGAAAAGAAAAGTGATTCCTCTTATATATCTAGGCTATATATATATATATATATATATATAAAAGGAGTTCGATTCTATTAATAGCAGCCCTTAACCAACCTATCTGATTATTGCATAGTTTCCTTCTATGTTACTACTCAGGCTCTAGTATAATCTTTAAAATATTTGAGAGATTTATAGTTGGGATAAACAACATTTAATTTAATAACTACTTGACGTTATAGAAGTAATTATATAACAAAAAAATTTAAAAAATTGATTAGTATTGTGGATTAAAATAAGTCAAATGAACTTACATGACCTGCCAAAATGAGTAAATAATTAATCAACTTTAGAAAATTGATTCATATATTCGCTTAATGAGTCAAATTAGCAAGAAATATACTTCTTCACTTACTCGAAGAATAAACTATTTCGTTAAGTATGACAATATATAAATAATGTCAAATACTGAGATATTTGATTTGTGAAATGAAATAAGAGGGGTATTGAATCACTATTTTATAAACATAAATAAACAAAGAGTAGCTATTCCATACACCTTATATGATTGTAGAGAATCTTAAACTTTCAAAATTTACCATGCCTATAATCATCAATTCAATTGGCATGAAATCTTCTAAAGAGACTCAATAAGCGCCTTAGATTTCTTCTGCTTTCTTGAAAGTACATATCGATCATGAAAATTTATTGGTAGTACCCTACTTAAAATAATATAAGTTTCTTTTATCCATTTATCTATATTTTTACCGAAAAATAAGAATGTGATAAATAGTGTAAAGTTAAATATTCCAAATAAAATCATCAATCCAATTGGCATGAAATCTTCTGAAGAGACTCGCTAAGCACCTCAAATTTCTTCTACTTTCTTGAATGTACACCCAGATTGTGAAAATTTATTAATAGTACCTTACTTCAAATAATATAAGTTTCTTTTATCCAATTGTTTGTATTTTCATTGATAAATAAGAATATGATGAATGATGTAAAATTAAGTATTCCAAATATTTTGTTTATATTATGTAAATTTTGGAAATAAGTGAAAAATGAGTCTAATATATTTTATTTGTATTGATTTGGAAGCTATTAGTACATACAGATTGTGAAAATTTATTGGTAGTACCCTACTTCAAATAATATAAGTTTCTTTTATCCATTTGTCTATATTTTCATTGATAAATAAGAATGTGATGAATAGTGTAAAGTTAAATATTCCAAATATTTTGTTTACGTTTTGTAAATTTTGGAAATAAGTGAAAAATGAGTCTAATATATTTTTCCTTTATTGATTTGGCAGCTATCTAACTTATGAAGTACTAACTAAATCATAATAGGATGTAATAGCTAATTTTGATGCATAGTAGCTTGATGGCTTATAGATGTCAAAAATGTTGCCTTTGGGGACAGCTTTAGGTTCTCAGTTGCAAAACTACATTGAAAAAAAAGATATGTATATATATATTGTAGATACTCCATTTTTATTTCCTTATAGTTTTAGGAATTTTTTTTTAAGAATAAGGAAAAAGGGGTTCTAATTTAGAAAAATACAAAAAAAAAAATAGAAAATTTAGAAAAGTACAAAAATAGAAAATTTAGAAAAATAAAAAAAATGGAAAATTTTAAAAAGTACAAAAAAAAAAGAAAAAAAGAAAATTTTAAATAAGAATGGGAAATTTAAATAGTTTCAGTATTTTAAATATCATTTGAGTTGGGACTTAAATAAAAAATTTGCATAAAGGGAGTCGGGCCTAAGGTGGAAATCAATTTGGCTTTGGCTATCTAGTTTATATATGCAATTTGATTGTGCATATAAACAAGACACAAGCCAATGGCTTGATTGTATCACACTTGGACTTGCATTGTGATTAATACGAAGGTTTTGGATTCGAATCTCTTAAGGGGCACTACAAGCCTTTTATTTTTTGACTCCTCTCATTTGCCATGTGTCACAATTTGATTCAAGCACATGACCACTGCAACATGTAGCAAGCAATTATAAGGCTACGTGGCTGACATGGTGCATATGTAGTGTTACGTCAGCATTTTTCTTCCCTTTCCTTCCTTTTCTATTCCTTTCTTGCATTAAACTAACTTAAACCCCTCACTTTGGCTTGATTTTTCGTGCATTTTCAACACATATACATGTAATTTCATAGTGCAATTTTATTTTACACATGGCGTACTACGCATTGAGTCAAAAAACAAGGCTAGATTCATTTGTTTTCATGCTCAAATCGACTCTCAAAAAAAAAAAAAAAAAAGAAAAATCTTGAAATTTGAGGTTACGCATTCATATCCAATCCACCATTAATGGAGTTTTCAAACTTGTTTGAGCTTAGTTAAGTATACATTAGACCTCCCCATCCCCATTCCAGCATTAAGTAAAGCTTTAAAGCTCTCAAACAAGTCCTAAACACACTCCTAAACTCCTTTTTCTCTCTATCACGAGCCTTCTCTTTCTCTAAATTCTTCCTCTTTCCAACCATTTTCAAACGTAACTATTTCTACCAAGAGCTCACTTAAGACCCAAGCTTTTCGAATTTGGCCATTCCCTCGTATTACCATGACCTTTAGCACTATCACCACTAAACCTTAAACCATCGTGGTTGCCCACTCTCGAACCACCACTATTGTCTCTCCTCGCACGAAAATAACCACACAGCTAGACTTGCCTTGTCTTGAAACCCCAAACCGAACTCCCTTCGTGCTCCTAATAACCACTACTCCACATGCCTACCATCACCTACTGACCACCAAACTTAAAAGCTACCCAAACACCACCCTTTGGTCATGGCACTTTGCCCATACCTATATTACCCATTCTAAAACACATAGAAACACTCTTACTCGCATCAAATTTAGCTTAGAAATGCTTATGTAGTACACTCTATCACTACTCTTCATCCTCTTTGCATGACCTGATCCATGACTTGACTGAACTCCAACCCAACCTAACTAAACTGAACTACAATCTGTTGCTCCAACCTGTGCATTGCATCTTGGTTTGGCCCTTTCCTTTGTAATTTTGTTTTGGCTTTATATTCTTTTTTTTTTTTTTTTTGTAAACTTATAGTAATTGTAAACAAAAATTTAAAAAAAAAAAAGAAAAGAACAAAAAAAAAGAGAGAAAAAAGGAAAAACTTTATTATTCAATTATTTATTTATTTATGTTTTAGTTAGAAATTAATAAAAAATAAAGAATAAAAATAAAAGGAAAAATAAGTAAATAAATGAGTTTCATCACTTAGAAAAATTATCTTTAAAAAATAAAATTAAATTGAATTAACCCTTCTTTCAAAACTAGGACTTCTTGTGGAATTTTCTAAAGAGAAATAAGTTACCAAAATTAGGATCCTTTTATAGTTTTTCTTTAAGTAAAATCAAATTGACAACAATTTAAATTTGGCTAATTTCTTAGTTTAAAATCAATCAACACATTAAAATTTTCAAAAATAAATTACGAAAGTCTGATCTTGAATAGTTAGTACGTAGGTACTCATAGGAAACTATGGGGAGAATTAAAATACAAAAAATTTGTTTTTCCACTTTTCATAAATAATGGTTCAATTATCCTTTTTGGTAGACTCAATTTTATTTACTTGTTTATATGTGATTTAATGTTTTTTTAGAAGGGTACGACTAAACAATAAAATTAATTTTGAAAAGATAAAAGTGCTACCCGTTAAGAGTTTAGTAGCTTAACCTATGGACTCAAGTTTCTAATTTCAAAAACTGTTTTAAAAAATTGGTTTTATTGAATGATCAATAGCTAAATTATAACCAATCCATCTGATTGATAATAACTTAACTTTTTTTCTCAACTCTGATCGGGTGGCAACTCCAAATAGTTTTCAAAATAAAAATCAAGTTTTTTCTTAACTTTTAATCGAAGGTTAGTATTAAAAGGGTTAGGGTTTAATATTAACCAAATTAAGGAAAACGATAAAAATTAGGAAAAAATCAAGCTTAACACACACACACACACACACACACACACACACACACACACACATATATATATATATATATATATTTGTTGATGGTTAACCAACCAAGGATTCTTATGTCTTGAAGCGATACAGTTATGATAGTCTTGTTATATAAACCATCATAAGATAGAAGTTGATTTTATAGCCGCTATCATAAACCTGATTTACACAAGGTATCCATAACTAATTTACTTTAAAGCAAACAAATCAACATGTTAATGGACATTTAACTAGTGGAAGTCTTTAGGATATATAATTATAGCCTAGCCTAACATAGTTTAATTTACCTAACTTTGTAGTATGGTTAGCTTAACATATACATTTATTAGCTCAAAAGAACAAGAGATGAGACTCTAAAAGTTTCAAAAGTCTAGTTGATTGCTTTCCTTACACCTTATTCCCTAATGGCAACTAATTTGGTGGTAGTTATAATGCGGCATCTAGTTTGCACTTGTAAAAAGAACTATAAGGATATGTATAGCCAACTGCTTAGTAAGTAAGGATGGAGATATAAGAACATACGACAAGCATAAATAAGGTTGCCAAATAATTATTTAGATGCCATGGAACAAAATAACGCCATTGCATAACTCCAATCAATAATGAAATTAGAGAAATTTTGCCTGTTCTAATCTAAGTATGAGGAGTTTCAACGCGAATGCAATTGCTTACTACTAAACCCAAGCTTTTGTAATGGAGACATCTCTCCTCTTGTGACTACCCTTGAACCAGTGTCTTCAGCCTTACCGTAACCTCCTCTTATGTCATTTAGATCAACTAAGAATAAAGAATGACCATTTTAGCAAAGGGTGAATAACGACCATTTTAGCTATCTCTTTTGAATGGTTCAATATTTGGTTGGAGGATCCTCATTATCCCCTAATGGATTGTAATATATGTCTAGTAAAATCTTAAGTCCGATATAGCTTTGTTATAGTTAGGGTGGCTAATTAATTCATAGTAGTTCAATTGATCACATTTTAGTAGAACAAATCACAAGATAGTTAAGTCAAAATCAGACATACACAAGCATGTGCACAACCAAGCTACATATAAGCATAACCAAATATAATTTTAAGCTTCCATGTACTATTAGACAATATTCTGAAATACAATTACGAATTAATTTCAAACTTACCTAGATTTCTTATTGCTCAATTAGGTTTAGTTGTGATGTGCTCTTTATTGTAAGCCCTTATAATATAAATAACACTTTTAATATTTATATCAGTACATTATATCCATATTTTAATTCATTAACCTAAGTTTAGAGTATTATTATATTAAGGTCTTTAGGGTTGCTAGTCACTCGTTACCAACATTTCCTATACTTATCATCTAATTCATCTTCTGAATTATCCTCTAAAAGATACTTTGAATACAGTAAAAGTTTTAAAAAAAATTAGCTGACTAATTCTTTGAGTTCAATTTAATTACTATTCACATATATAAAGTTTCTAATTTAGCCTCAAAATAAGCTTCTAATGTAGCGTTAACCTATAATTCTTTGATTTATCATTACTAAATTTTCGTACCTTTATCCGATTTACATTAAAGATTAATAAATGAACATCAAATATAGCTCTAGTTTCATTTCATGTCTCAAGAAAGCTCCTTTCATGATATCATTTAAGAAAACCCCAATTACATGTTTTAATAATTTCATTAGAACTTCCATATTCTCCAATTTAACATTGCACCACTCATAATCATTCTCATATCATCATTCAACATCAAAATACTACTAAAATAGGAGTCTATGCAAAATTTAAAGAGTTATAAATTAAGCTTTTTGAAAAGGCAATTTAATTGGATTTATTGGCTAAAAGATTGATAAGAAATTTAGGAAATAGTTATCACAAAAAACTCTTTATAGAAATTTTATGTATATTATAAGTAGCTTCTAGAAAAATTTCAAAGTCGAAGCAACAACATTAAAGGTTTTGAAAACAAGATCGAAAACTACTCAGTTTTAATGATTTCTTATTAGTATATTTAAACACTTAATGTCGACAAATGATTTTTTTTCTACAATCTACTGCAAAAATAATTCAAAAAAACATTTTCTTTTCATAATTTTCTAAGAAAATTTTGTATTTTTAACAATTTTAGTAAAATTAGAATAAAATTTTAACTCATCGACGATCGATGTTTTGATCACCATTGGCCACCACCACTACATTGGCTAAGTTAGGCATTGCATCTCCTCTTACCCTATGGTGGTGGTTCACTTTTGGTAATCGCACAAGACATGACCCTACGAGCTCTAGTTACCCTAGATCTGTACTATATTTTGGAGAATTTTTCTCAAAATACTCTCAATCTTTTGCAGAACTTACTTTAATTTTCCTATACTCCTATGGGACCAACATGAATATCAGAGGTGATGCTTTGCTTAAATAGAGAGGGTTGGTTTGGTTGAGAATTTTTAAGGCCCATAAGTGTCCTTATTTAGCCTTATTCAAGTGTTTCTATGTCCCAATTTCATCTTACATACACCTTAATCAGATTATTAAGTTGTTATGTTGCAAGCACATGTTTCCTAACTGCCACATATTTTTATTTTATTTTTTTTTGTTTATTTATTTGGTATATAACTAGGATTTTTGGATAATTAAAGGTATTTATACACATAAAATACATTTGATACAAATACACACTCTTAAATAATATTTTGTGTCATTTTTTAATTTTTAGCATCCATGTATTTTACCTCCAAAAGCTTATTACTTATTGGAACTCGTTTCGTACATTTCTTAAAAATAACGAGTAATATATTTATATGCAAAAATTCATTTATATTATTATTTTATTTTCTTAAATCTAAACACGCATGGCTGCTTCTTTTAATTTTCCTAGTTTCTCATAAAATAGGGGCTCAATTAGACAACTTTTACTATCGTTTTAAATTTTACATATCTATTTTGAACTATCTAATTATGGGGCTTACATTTTTATACCCTTTCAGAAAAATTTTGTCCTTAAAACTTCTGTTTACAATATTTCCTACACTATTCACTAATATAAACTTATTACAACTATATTTCTTACTAACTTGATAATCAGAAGAGCTACTAATATTGTTCCATCATCACAGTCTTGAACTCCCCAGTAGCTTCAACTTCTAGACCTTTTCCCTATTGCACTTTTTACATATCCCGTAACGCCTCAAGAAGGCCTAATAGTTTTGACTAAAATTTTCAATATCACGTATACACTTATGATATAAATATTGCCTTGCAAGTTAGAAGTTGCAAGGCTTTAGCTAGTGAGTTTCTAAGAGAGTTTATTTATTTTACTTACATTTACTTATTTATATAAGTAACTACGGTAACTTAATAATCCATAGTCTACCAAGATTGTAGAAAGTTAGAATCATTTACTAAATAATAAGATAGGATAATTAAACTTCAACAAGATCATGACTTACTAAATATTATAACGATCTAGCTTAACTAGTACAGTTTACTAAAGTAATCTTATTCGTCTAATTTAGTTGCTTAAAGGAATACTCTATACTCTAATCTTAGCCCATTTCCAGTTTTTGGTTACCTACAAAATGGAACTATTGAGGGGTAAGCATACCATAGCTTAATGAGTTTGGCTTTCGCTACTATTGTTCAAGTAAGTTATCAAGCATTAAGCTTGAGTAACCAAAAACTATTGGGGGTTGAGCATACCATACCTACAAACATGTAATTTAGCTACATATGAAATGAATATACATGTGATGAATGTAAGCAATACATCCATAGGGTTTAGGAACTATAGAAGGTGTAGATTTACGTAATCTATATGTCAATTATCCCCTATACTTAATTGCATGAGGCACCTCACCTTGCCTGCATGAGGATGTTTGTAGGTATTGCCCTAACAGATGGAACTTGACTATTACCCTAGTTAAGAATACCATATTAATTAATTAAGTGAATCCTATCTAGGGTTATCCATTATGAAAAATAATAATACCTTACGAGCTAAATCATGTGAGTCCTAACTTAAGCTATTTGCTATTAATCAACTAAAGATGGTCTACTAGCTTTGCCTCAACAATTAAAATGTCACAAGCAATTGCTACAAGTACTTACCAAGCCAATAAATATTTCTTTGAATCATAAAACATTTAAAATATGCATTTTCAAAAATTTTTCAAAAAAAAAAAAATAAATAAAACTTGGCAAAGCTATAGACATCCTAATTCAAGACTAATGGATCATAGATATACGATAGGTATATCCGATAAATTTGGCCAAATATTTAAACTTACTAATTTAATGAGGCGATCATATGGATGTTGGCATACAAAAACAACTAGTCACTTAACAGATAATCAAGGGTAAGCAACATAACATCAAGCAATTATCAAAAACAAGCAAGTAGTAGTCTATCGAAACTCCCTCATCTAGCCTACTTGCCTATTTGTCTTGACCTTCGAGGTTTTCGAATTAGAAATTAAGTTACCTAAAACATAATAATATTGTATATGTATGTAATTGGAAGAGGTTTTCCTTTAAGAACCTAAAAGTTTACCTAATTCTTAAAGTTTGCTCTAAATCTCTAAGTATAGTTGAAACTTATTTTCATTCTAACTTACTTCCTTTCGTTCTAACTTCTTTATTTTAAGTCCATCTTTTGTTTTCTTATAGTCAATTTTATATGATTCTAGATTTACTTTTGCATGGAGGGATCCATTTTAGGATTTGAGACCTATAACCATAAGTTTGGATGGGGTTTAGATTTGAATTTTGTATGTTTCCCTTTTAACTTAGTTGATTTTCTAATTTAATGAAGTGTCTTAAGTGTGTAAGGCATTGTTCTAATCATTTATTATTATTAATTGGGTTCTTATATTGTTATTGGGCCTAAAATATTCAACTTTTGTTCAAATCTCTAACTATGGGCTTCCTTCTATTATACTTAGTCACTTGAAGCTTTAACATATGAGGATGTAGGCTTTCTTTTGGTCTTAAGGCTATTTTTAAGTTAATGGACTTATTTTATTTATTATTGGGCTTTTATCACATTATTATAAGGTCATTAATTTAGCTTGACCATTTTAAATTGGGCCGAAACCTATTTCTTATTAATTAAAGGCTTGTTCAAGCCTTTTAAAGTGGTTATGGGCCTTAACTCTTATCTAAGCCTATCATAGGCTTCATAGAACACTTTATGGGCTTTATGGACCTTTTATTTAGAACTTAAATAATTATTATAGCAGTTGGTCAAGTAGTTTATAGGTGAGCTTAGGATTTAATTTTGAGGCCTTTTAACTTATCTTAAGTCTAATTTACATCCTAAGGCCTTAAACTCATTTCTAACTTATCCCAATGAGCCAAATAACTTATTAAACCCACTACATAACCCATTTAACATTCAATTGCAAATTAGGTCATATCAATTAAGTGGGTTCCTAATTGTTCTCTATAAGCCCAAAGTCCATCTCTTGTCATTTTAAAGCCTAAACTACTTCTTTTAACTAGTTATGGGCTTATTTACTCCTAGGCATATTAGGGCTCCTTGAATAATTTAGCAAGTTTAATAAACTCTTTTAATTAAGTTTTATTTATTTAATATACATGTTACTCATGAATGATTAAGTAGGCTTAAGGCTTGATTTGTGGGCCTTTTAGTTTAATTTAGGTCTAGTTCATGTGTTAAGGCCTATATCTTGATACTAACCTAATCTAATGGGCTTAATAGTTTACTAAAATTATTAAATGACCCATTTTATAATGGTTTCCAGATCTGATACTAATGGCTTATTAGGTTTCAAGAGGTTTTTTCTAAGCTTAATGCCTATCTTAGGCCTAACTACTTACTATAGACATTGTTTAGCCTCTTATCTTGCAAGTTTAAGCCCTAAATCCTAGTTGTCTTTATTAATCATGTGATTATCCCATTAATCAACATTTTACAGCATTTTATTCAACATATTTGGGGTAGTTTAAAATGATTTCCTTGGGCTCTCTATACATCATATACTTAGTTTACTAGAACATATATTAAACTACCACTAAAATGCATCTAAAACTATTTTCAATCAAAATAAACATAAGAAATAAAAAACATGGTGAGGAGACACATACATATGTTTTGGCCTTAGCAGGTTAATGAGGATTTTATGATGATTCTTCTACTTTTATTTTTTGAGCTATCGTCTTAATATAACTTATGTGTTTGTAAAATTATGTGTAACATGTTTACTACACTAAAAATCTAAGAAAATGCACATGTACGGGCATATAAACATGGTAAATAAAGGTGTTATTTTAATAGTCTTTTTCTTAGGTTTTTAAGCTTAGGAATCATGCTCATAAACTCAAACTAAAAAGAAAGTTGAAAAGATGTAAGTTTACCTCGGTAGAAATTTGAAGGGTCTCTTTTCACTTCATTTTTTACCAATGAAACAAACTCCTTTGGTCAAGAGTGTTTGTCAACCAGAAAGAGCCGGGTGGGGGTGGGGGGTGGCAAGTGGTTTTGTGTCATTTGAAGGTGGTAGTGCACGGTGGTAGCTCTTGGCGCTGATGTACATAGACAGCTTTAAGATGTTTTCCTTTTTTTTTTCTTCTTTTCTTTTGATTTTGAGTTGGTATGGTTAAGTAGTGTTTTAGGGTTTTGTTTAGACTTTAAAGAAGAAATGAGAGAGAGAATGAGGGAGTTGTATGGCATATTTGGGGTGTTTGTATAGTGGGGAGCAAGTTTTAACTCAATTTGGTTACACAGTATAAGCATAAGTTGGGACTGATTACTTTTTATGATGTTTTTTCAATTGAGCCAATGAATTGTCTACTAAGGTGAGTGGTCCCTGTTTTCCCAATTAATTATCTTATCATATATGGTTAATTATGATTATCTTTAGCTAATTATGATGCATGAATGCATGTAGATGATTAGAATGCAATTTAAGCTTACTACCCTAATTACTAGTGTAGATGACCATGGTTAGACATAGTTTAGTGTTTTTCATATTTAATCAACTTTATCAAGTCTATTGGATCATTCTATCAAATTAATTTAAGGTTTCTAAGGGTTGAAATTGATTATTGCTAATCGATTACGATTTTAGAAGGCAAATCGGGGCTTTTTAGAGATTTAGTGAATTATTAGTAATTAATTAATAATGTGGCTAGATAATTAGAGTTTATTAATTAAATTAGAGTCTTTGACACTATAATCCAATTCAGTTTAAGTCTTCCTGCTTTTTAGGGTTTCATGAGGGTTTCAAGGCTTTAAGGTTGATTATGATTTTAGCTTTACTTTTAGAGAAAATATATGATTAGAGGTAAATTAGTAGTCCCATTAATTTATTGCCTTAATTGACTTAACTTGATTGTTTGTTATTATTTGAAAATATCTCCCATAATTTGTTATTGAGTTTATGCGATTTACATAATTTGAGTCAACTGTTTTAATTTAGAGTGTCCTTTGCATTTAGAGTTTAATCTAAGGTTTTGTAACTCTAGGATTTAAGGTTTAGAGTTTTTATTTAATTCAAATTTTGAATTTGTGGTCACATATACTTGATTTTAAGGTCTTGGTAGGCGATTAGGATATTTTGAATTTTATCTCTAGGGTTTTCGAGTTAGTTTCAAGGTTCCGATTTGAAATTTTATCGATTTTAATTTCTTCACTCTGATTAAGTTTGGGGAATACCTTTTGGTTCTTCAAATTTAACTTTAAGTCCAAAATGTGAAATTTGTGGAGTTTACACTCTTTCCCCACTTACAAAAATTTTGTTCTCGAAACTTGATCGTGGGGGTACTTTACATTATGGTATCCTTGCATTCTCTTCCAATTTTTACAATAAGTCTTAACTTACAGCCTAGGGATGAGCATATTATAAGGATCTTTGAGTAGATGAGATTCTATATTAATCGAACATATTTGATTGTGAATTTATATATGGATCTTTATCCTAAGGTTTCTATTTTTTATTATTACCCTGTCAACATTCACATAGAAAACCATAAACTTCTTTAACCATACTCAATACACGGTTTTTAGCAATGACACTACCTTTCAAACATTGTAATAAGTCCATGAAATCTTCTTCTTAAAAACACAGTCTTCCCATAATGATTACACTAATTCTTAAGGTTCCTTTAGGAGCCACTTAGTTTCTCCTAAGCCTCTCACTTCTGGTAGCACTTGGATATGTCATGTTTACGCTTCCCCCAATTGTGACACATTGTTGCATTCTTCCTTTTGAAACACATTTTTACTTTATGCCTAACTTTTCCACAATAAAAACACTTACCCTTTAATTATGGGCAATCTTTCAAGTGATGTTTTTGGCCACATTTCCAATAACTTACTTGGTATGGCTTCTTTGAAATTGGTTCAGCTGCTTACAATCCTAACATCTTGCTTGGTCTTTCATGGCCCTCATCAACATCTTCTACTAGCTGCATATTGGACTTAATTATTCCTTTGTCTTCTTCCTCTTGCCATTCTAAGAACTCTCTTTTTGCATGTTTTATTATTCTTGCCTTCTTGATAACTTCCTCATAAGTCCTTGGTCAAAATGCTTTTGAGCCAAAATGTGAAATTTATGGGGTTTACATATCCCACATTTCAATTTCTTAGCTTTTAAATCTTATTACCTAGTATTTTTATAGGTTGCTTTTTAACTTTGAAAAATTTTCCCAATTCCACTAGTTTAATATCCATAATTGCATTTAGACTCTTAATGAATTTCCTTAACATTGAGATGTGAAACACATCATGGTAGCCTGATAAGCTTATAGGTAAGACTATTTTGTAGGAAACTTTGCCCACTTTCTCTAATACTTTAAATGGACCAATATATCAATTACTTAATTTTTCTTTTGAAACAAGTAATCTAAGTCCCTTAAATGCACTTATCTTAACATAATCGTGATACCTTACTTCAAATTCCATTAGCCTCCTTTTAAGATCTTCCAAACTCTTGCAACAATCTTGAGCTTTCTTCATCTGCTGTCGTATAATCTTTACCTTCTCCTTCATATATCGGTTCCAATCATTGCATACTCCTTGTTATCTTAGTATAGCTATGATTTGCATTTTGAGTCGTTCTTTTAGTTCTTGGAAACTTGGTTCACCTTCATCACTCTGTTCAAGTTTAACATCCTTTTGAGTTAATTGGCTTAAAGTTTTCGTAATCATGGAGAAATCTTTTATAAACTATCTATAGTATCTTGCCATGCCTAAGAAACTTCGTGATTCCGAAACGATTGTCAAATATTTTCATTTTGTCACCGTCTTAACCTTGTTTAGGATCCACATAAATTCCTTTACCAGATACAATGTGTTTAAGGAAAGAAATCTTATCTAAAAAGAAATCATACTTGCTTAACTTAGTGTATAACTTATTATTTCTTAGCTTTTACAATGCCAAACGTTAGTGCTTTTCATGATCCTCTACAGTCTTTGAATATATTAAAATATCATTAATAAACACCACAACAAATTTATCCAAATAAGGTTGGTATATATGACTCATCAAATCCAAAGTACAATAGGTGCATTGGTTAATCCAAAAGGCATCACTAGAAATTCATAGTGACAACATCATGTTCTATAAATAGTTTTAGGTACATCTTCTAGTTTGACACCTAATTGATGGTGTCTCGACCTTAAGTCAATCTAAGAAAATACAATTGCTTCTTATGATTGATCAAACAAATCATCAATTTAGGGTAGTTAGATTTGTGTGGACATAAGGGTACATTCAATTGTTAAAATGGTGGCTTTGATTTAGTATTGAGGAATAAAAAAATTTAATGCAAAATATCCAATGAAAATAGATTGAATTTTTTTTTTCCAATTCTCAAAGAAGCCCATATTTTACCTAAATCATTTTCAATAATGGCACGTAACAAAAGTCTCATTGGAGTAGATACACCAATCGCTTCAAATATAGAAGTTGAGTTAGCAGAATAGACTAAGTAGAGAGAGGAAAAAAAAAAAGGATTGAACTTAAAATCTTGAATCATCCTCTAAAAGATCCTTTGAATATGGTTTATTCAAAGGTCCTAAAAAATCCTCTAACATATCCTCTAAGTCCAACCTAACTATTATTTGCATATACATAGCCTCTAATTTAGTCTCTAAATAAGCCCTTAATGTAACATTTAGCTAAAAGTTTTTGATTTATCCTCTCTAGCTTCTTAAGACATGGAATGAAACTAAACTTGTACTTGATGTTCATGTACTGATCTTTAGTGCAAATAAGATAAAGCTACGAAAATTTGGTTAAAAATGTGGAGTACATGCAAAATCAGAAGATAAATCAAAGAGTTTTAGGTCAATGTTACATTAGAAGTTTATTTAGAGGTCGAATCATAGGCTGTGTGTATGTGAATGCTAGTTAGGTTGGACTCAAAGGATAGGTTGGAGGATGTTTTTAAAGACCTTTGAATATATTGTATTTAGAGGATTATTTAGAAGACAAATTAGAGGATAAGTATAGGAATTTGGTAATGAGTGACTTGTAAACTTGAACAACTATATATAATAATACTCTAAACTTATGTTAAAGAATTAAAATAAATATATAGTGTACTAGCATAAATACTAAAAGTTTTATTTACATTACAAGGATATGTAGTAAAAAGGCAAATCACAATTGCACCTAGTTAAGTGATAAGGAATCTAAGTAAGTTTAGGATCAATATATAACTATATTTCAAAGTATTGTTTCTTAGTACTTAGAAGTTTAAGATTATATTTGGTTGTACTTGTAAGTAGCTTAGTTGTGTGCATGCTTGTGTATCTTTGATTTTGATTAAACTATCTTGTAATTTGTCCTCGGGAATGTGATTTGTTGAATTATGATGAATTGATTCACATATACATATAAATGGACAAATTGTGTTTGTTTTATTTGATACTAATGCATCTCACTCTTTTGTAAGTCAAGTTTGTGGATGAGAAAGGGAATAAAGTAATTGAAATTAATAAAGTAATTGAAATTAACACTACTTATAAAGTTAGGCCCCCCTATTAGAGAAAATGTAACAACTCAAAAAGTTGTGGAAGATAGTCAAATTAGAATTTAGGAGAAGGAATACTCATAAGAATCAGAGCATTAGACCTCTAACTAGAGCCCAAGCTCAAGGGCTTAAGAGTATGGCAAAGTAAGTTTTTTTGTGCTGACCTATGCTCGATGAGTCTAAGCTGTTTCAATCCACTAGTCTATTGCCTTGTCAGCGTTGAACCTTTCTGTACTTATTAATAGTCTCTAATTACCGACATGAGATACGCTTGGACAATAGCTTGGCTCATTTAATCACTAGTTCAACCAACCTAAATATAAATTGCTCTAAGCATATATGAGTTGAACTCATCTTAGAAGAACTCCCAGTCTTGCTCGACACTTTTGCTCGGTAGTCACCAGCTTAAACATACAATTTATCTATTTCAGCCAGAAATTCATCCACCAACCAATAGCCACATGTTCGAGTGATCATATGATAGAATCTCTCGTATAAGATGGATGCTTTTCTTGATTTTCTCTTTATGCCCTTTCCCATTCCTTATACATTACTTATTTAGGACTTTATCCTTTTTAGTTGTTTCCATTTATAGTTGTTGCCCTAATATTTAGGGTACAAATACTTATTGTAAATATAGCCGCATCATCTTACATTAGATATCGATTATACTATATTGTCTCTTTTGTAAGCATTCCTCTTTACTTACTTCACTCTTATCCTAACCCTTAAGTAAGGCTAGGTGGCAAGTACTCTCGTTGGACTAACTCATGCATCATATCGAGTTGAGTTGTGAGTCCTCGATAGTTCTATGGTGCGTTATATCCTTAGAGTGGATCATGGTTTTGCTTGTTTGTTTCTTGGTCCTCATGCATCTTTACTCTTGTTTTTATGCTTTCTACAAGCTTGGACCCTCCCCTAGTTATCAGCCTTATTTGTCCTTGGTACGGTTCATATCATCTTGGTATTAGAGCAGAGGGTTGTTTGGATAAGTTGCTATTCGGTTGTGATTGTTACTGTATAGTGTGTAGTACTATTGTCAAGTGTGCTGTAAATACAAAAGGGATTAATTTAAGTGTTTTGGAGGGTATTTGAAGTTTTGTTGTTTCTATGAGACCTTTGTTGCGAAAAACTCTGTTTTGTCTTGTTTTAAGCATATGAAAATGGAGCAAATTTCAATTAGGTTTATAGTTCCTTGGAGTATTTATTGCCTTCATAGTTAGTTTGAACTTTCATGTGGAAATGTGTATATGAGTTGTTTGGCTTGAAAAAGGATAGTATCTATTGTTTTGAAGATTCTAAATTTGTTTACTGAGTTTTTTCAAGAGTATGACAGATTTAAGTGTTAACGCTAGTATTGGATGGCAATAGCGGTGTTGTCTACCGTGGACAACAACCCCAAAACACCTATAGAAGTACAGATGAACAATTGATGAGATGGCTAATCTTATAGTCGATTTGACTAGAGCTATTCATACATTGGCATTTCGACCTATCAAGGCTATGCAGAATACTCCTTGGGTTACTCGAACTATAAGAAGATAGATCCTAGTTCGATAAGATTGAGGTAGAGGAGTAAGAGGATGTGTGCGAAGTAGAATTGACTTAAGTGATATAGATGAAGAAGGAGAAGAGGAGTACATTGAGGAAGAGGAGCAAGCTCGAGCATCCTGAGCTGTTGACCATGTAAAGCTTCAAATCCTGATCTCCAATGGTTTTAGAAATGGCAATGACTATCTAGACTGGAAAGACAAGGTAGAGCATATTTTTTATTATTACCAGTATGATAACTACGAGAAAGTAAGGACTACTGTTGTAGAGTTTTTAGGTTATGCCATAATGTGGTCGAAGAACTTCCAAATTATGAGAAGATGAGAAGGATGTAGAGAAGTAAATACTTGGCTTGAGATGAAGAGGATACTTAGAAATAGATTTGTGCCATATACTTATTTGTAAGACACTTTTGCCCCGCTTTAAGAACTGAGACAAGGAAATCGAACTATTGATAAATATATTCCGGAGTTCCAAATACTCATGATTTGATGTATAGTGGATGAACAGTTAGCCTAGATTGTATCCAAATTTCTTACTGGATTGAGAAGTGACATTTGAGATATTATGGAACAACAGTAGTTTACTTCATTGGACGATACTATAAGAAAAGTCCAGTGAGTGGAAAGACAAAGGAGGAATAGGCCAAGCTGACCTTCAATGAGCCAACCAATCCAATTAGGCCGACTTGCTTAGGGAAGTTACTAAGCTTAGCAAAGTGCTGAACTAAGTAGGAGAGCAAATGTTAGAGTCGAATAAAAGAGTTGACTAAATGATGGTGAAGTACCATCGAGAACTTATGAGAAGGGAGAAGGATCTAGGAGGAAGACGAACCAGATTAAGTGTTTAAATATCAAGGGTTTGGACATATAGTCGCTTAATGTTGGAACAAAAGAACTATGATCATCAAGGGGGATGTCTCAAAGGTTGAAGTAGATAGTAAGGATGAGGAACTTGAGGAAGGAAGAGAAGTGGGCGAAGAGGTTGAGGTTAATGACAAACTAGTTGAGGAAGATGTATTTGCTAAGCATATGGAAAAACTAGCCTTGGTTATTCGACATATAACGAGTATAGAACCCTCCACTAAGGAGAAGTAGAGAGAGAATCTATTGCACAACATATGCAAGGTGAATGACTAAGTATGTGCACTCATAGTAGATAGTGGATAGTGGAAGTTACACCAATACCAATGTGGCACTTGCCAACCTGGTTAAAAAGCTCAAGTTGCCTACTGTCTTACACTCGAAGCCATATAAATTACATTAGCTAAATGAGAAGGGAGCATTGTATGTCACCCCATTAAGTGTTACTACTAATCTCTATTAGAAATTATTTTGATGAAATCCTTTGTGATGTACTGTCCATTTTGTATCTTATGTGTTACTAGGCTAACCTTAGCTTTTTAATCAGGGGGTTATACATGATGATTTCAAGAATACGCATGTGTTTGAGAAGGATGGGAGGAAAATTATGTTGAACCCCATGACCTTAAGTTAAGTAAGTAAATTATAAGCCAAATTGGCTAAAGGATTAAAGAAGGTAAAGCAGCTAAAGGAGCTTGAGAAGTTGCTTGATGAATATTCCAACTAGTTTCTCAAGCAGTTGCTTGAGGGATTACCCTCATTTTATGATATTGACCATTGCATTGAATTGATATTCGGTGCTACATTGTTGAACAAGCCCACTTATAGAATGAATCAGGAGTAAGTAGCAAAGCTTCGGAAGTCGATAAGCTATTAGAGAGGGGATATGTGAGAGAAAGCCTTAGCCCTTGTACTATACGTGTACTGCTTGTGACAAACAAGGATGACATTTATCATATGCATGTAGATAGAAAATCTATTAATAAGATTATAATCAAGTAAAGATACCCCATTCTAAGGCTAGACAACAAGTTAGACAAACTTGTGGCAAGAGAGTGTTAAGTAAGATCGACCTAAAGTCAGGGTACCACTAGATTTGAATGAGACAATAGGATGAATGGAAAACTTCTTTTAAGACCTGAGATGACTTGTATGAGTGGATGGTCATGCCCTTTGGGTTATCAAATGTCCAAAGTACTTTTATGTGGTTAATAAACCATGCCTTAAGAGATCTGATTGGAAGATGTATCGTAGTCTACTTCAACAACATCCTTGTCCACAGTACTAACTTGATAAGTCCTATTGATCATTTTCGAGCTATTTTCAATGTCCTTTGAGTAGAGAGATTGCTTAGAAATGTGAAGAAGTGTTGTTTCTATGAGGAAGAGGCGATCTTCCTAGGCTACGTAGTTAGTAGAGGAGGATTAGAGTTGATGAAGAGAAAGTTCAAGCCATTGTTGAATGGCCGACCCCAACTTCTTGTATGGAGGTAAAGAGTTTTCGTGGATTAGCATCCTTCTACCAACTCTTTGTCTAAGGATTTAGTAGTATTGTTGTGCCGTTGATAAAGCTAACAAAGAAGAATATAGAGTTCAAGTGGGGAGAGAAAGAAGAGAGGAGTTTTGTTGAGGTGAAAGTGAGGTTGACCAATGCTCTAGTCTTGGCTCTATCAAACTTTGATAAGGTGTTTGAGCTTAAATGTAATGCGTTAGGTGTTTGCATCGGACTTGTGTTGAAGTAGGAACGTTGACCTATAACTTATCATAGTGAAAAGCTCTAAAGAGCACAATTGAACTATTTTATGTATGACAAAGAACTCTTAGCATTAATCTGAGCTCTTTGTATATGACAACATTATCTTCTAACTAATGAATTTGTCATCTACATGGATCACGAGTTCTTGAGATATTTGTGAAACCAATCAAAGCTTTCCAAACACCAAGCTCAATGGGTTGAATTTCTAAAAGGATTTAATTTCGTCATCAAATATAAGCAAGGCAAGAATAATGTAATTGCCGATGCTTAGTCAAGAAGGCACATTCTTCTTACTAAGTTATAAACCAAACTGCTAGGGTTTACATGCATTAAAGAATAGCATCAACATGATTCTCACTTTGGTTCGATATATAGACACTATGAAGATGGGAGAACAGTAGATGAATACCATGTAGAAGATGGTTATCTATTTTGAGGTGGCAAATTGTATGTGCTAACATGTTCGATTAGGGAACTGCTAGTAACAAAAGCACATAGTAGAGGAGTCTTTGAATACTTTAGAGAATGAAGGACTTATGAGCTATTGAATGACAAGTTCTTTTAGCCTAAAATGAAAGGTGATGTGCATCATGTGATTGAGGGATGAGCTATATGTAAAAAGGCGAAAAGCCAAGCTAAATAAGGGAAAGTGATGCCATTAACTATTTTGACCACACCATGGGTTGACCTGAGTATGGATTTTGTCCTCAGGTTATCTTGAACAGCTCAAAGCTAAGACTTTGTAATGGTTGTCGTAGATAGGTTCAGCAAAATGGTATATTTTTTGCCTTACACCAAAACTAACGATGCTTTGGCTATTGCTTCTTTATTTTTGTAGGAAATAGTTCGCTTGCACAAAGTGCCGAGAAGTGTGGTGTCAGATTGTGATCCAAATTTTTTAAGCCATTTCTAGTAAACTCTTTGGTGTCGGATGGGAACTAAACTATTATGCAGCACCTCTTGCTATACCCAAACCAATAACTTGACAAAGGTTATCAATCGCACCCTAAGATCACTACTTCAAGTTGCAGTGGGAAAGAGCTTATTTGACTGGGATGTCTGCTTTACAGTGGTAGAGTTTGCATACAATAGAACTATATACACCACCATTGGACATATCCCATTTGAAGTCATCTATGTTTCAACTTTGAGCTGCCCCTTTGTCATACCTTGATACCTTTAACTGACTCTGAAGATCTAGAAGTAAGAACTAAAGCTTAATCCCTTCGAAAGATCTATCAATGAATCACCTAGCATATTGACCAAGCTGCTAGGTATTAGATATCTCTCATGGATTTTGATAATAACAAAAATAGAATAACATTATTGAATTAACAAGTGTGTAGGTATTTAGAAAGTTCTTTAGAAAGTTTAAAATTGCAAATTGAGGTACGTTTAGAAATTTATTTAGAAGGTTTGAATTGATTGAAAAGGAGATTAGTTTGAAAATTTTTAGAAAGTATTTCAGAAGCTTTATAAGAATAACTGGTACAATGCTTTAGAAAGTTGTTCAGAGACTTTAGAAAAAGAAGACTGTTACTCTTCAGAAGGTTATTCAGAAAGTTGGTCTAGAAAAGTAACATGGAAAATTAATTTATATCAGATTCGAATTGAATAAGGCCTAGCTTCACTAGATTAGGTATATTAGAAAAATATACTTAATCCTGTTTCACTTAAGATGGAATCAAGATCCTTGGGGGTTATTTTTGAGCGAATTTATTTTTGATAAATCAAGACATGCATAAGAATGGATAAGGATAAGGTTGATTTAGATTTTATGGAATTTCAAAATTTAAACATGAGGCTTATTCGGAAGTTGCTAATAAAAAGCATATCTCTTTAAATTTAAATCAGAAGCTTATCTAGTGGTTACAAATTGATGAATATCTAATCTAAACAAGATAGGGAGAGTTGTTTTTTAATTTCACATAACTAAGATCTTCTTAAAATATCCAAGCAATTATCTTGAACAACTAATGGTGTGTCAAATATGAAAGTGAAGATAATCTTCAAATTAGCCATTGGAAGATCTCAATATAAAAAGAGAAAGGATTCAAAATGTCATTGATAACTCCAAAGAAAAGATTTCATTACACAAAAAATCGTGATAAGTTTTAACCTTCTAAAAAGCTATAGAAAGTTCTTCAAATACTTCTTCAAAAAGTTCCATCGAAGCAAACATTACAACAACCATCACTTCTCTTTAGAGCAAAATTGTTTGAGATTTATACCTTTGTCTTCACTTGTAATTTGTAATTCTTATTTGTTGTTTGAGTGTTGAGACAAGTACATTTGTACTCTGTAGATTTGTATTAGCCTAGATTGTTAAGAGGATAGATAAGCAGAGTAGAGTATTGTAAAGTCTATGTATGATGAGTGCTTGTAATCTTTTATGATTTGATTTAATGGATTAAGTGGAATGGTACCGGTGAAGTAGATTGGGTCCCCAGCAATAGAGCTGGAAGAGAGTGGTAAGCAGAAGGCCGAAGCTCAATAAAATCTTAGCCTAATTTTCTCCTTCCTTACACTCTTTTAATTTGCCTTATTAATTGTTGTGTGTTGAATTATTAAAATATCACTATTCACCAAATTAAGTTATTAAGAGGAGTAATTTTTCTTATATCGAAAAAGTTTTAAAAAATTCAAAGATATCAATTCACCCCCTACCTTCTTGATATCTTATATGGGACCAACACCAGGAAGCTAAAAGAGAAAGGCAGAGGAAGGAAGACCAAACAATTTTAGCCTAATGATTAAGTATGGCTACACTTGAG
The DNA here is from genome assembly GCA_024138015.1 of Lumnitzera littorea. NCBI lineage: Eukaryota > Viridiplantae > Streptophyta > Magnoliopsida > Myrtales > Combretaceae > Lumnitzera > Lumnitzera littorea. The sequence goes on along the minus strand of JAMXBB010000005.1, from coordinate 41,236,448 downwards.
TAAGGAAAGGTTTCCCAACAAGAGGGAAAACAAGCTATTTGCCAAAGCTAAAAGACTATTCAGGATACTTTGGAAGATAAACAAAAATGCATACTAGTTATAGCTACTAAAAGACTTTAGAGTGTTTAATGTTGTTGACCTTAGCCCTTATCGACTTGAGGAGGAATTGAATGAAGACTAGCTAGATTTGATTCCAAATCCTAGTCAACCTAGTAAGGATGATAGGAATTAGAGCACCAAAACTCTGACTAGAGCTTGAGCTTAAGGGCTTAAGAGTATAGCTAAGTTGGTTCTTCTATGTTGACCTACGCTTGATGAGTTAGAGTGGTTTCATTCCACGAGTCTGCTGCCTTGTCTATATTAAACCCTTTCCTACTTATTAGTAGTTTCTAACAGTTAACTTGAGGCATACTAGGACAATAACTTAGCCTGCTCGATAACTAGTTTAGCCAACCTAAATATGAACTGTTTTGAGCATGTCCATGCTAAACCTACCTCAGAGGAATCCTTAGTCCTACTTAGTACCTCTACTTAGCAGTCGCTAGCCTGATTGTATAGTTTGTTTGTTTTAGCTAGAAATTCACCCACCAATTGATAGCCAGGTGTCTGAGCAATCATATGACAGAATCCCCAGTACAAGATGAATACTTTTCTTGATTTTATTTTTATGCCCTTTCTTATTCTTTATACATTACTTATTTAGGACTTTACCCTTTTTAGTCATTTCCATTTATAATTATTGCCGTAATATTTTAGGTATAAATACCCATTGTTAATGTAGTTGCATCATCATACATCAGATATTGATTATGCTGTATTGTCTCTTTTGTGAGCATTCCTCTTTACTTACTTCACTCTTATCTTAATCCTTAAGTAAGGTTAGGTGGCAAGTACCCTCATTGGACCAACTCATGAGTCATATCAAGTTAAGCTGTGAATCCTTGATAATTTCAAGGTACGTCATATCTATGGAACAGATCATGGTTTTGCTTATTTATTTCTCTATCCTTGCGCATCTCCACCCTTGTTTTCAAGCTTTTTGCAAGCTTGGACCCGCCCCTTGTAACCAGCGTTAATTGTCCTTAGCATAGTTCATATCGATACCTAATTAGTCTAATGGTGCTACTGTTGCAAGACTATGATGTAATTATGGGAATAGACTGGTAGTCTAATCATAAAGCTAATATGGAGTGTAGAAGTAAGAAGATTACCCCGAATGATGGAGAAGTTATATTTCAAGGGAAAGCTAGCAAAGGTAAGTTGAAGTTAGCTATTATTGGGGTATGTAATGAAATAAAGGTAACAAAGGTAGAAGAAGGTGATTGGAAGTTCTTGGTTATTTGCATTTGAGGGGAATAATAAAGCATCAGAGGTGTTGGACATATTGTGTCATGTAAATTCCCAGATGTGTTTCTTGAAGATTTGTTTGGTTTAGCTTTGCATCAAGAACTAGATTTTACTATTGAATTAGTACCAAGGATCAAACCTATATCTAAAGCTCCATATCAGATGTCACCGATGGAACTTTTAAAGATGAAGAAGCAACTTCAAGAACTACTGGATAAATGACTTATTCATCTAAGCATTTCACCATGGGGAGCACTTATTATTATTTTTTTTTTATGAAGAAAAAGGATGGTACGATGAAATTGTGTATGGATTATAAAGAGATTAATAAAGTGACCCTTAAGAATAAGCATCCCTTACCCTGAATTGTTGAATTGTTTGATTAATTGCAAAGAGCAACTATGTTTTCTCGAATTGACTTAAGGTCAAGGTACCATCAATTACGTATCAAATTAAAAGATGTACTTAAAACTGCTTATAGGACATGATGTTGTCACTATAAATTCTAGTAATGCCTTTTGGATTAACCAATGCACTTGCTATATTTATGGATTTGATCAATTGTATATACCATCCTTATTTGGATAAATTTGTTGTGGTGTCCATTAATAATATTTTAATATATTCAAAGACTAAGGAGGATCGTGTAGATCACTTACGATTGGCATTACAAAAGCTAAGAGACAATAAGTCATACCTAAGTTAAGCAAGTGTGATTTTTGGTTAGATAAGATTTCTTTCCTTAAGCACATAGTATCTGGCGAAGGAATTTTTGTGGATCTTGAAAAAGATTAAAGTAGTGATGAAATGGAAATAGCTAACAATAACTACTAGGAGAGGAAATCGATAGATGTAACTGAGGGTACAATTGAGATACTAGGAAACACTATACTCCATATGTGCATTAGTAATAGGTAATCAAGAAGAGAATAGCAAATTTATGACTATCAAGTCTCTCAATTATTGAGTTTCTTGTTTTTGTTAACTATCAAAAAACATCATATCAAGTCATATCATGTCAAGTGATGAGTCTACGTTGGTATCTTTGTTAGTTTATTGATTGGGAGTCATATCAGTTCTTGTCGAGTTGAGTTGATTTAAAATGTCTCATTTGAGTTTAGGACGGAGAAAAGTCAAGATTTGCCAAACTCATTTTTATTGACCCCTGTACTAAACTATGTGAAGAAACAAATCAATAACTGTAGCAAGAAGCTATAGATTGGAGGAAAAGGATTAGATATGTATGGTGCATGGTGGACCAATGCTATTGATTGATCTTAATTAAAACTTAGGAGTAGGTAATACAAAGGATACAATAGAGGATAGATCAACAAGAACATTCGAATGATTATGATGATAAGTTATAAGATGGATAATACAATGTTAGTGGAAGACTTTGGTGTTGGCTTTAATACATGATTAGTATCAAATATGGAATACTAGAGATAGGATAAAGAAGCTAGAAATATAGATAAATAGATGATTCAAAAGCTCAATTAGAGGATAATTTAGAAGATTTGAAACGGAGACAACTTGGAAACGAAAGTTCTTAAAGGAAAGGTCGTATTCCAACACCTTTAAGTTATAGAATAGTAACCTTTTACGAATCATATATAAGACTGATAACAACTTTACAAATACATATAGCCTTCTCTATGGAAAGATCTAGTATGTATCAATTTTGAGGAAGAAACTATTTATAAGAGGAGTAGAGTATGAGACCTCACAAAATTGGTACTAAGCTCGCAAGTAGAAGATTCAAATCCATAAAAAAAAAATTTGGGTGATAGCAAAAGTTGTTCAATTGAGCTTGAATTTTATGACAAAGTTAGGAAAATTTGTAGAAGTGGCCTTGCAAAGTCAAATTTAAGAAAATAAAATAATAAAATCATAATATAATTGAATTATTAACTATAAATAAGTTACTTGTTATTTATTAGAAACATATGAAACGAATTCTAATAATTAATGAGTTATTAGAAATAAATTATATGGATGCTATATATTATAAAATGATAGGAAATATTATTAAAGAGTGTTTACTTATATTGGATGTATTTTTTACGTATACTAGTATATACTTGAAATATACTAAAATATATTAAAATAATTATAAAAAATTAATAAAAATAAGGGAAAACTAAGTGGCAATATGGGGAATACTACTTTAGGCATGACAAGACTGAGGAGTGTGTTAATGGTCAATTAAGGGGGATTAAGAACACACATTTAGAGGAAATAAGTCAAATTGGTGACATTTATAAGATAAAAATTCACCTAATTGACCTAAGTAGCCTATTTAAGAAAAATTGTCCTATTATAGTCTATTTTGGTCAATTATGAGTAGGGAAAAAATTAAGGATTGCTTTGCAAAGACTTAGGAAATAATTTAAAGAAATAAACGAAAATATTGTGTAAAGCTAGGTTATCGAGTGTTCAAAGGTATATGTGGTTGCTAGAAATGAACAAAGGATGGAGTCTAAAGGAGAATCACCCACTTAGGTTGGTCAAGAAATAGTGGGTGATTGGTGGTAGTTGTAAAGTTAGTTTTCAATGAGTTTCTAAATTTGGTCCCATTTTTAATTAATTACTAATAATAATAAATTATGTTTAAAAATCATGGAAAAAGGTATTCTGGAATATTTTTGCACGTAGATTTTGGAAAAAATATTATTTTATTGAAATTAAGTGTTGAAATATACTGCTCTTAAGAAATTACTAAAATAGAGCAGATTTTGTTTTGTTTTTAAAACCCTTAAAGTTGTTTCGGCTTTAAAATTTTTTGTCAATTACATATGATATATAAGAAATTGTTATGAAGCGTTTTTTGAAAAAACTATTTTCTAAATTTTTATCTAAGTTTTAGGTCCCTAAATCTCATTTGTTGGTTTCGTACAAGATATCAAGAGGGGCTAAATTGATAACTTTAAACTTTTTAATTATAAATAAGGATTACCCCTCTTAATAACTTAATTTGGTGAACAATGATATTTTATTAATTCAACACATAAATAATAAACACAAATACATAATGCAAATTAAAAAATATAAGGAAGAAAAATATCAGGCTTAGGATTTATAGAGTTTCGACTTTTTGCCTACTGCTTTCTTTTAGCTCTACTACTAGGTACTTAGTTTACTTCATCGGTATCATTCTACTTAATCTACTATATCAAAATTACGAGAAGTTTACAAACATTCATCACATATGGACTTCACAACACTCTACTCTATCTATCTAGCCTCTCTATAATCTAGGCTAATTACAGATCTACAGAGTATAATCGAACTTCTCTTAATACTCAAATAATAAATAATGTTTACAAAATACAATTAAGGACAAAAATTGTTGAGCCTATTTTTTTTCCTCCTGGTTTTTTTATAGATTAATATTCTTTAAATCGGTCAATATTAAACCCTACCTATTTAATACTAACCATCGACTAGGGTTTAAAAAAAATCGATTTTTTTTTTATATTTTTAGAAAGCTTTGGAGTTGCCACTCGATTGGAGTTGGGAAAACAATTAAGTTATGACCAATTAGGTAAATTGGTTATAACTTAGCTATCGGACTATGATAAAACTAATTTTTAAAATGGTTTTTAAAACTAAAGATCAGGATCTAGAGGCTATCCTCTTAAACCCTAAACAGATACCGCTTTTTAACTTTCTAATTTTAACTTTGCTTTTCAAATATATCCTTATAATAATATTTATTTACAAACTTAGATTGAAATTATGCCTATTTACAAAAGATAAGGATTTAAAGAATTAATTATGAAATAGGGGAAAACAATTTTTTTTTTTCATATTTTAAGTTACCCCGTATGTATGGATGCCTACATATCTACTATTTGGAATTAGACTCCGTAGTTTGTTCACTAAAAATATTAATGGATTGAGTTGATTTTAATTTTTGAAAGGAGATTGAGTTTACGTTATTTACTCGTTTTAATTTATTTGAAGAAATTTCCTAAATAGTCTTAAATTGAGGTTTATTTGTGGAAAGTTCTTGAAATGTCCTAATTTTGGGAATGGCTCACTTATTTTTATTTATTTTTGAAAAATCAATTTTATAAGCGATAAAATAAATTTATTATTATTTCTTTTACTTTTTATTTTTTGGTTAAAATGTGAAAATAAAAATAAAACTAAGTGTTTCCTCCTTTTTTTCTTTTTTTTTTTAATTTTTCAATAAAAATTACAATAATAAGTAAATATATAAAATTAAATAACAAAATAAACTGAAAACTAAAATAGGGGACGATGTTGGACCAAGCTTTAGGCATGGATTGGATCTAGGCGCAAGAAATAAGGTTGGACTTGAGTTTAGACTAGGTTTAGGCTAATTTTAGAGCTCCGAATGGGTAGCGGTTTGCATCTTGGAAGAAGAAGAAGAGGGTTACGTAGGTTCAATTGTGGCAGTGGATTCGAGCACCAATTCAAATTGAGGATGGTGTTTTTGTGCGAATTTTATTAGGCTTGGGGGTTCTAAGCAAAGTGCCATGACGTTTAGTAGTCACTGGTGGTGGTCGAAATTTGGGTTGATGGTGGCAATGGCCATGGTATCTAAGTTGGTGTAGCTAAACTATGTGGATGGAATGTCAACATATTCTTGGTGAAGTGAGTTCGCTATTTTAGATTGTTGCTGCAATTTGGTTGGCTCGATGGGCTTACTACTATTCAGTAGTAACAGCAATGTGGGTGACTGGCTTGGATTGTGCGAAAGGGGCTAGTTAGATTAGGTTTTAGCGTTGGTCGATGGATGTAGTGCGTGCGTGAGAGAGAGAGAGAGAGAGAGAGAGAGTAGTTGAGCATAGGCTATTGTGTTTTGATTCGCTTAAACTATATATATATAAATTAAATTGCGAATACTCCAGCAAGTATACTGGGTTAGAATCAAGTAATACAGAGCAAGTAAAGTTGTCGATCTCTCGAGGACTATAATATTACTAAACTTATGATAGTTCTTATCAATATTTAGGCAATAAAAAATAAATTTACTAATCTAATAACTATATTAAAATTATTGAAAAGAAAATAACTATAAAATTTCTAAAACTAAGCAATCAATTAAGAATTATGGGAAAAATAGAATCTACCCTAGATTATACAAATCAAATTGTGATCATGTTATATAGATTATTAGCTCTATGGTTATTCAAGTGAAATTATTATGCCTTAAAACTTAAGGATTTAAACCCCTAATTAATCAAGCAGCTCCCACATCTCCAATTAACAGTGGACTCTAAATTACAATCATATATCTCCTGAAACTATGATTGTTTAATGTCCTAAATCAATTATTCCTAATGTCTTAGTGAATAATCAATCGCCAAATATTGCATTAATCTCTAGATAATTTCTAATTAATTCAATTAACGCTACTTTCATATTAATTAATCAAATGAACCAAGAACTTTTAACAAACCCTATATTAACTCCCATATCACTAAGGTTTCTAACAATTATAATCAATTAAACAACTATAATTGAAATCATAGAAATTGAAATCATGAATAATCCTTATATCTATTAATCCTATAGCATGAACATAATCATTATCTTAGTTATCTAGGGTTTCATCAATTCCCACAAATAAATTTAGCCAATCATGGAATTTGAAACAAAAGCACAGCTATTAATTAAAATTACAAGGAAATTCATAATTGACAGTATGAATAATTAACATAATTGCATAAATATAATTAAAATTGATGTCACCAATTCTATAATTGGAAAAGATAAACTTCAATTACAACTCCAAAACTTAGTCTCTACAATAGAAGCAAAATCTTCTTAATGATGTGAGTGATGCTACAGAAGAATTCTTCAAGAACTATTTAATGATTGTTCTACAACTCTCTGAGTCTAAGGAAAGTCTGTGTCACTAAAAAAAAACAAAAGTCTTCTAAATGGTGAAACATAAGGCTATTTATAAGAAAAACTAGGGTTAGCTCGTGTAAAGCTTCTTTTTAATGAAGGCTGGCTAATAGGCCGACAGTGTAGACTTCAAGGCCAGCGGCGTAGACTCTAAAGGCCGTTGGTGTAAGTGTAGGCCGGTTGTGTTGAATTCCAAATTGCAACATGTTAATTTGGACTTTGTTCATTTGTGTAAAACACCTCTAAATAGTTCGTATTACCGCTTTGAATCCTCTAATTCCTAAAATTTCCAAATGAAAATAATTAAGCACCATTTCTTAATGATTTCTATAAAATCAATTACAATTCTATCTAATTTGCACATTTAAAACATGAAAAATATGCCTTTATCATGTTTTCTTATGCGTTTGTGAATGTGTTGTAGTATGTCGTAGTGCGTAGGTTGTTGCTGATTGCAGCAAGGTTGAGTAATATTCATGATGGGACGTGTTTAGGGGTTGACAGAGGGTGGAGTTGGGTTGTGGTGTTGATTAGCGAGAAAGAGACGATGGATCTTTGGTCGTAAGAGTGCATGTTGGCAATGTATGTGGCGTTGGGGTTATGTTGGTTCGATGCGAGAGAGATAGAGCGATTTGTGTTGTTGCTATATGTATGAGTAGTTCTATGTATTAGTGTCAAGGAGTTGAAAGAGAGAGGGTAAGCTATGTTGTGTATGTTTTCCAAAGTGGACCCCCATTGTAATGTGTTTGTGTTTATAAAATGGAACCTCCCCTTACGTGTGTGCTTGTGTTTTTTTCTAAGCGAGAGAGCCCCTACTGTCGTATATGTGTTTGTTTGAGAGAGAGAGAGGGTGAGTGGTGTGTGTTCAATTATGGCTCAAAAAATGGACCTCCTTCTCTAGCCCCCTCTTTGTGTGTGTTTTTCCTTTTGTTTTTTTTTTTTTAATGAGAAAGTGAGGGAAAGAAAAGGAAAGGGGGAGAAGAAAAAGGAGGAAAGGTAATGCATTGTTGAGGCTAATCATAAGATGCTACGTATCACAATCAGACACATGACCCAATGATACCTTGACATGTGGCAGTGCATAAACGGTGGAAAAGATAAAAGCAAAAGGTATTCTCTACCTTTGATGAGAGTCAAACCCCTAACCTCTAAGCTAAACCTAATTTCAAGTCCATACGCTTATCCGTTAGGTCGTTAGCCTATGCCTTATCCGTATGTACAATTAAATTGTACATATGGACTAGGTTAGCTTAGGCTACATTGAAATCTTAGCTCAAGTCTAACGCTCCTCTCCTTATTTAAATTAAAAAATTATATTCTATTTAAATTATCTAAAAATTATTTTTTTCTAAATTCCTTAAATTTTCTATTTTTCTATTTTTTTTGTGACTTTATGTATTTTTTTTTTCTAAATTTCTTATTTTTTGTGCTTTTTCCTTTTTTTTTTCTAAAATTTCTTATTTTTTTTCTAAATTTATTATTATTATTATTATTATTATTTTGGTTTTCTTAATTTTCTATTTTTTTTTTGTGTTTTTGCTAATTTAGAAATCTTTAACCTATTTTAAAAATTTTGAAAATAAAAAGGGGGAAAAAATGGGGTGTTTATAACTGTTCTTCTTTGTGGTGAAGTTTGTGCAAAACTTAGCCATAAAGGTAAAAGAGACATTATTTTTGCCCCAAGAGTGAATTTTGTCCTAAGAAGCGCTACAGTTAGCTAGCTATCCTAAGCCCGTTCTATTGGGGATTTTGGTGAACAAAGAGGTGGTCTAAGAGATGGTCAAAAGATTGAAAGAAGAATTGAAATTTGGTCATGCTCTTATGAATTGATGAACCAAGATAAAATGGGCGAAGCGCTCCTTGGCTAGTTAAGGCCCTAAAAAGAATGAGAAAACTTGCTCATACCCCAATGAGTTGACTAACAAAAGCGAGTAAAGCGCTTCTTGAGCTAAGACCCTAAAAGAATAAGGAAACTTGGTTGTGCCCCTCTGAGTAAACTAACCAAGGCAGGCAAAGCATTCTTTAGTGATGCAAGTAGTAGGTCACAAGCCCAAAATGGTTTAAATGGGTATAAAGAACAGTGAGTAAAATGAGAGGTTTTGACGGTGAATGTGTATGGATATTATGCACCAAGATACAAATACAATTAGTGGATGAGCTCAAAATAGGGTTTGATATGACTCATGAACACTAAATGTTGCTGGGGGTTTCAAATGAGAGATTAGATGTGACTCACTAACTCACTCAAATGAAGGGTTCACCACAATCTCGAGAATAAGATTGATAAGAATGCGAGGAAGATTGAAGAGTTTAATCACCACTTAATAAACTAGCTCAAAGGCAAGCTCTAAAAGCTTAGAAGTAGCCTTACTCGAAAAGGGAAAGTTCCAAGTGTAAGAATATACTTTTGTCTATTAATGTATGATCATCTATATGTTGTTTACAAATGTTACTATTTATAACAAGTCCTAAAACCTAGTGGCAAAATTGTAAATAATGTATAAGGCCTTAAACCCTAAAGAATTAGGACCATAAATAAAATAAAGAAAACATATACAAGAATACAAAACTGTGTGTTTAATAGAAGCCAACATATAGTCATTCAGCCTATCTTGGAAGGAGCAGGATCTGAACTAGGTAGGATTGGTAGTTGGATGTTCGAGTCTAAGGAGGAGTCTCTAAAGTCTCACATTGCTTGACGGAGACACTAGAAAGGTCAACCCATAATTGTCGAGTCTAGAATTAGTTGGCACTAGTCTCTCAGTATTGTATCGAGTGGTTCTTTGGTCTTGAGTGCTCGGTTATATGGTTTCCTGTCTTCTCGGTAGACGTCATAATTGGTGCTAAGTATCTCCTTTTCTTCCCTTCGATCTTCTGTTATTAGTTTGTCCTCGGCAAAATTTGATCAACATTAGCTTGGGATTAGTCGACTTCGGCTTGGATACAGTTGGTGGCTAATTCCTATCATTACCGCGAGTCTGAAAGGAAGTCATCCTTGATGTTAAACATTGGTCACAAGCTGGAATGCCGAACAAACTTCTCTTCCCTTTTCGTTTCACCATGGGTACCGAGTGTCTTTGAATTTCCTCAACACTCATGGGGGTCAAGCAATAGCTCTTCCTATTCTTTCAAATAGTGTAAGTGTTGAGGAAGCCGTCATGGATCACTTTCTAATCATACTCCAATGGTCGACTAAGAAGTAAATTTGTGGCATTCATAGGGACCACATCAAATTTAATCTCATCCTTATATTGCCCTGCCTTAAATGCTATTCAAGCTCTTTTATGCATATGGACCATACCCTGGTCATTAAACTACTTCAATCCATAGGTTAAGGGTGTGGGTAGGTCGACAATTTCATCTTTTCCACTAACCTGGTAGAGACGATGTTGGTGCAGCTACCTCCATCGACAATTAGGGAGCAGGTCTTCCCATTCACTAAGTAACGTATGTGAAATAAAATTTCCCTTTGTCTAGGATCTACTTTTAGGTTAGCTTGCTTGTTTATCATGGCTATGAGGTCATCTTGGTTTTCGACATAGACATCTTCTTCTATTAACTTATCTTCCAAACTCCTATCACTCTGACCCTCTGCTTGAGCATTGGGTCCTTCACCTTTCAAGACCATGACCCTCTTATTTGAGCATTGGGATGCAATATGTTTGTAACCTAAGCATTTGAAGCACTTCACTTCTTAAGCCTTGTTATCAAGTCCCTTTTCTTTTTCGGCCCTCTCTGTCTCAACATGAATAGGTTGGCTAGACTCGCCTCTTTCCATCTTCACCTCTAGCCTTCTCTTGGCATACTTATTAGTTTCAAGGCTAACTGGTTGAGGTTGGTTAATCAGCCTTTGATGTCTCCTTCTCGTTTACCACTCCACTCTTAATGCCAAATTGATCAGCTCGTCTAATGAGTTGAGGTTGCAATTCGACTATGTAGGCAATGTCATCTTGGAGTCTACTTAGAAACCTGCTAATGGTGTGGTCTTATGGCTCGACAATCTCACATGTAGTCATTAAGGTCTCAAACTCTTACAAATATTCTTCAACAGTGTTTCAACCTTACCTCAGGTACTGAAAAGCATGGAGCATGTCTTGCTTGAAGTAGGTCGACACAAAGTGTTGATTCATCAATCGCTTCATAAGCCTCTAAGTTTTGATTGGCTCTTCTTCTTCAACATTTCACTTAGCAACCAACTTATCCTACCAAAGCCTTCCATATTCAACAAGGGATAATGAAGCCAGCTTAACCATTGTTTGATCATCACACTTGTAGCATTCAAACAACTTCTTGACTCGAGGAACCCAATTAAGGAACTCTTTAGGTCGGCTACTTCTACAGAAGGTCGGCAGTTTAAGCTAAATGTTATCAAGTCCTTAGCCAGGTGCTTGGGGTTCATCCCTTGCATTTCGAGCTAGTCAGTACACCTCGGATCGACTACTTTGGTTAAAGCTCTACTCTACCACATCTCTTCTCAGCCTAGGCTCTCATCTTCGGGCTTCTTGATTCGCCTTAGAGTCAACACTCTTGTCATTTCTTCTTTTCGGAATAGGTTGGTTTTCCCTTCTTCTCGGCTGTTGCTCGTCATTATCTAGCTCATTGGAATTACTTCTACTGGTGGGTGTTCATTTCCTTCTTTCACCTTAGCCAACACATCCACGGCTTCTAACTAACTTAGTAAGCTCCTGGATAGAGTCAGTGAGATTTTGAATATGATATTCCAAGTTGTCAACATGTCGCCTCAAACTTCCGTGAAGATTGTCTCTACTATTATTGATACTATCTTTCGACATTGTGGTCCATATAATAAATTTCAAAGAGAAAATTTAACAAATACATAACACACTCAACTATACTTAACTTGAAACTACCACAAAGGCAACTCCACAAATATTACTATAACATAATGCAACAATAGTAACCTAAAAATTACTGTTACCTGATTCAACAGCCCAGTACAAATAGTACAGTACTATGACTACTATGAACATGAACAACGTATTAGACTATAGAACGAGAACTAACAAATGTTCAAACCATGAATCAAACTTTGAAGAACACTAATATGCGTGTCTCCTTAAGGCTCTGATACTAAGATGATGTGAGCAGCGGGTCATTAGCCTATAATGGGTTAAATGGGTATGAAGAACAGGGAGTAAAATGAGAGGTTTTGACGGTGAATCCATATGGATACTACGCACTAAGACACAAACATAATTAGTGGATGAGCTCGAAATAAGGTTCGATACAACTCACGAACACTAAATGTTACTCAAGGTTTCAAATGAGAGGTTAGATGCAACTTACTAACTTGCTCAAATAAAGGGTTCACCACAATCTTGAGAGCAAGATCGATAAGAATGTGGGGAAGATTAATGAGTTTAATCACTACTCCATAATTTGGCTAAAAGGCACGCTCTAAGAGCTTAGAAGTAGCCTTGCTTGAAAAGGGAAAGTTCGAAGTGCAGGAATATACTTTTGTCTATTAATGTATAATCATCTATATGTTGTTTACAAATGTTGCTATTTATAGCAAGTACTAAACCCTAATGGTAAAATTATAAATAATGTACAAAGCCTTAAACCTTAAAGAACTAGGCCCATAAATAAAATAAAGAAAACATGTACAAGAATATAAAACTATGCGTTTAATAAAAGTCAACATGCAATCACTTGGCCTATCTTGGAAGGAGTAAGATCTAAACTGGGCAGGGTTGGAAATGAGATGTTCAAGTCTAAGGAAGAGTCTCTAAAGTCTCCCATTGCTTGGCCGCGACACTAGAAAGATCGGCCCATAATTATTGAGTTCTAGAATTAGTCGACACTAGTCTCTTGGTGCTATGCAGAATGGTTCTTTGGTCTCGAGTGTTTGGCCGTGTAGTCTCTTGTCTTCTTGGTAAATGATAGAATTGGTGCCGAGTGTCTCCTTTTCCTCCCTTTAGTCTTTTGTTATTAGTTTATCCTTGGCAAAACTTAATCAGCCTTGGCTTGGGATCGGTCGGCTTTGGCTTGGATACAATTAGTAGTTGATTCCTATCACTTGAGTTGGCTAAGACCCTAAACTGAATGAAAAAACTTGATCGTGCCTTAATGAGCTGACTAACCAAGGCGGGAAAAGTGCTCCATGAGTTGGCTAAGACCTTAAAGGAATGAGAAAACTTGGTCATGCCCCAATGAGCTAACAAACTAAATTGAACAAAGCGCTTCTTAAGCTGGCTAAGACCTTAAAAGAATGAGAAAACTTGGTTGTGCACCTTTGAGCTGACTAACTATGGCAGGTGAAGCGCTCCTTAAGTTAGGTAAGACCTTAAATGGAATGAAAAAACTTGGTCGTGCCCCTATGAGGTGATTAACTAAGGTAAGAGAAGTGTTCCTTGAGTTGGTTAAGACCCTAAAAGATATGAGAAAACTTGGTTATACCCTTATGAGCCGACTAATCAAGACGAAATGGGTAAAGCACTCTTAGAGCTGGCTAAAACCCTTAAATTATAAAGAAAACTTGGTCATACCCCTATGAGATAACTAACCAAGGTGGGCGAAGTGCTCCTTGAGTTGGTTAAAACCCTAAAAGATATGAGAAAACTTGATTGTGCTTATGAGCTAACTAACCAAGGTAAAATAAGTAAAGCACTCCTAGAGCTGGCTAAAACCCCTAAATTGAAACTTGGTAGCACTCCTCTGAGTTAACTAACCTAACTAACGTTTCTTGAGGACTAACAACCCTAACTTTTGGAATAGATTCAAGATAAACCTGGTAGTGCTCCTTTAAGTTGACTATCCTAGTAAAATAAGTAAAGTGCTCCTAGAGTTGGCTAAAACCCCTAAATTGAAACCTAGTAATGCTTCTTTGAGCTAACTAACCTAAGCGAGAGCATCTTTTGGGGACTAGCAACCCTAGCTTTTTGAAACAATTCGAAATAAACTTGGTGGTGCTCCCTTGAGTTGATTACCTAGGTAAAATGGGTAAAGCACTCCTAGAGTTGGCTAAAACCCCTAAATTGAAACTTAGTAGTACTCCTTTGAGCTTACTAACCTAGGCGAGAGCGTCTCTCAAGGACTAGCAACCCTAAATTTTGGAATCGATTTTAGATAAACGTAGAAGTGCTCCTTTAAGTTGACTGTCCTAGTTGAAATGGGTAAAGCACTACTAAAGTTGGCTAAGACCCTAAATTGAAACATGGTAGTACTCCTTTAAGCTAACTATCCTAGGCGGGAGCGTCTTTCGAGGACTAGCAACCTTAAATTTTAGAATAGATTCGAGACAAACTTGAAAGTGCTCCTTTGAGCTGACTATCTTAGGTGAAATGGGTGAAGCACTCCTAGATTTGGCTATGATGCTAAATTTAAACCTAGTAGTGCTCCTTTGAGTTAATTATCCTAGGTAGGAACATCTCTCGAAGACTAGCAACCCTTAATGAAATCGAGGATGAGAGAAAGTGCCCTTTTAGGCTTGCTTAAGAGAATTCAATGAAGAGAGACACCCTTTGGGCTTACTTAAGAGAAATTGGTAAAAGAAAGCATCTAACGAGTTTGTTAAGAGAACTTAGTAAACAGAAGCACCTTGTGGGTTCGCTAAAGGAAATTGAGGATCAAAGGAAGTGCCCATTAGGTACACTTAAGAGAATTCGATGAGGACAAGTGCCTTATGGGCTTGCTAAGAACTAGCTGAAGAGAAGTGTCCTATGGGCCTACTAAGAGAAATAGATGAACGAAGGGGGGAAGGGGGGCAGCGGGGGGGGGGGTTGGTAATGTTTTGAAAGTTGGCTAAAACCTTACCAAGATGAGGTAACGCCCTTAAGGTAAGCTAAAACCCTAAAAAGAATAGAAGAGGGGATAGTGCTCTAAGTGCTAGCTTAAACCCTAAAAAGAAAAGAAGAGGGGGACAATGCTTTAGAAGCTAACTAACTCCTTAGAAAAGATTAAAAGAAAGAAGGGATATCATTCTAAGAGCTGACTAAAACCTTAATGAAAGATTGTACAGCTCCTTAAAGGCTAGCTAAATCCTTAAAAAACAAATTAAAAGAGTAGGGCAACACTCTAAGAGCTAGTTTGAAACTTAAGGAGAATTGATGAAAGCGAAGGTAGAGCTTTCAAGCTGGCTAGCACCCTAAAAAGAAAGATGGGATAGTACACTAAAGGCAAACTATAACAAAAGAGAGGGTCAGTTCTCTAAAAGCTAGCTAAAACCCCAAAAAGAATAAAAAAGTGGGTCAGTTCTCTAAAAGCTAGCTGAAATCCTAAAATTGAAAAATAGGATAGTGTCTTAAAAGCTGGTTGGAACCCTAAAGATGAAAGACGAGACAACACTCTAAAGGTTAGCTAGGACCTTGAAAAGAATAAAGGAGTGGGTCAATGTTCTAAGAGCTAGTTAGAACCTTAAGAATGAAAAACGGGATAGCGCCCTAAAGGCTGGCTAGAACCTTATAAGGAATAAAAGAGTGGGTCAGCACTCTAAGAGTTGGTTAGTTCCCTAAAAATAGATGATGGGATAGTGCCCTATAAGCTTACTAGAACCCTAAAAAGAATAAAAGAGTGGGTTAGTGCTTTAAGAGCTAGCTAGAACCCTACGAATGAAAGATAGGACAATACCTTAAAGGCTAGCTAGAACCCTAAAAATAGAAGACAGGATAGTACCCTAAAGGTTAACTATAACCCTAAAAAGAATAAAAGAGTGGGTCAGTGCTCTAAGGGCTAGCTAGAACTCTAAGGGAAGTTAATGAAGGACTAAAGAAGTAAAGTAAGGAAAGCAATTGGTTTTGAAAAACTTCTTGACTTGGAAAAAGTATTTACAAGGAAATTGTTGAAAAACCATTTATGAAAAATGCATTAGGGATAGGCCCCTTGATTTGAAAAAGAGTTAAAGGATATTAAAAACTGAAATTAGGGAAGAATGATCTAAACTACTATGGTTAAATTAAGAAAAAAAAATGTGACCAACTTGAAAAGGAAATGGGTGACATGAGTTGAAAGCTTGGCTACTTAAGCTAACATGGATTGGACAAAAATCTTATGACAAGCCTTTTGTTTCTCTCTATTTTTTTGTCCATTTTTTTTCTTCTTCTTCTATTTTTTTTTAGAAGTTTGCCAATGGATATTAATTCTTACTTAAGGAACAAGTTTATGACCACCCTTATCATTGCTAATCATGTAGGGTTTTTTAATGCTCCTGATCTTTGATGTTGGGCTCCTTCGTGGGACTTCGTAGTTTTAAAGATTTCTTCCTTAAGGAAAAAGGTAACTCATGATTAGTCTAGTCGAAGAGGACTTCTTTACTAACTCTCGGTCTAGATTTCACCCTTGACTATAGTTCCAAAAATTACAATCCATTTTGTAAGTGATACGGTTTGATCAATCCATTAGGTCTTTTTTGGTTCAACATTATGAATTTAGGCCTTTGGTCAAAGGGTTTTAAAAAGGATTAATGAGAAGGCCTATTTTGAAAGAAATACTTTCATTAATCCTAGGTGTACAAGTTGAAAACCTTAGGGAAAAATTAGAAGTATGCTTACTCCATTTTCAAAAACAACTTTTATTAAAGATAAATTATCTTTCAAGATCGGAAGACCTATTACTGTGTAAGAGTGGTAATGTGGATAGGAAGGCCTTGTGTAATTCACCATAGGTAAGAAAGACTTTAGAGTGGATATAGAGATTTTAGGTTTCTGGGCTTTAGAATTTGATTCAAGGTTTTGTGTTTCTAGGGGCTTTTTAGCCTTAGATTCCCTACTTTTTGATTCAGTTTTGCTATCCCTACTAGGATGTGATATATCTCTTGGGGCTTTTCGTCTTAAACTTAGGCGTAATTTTTTGGCCTCTTTTCTTTTGTTTTTTTTTTCTTTCTCTTTCTCTTTTAATTACTTGGTCTCATTATCTCTTATTATTCTCTCTCTTCTTTTGGCCCATGAGTGATTGTCTCCATTGTTGAGTTTTTGCTTTTTGAATGATTCAAGGCCCTAAATCCATGGATTTCTAGTATATGGGCTTGAGGTGTTTGAAAAGGAAATTGACTCTTCTTCATTTTAAAGAAAAATAATTTATCAAAAATAAAAGTTGTTTTTGAATTAACGTTACTTAAGCAAGCATAAACCAATCTTACCATTATCTCCTAATTAATGACCCTAATCTCCAAATTGCCTCATTGTAGGGTGGTTCTTCATAGGGTTTAAATTTGAAAATTCTCCAAATTGGCCCAACAGGGTTAACAAAGGATAATTGTGTTTGGGATTTGAAAATACATGCCTAACTTCATTTTAATCTACGTATCACATTCAAAATGGACCTCCTTTAAGGAATAAGCCCGAAGTATCCTCACCCTTATGTCACTCAGCTCTCAAAGTCTTTTAGGTTAGTGTGTGGAATATAGTTTACCTCTTTTCATTCTAAACCTTTTAAAAGTGAGTTACCGATTTCTTAAGGAGGAATATATATTTATTTTCCTAGGGTAAAGATCGACTTTGCCCTCCAATTTCTCAAATCATGCCCTAGTATTTGACTTTGTATTTTGGCTTGGTTTCTAATTAGGCTTAGCTTTCTAAATAGATCAAGGGTTTTGGCTTTGCTTGGTTACCTTTATAGGTTGAGGATTTTGTTTGGGTCAATTGCCTTGATGGTCTGTGGTTTGTGTTTGAATTGGCTTCCTAGCTAAGTAGCTTGTATTTGAGTTGGTTGCCTGAATAAGCCTAAGGTTGGTGTTTAGATTGAATGCTTGGACAAGTGGTCTATGTTTGGGTTAAATGGCTAAATAGGCCCAAGGTTGGTGTTTAGATTGAATGGCCTAAGTGGTTTGTGTTTGGGTTGAATGGATGAATAGGCCCAAGGTTGGTGTTTAGATTGAATGGCCTAAGTGGTTTGTGTTTGGGTTGAATGGATGAATAGGCCCAAGGTTGGTGTTTAGATTGAATGGGCTAAGGGACTAATGTTTGGGTTGAATGGGCCAAAGGGATAGTGTTGGCTTTCTTAATAGGTCGAGGGGCCTTGTGTGGGTTGGAAGCTAAGTATTTGGGCTGGTTACTTAAGTAGGCTAAAGGCTTGAGGTTGGGTTAGCTCCTTAAGCTCATAAGGACTTATAACCGTTGGCAACTTTTCTTTTCATTTTTATCTTTTCAATTTTTGTTTCTTTTTTTTTTTTTGAAAGAGAGAGAGAGAGAAAGGTAAAGTTTTATTTTATAGAAAATAATTTACAAATAAGGATGATGATTATTAGGGTTTTATTTACAAGTTTATAGATTTTATTTATATTTCCCTAAATGAGAAGGAATGGTAATTAGATAACTATTTATTGAAGGACTATTTACAAAGACGAGAATGTTAAAGAATGAAAAATAAGAACTAAAGAGAACTTTATTATTTTGAAAAATCAAAAAACAGAAAAGAAAGGTAGAGAACCTAACATTTATTCTAAAACTCGATATTTATTCTAGGATTTGTGAGTTGGAAAAAACCCTACATTAAGTCTTGTATATGAGCCTTAAGGTCCTCTATCATCTCATAAGTGTCCTTAATGACCTGTGCTAGAAGGGCTCTTAAGGCCTGGTTGTGAGCTTTACAACACTTTAGCTTTTCTTTCAAATAAACGATCTTATCCTTCAACAACTGCTTGCGAATCTTAGATATTCCTTATAGCTTATCATTCCCCTAATTGTTTGCTTAGTTGTCTACCATTCTATGTCTATACAATTTTGAACAAGAATCAATCATCAATGCAACAAAAGAAAGCATATGGAAATATGCAAATGTTAGGATTGTTTAAGTTAATGCATTATTTCTTAAGTTGCAACCCTACTGTTATTTTGAAAAATTTGATTGCATTAAAACTCTTAAATAGTTAATAGGGTAGCAATTCTTAAGCTTAGTGTATTAGCTCAAGTTAGAAGGGAAGTATATATATTTAGAGTGGGTTTTAAAAGGTCCTTAAGCTTTGTGACCTCATTTGTTTTCTCACTTATTTTTAGAAAACACCTTCATTAGTCACATTACAGCTTAAGTGGGGTGGCTTAATCAACCTTAAGTGGTGATTACACCATAGCACCTAGAGCCTACATAATGTGCCCTCGTAAGGCCCTTCCTATAGTCCTAATACGGCTTAGGTTTGACTGTATTTACCTTGTATCCCTGATGTAAACATTCCCTTATGTCCCAATGTATGTTATATGCAAAATAAATGTGATAATAAAAACAAGATATATACATAAAGTTAATAACAAATAAACAAATAAATCAATAATAAACAAAAAGCTAAATAACATGGGTATTTCAAAAATCAATTTTTATTTCAAAAAGTTTTTAAGTGGCTAGCCTTCTTAATGCCCCTAGTGGAGTCACTATGCTATCAAGCCTATTTTTTTTCTTCCCGATTCTTTGTAGATTAGTATTCTTTAAACCGATCAATATTAAAACCTCCTTGTTTAATACTAACCCTCGACTAGGGTTTAAAGAAAGTCGATATTTAATATTTTCAAAACGCTTTGGAGTTACCACTCGATTGGAGTTGGGAAAACAGTTAAGTTACAACTAATTTAGTGGATTAGTTATAACTTAGCTACTGGTTTACAATAAAACCAATTGTTAAAAATGGTTTTCAAAACTAGAGATCTGGTTCCAGGGCTAGATCTTAAACTAGGTTGCAAAGATAGCTCCTAACCATCAAACCTCTTAGAGAAGTCCTATCCAAATCTACTCTTAAACCGGGATGGTTAGCTAAGGAAATGATAACATCAACATCAAGATCAACAACAACGGTGTCAACCCTGAAGTCATCAATCCTACTAAGCTGAGGTTCTACTCCTTAGAACGAATAATGGGAAAGATTGCAAACCAGTTGAGCTCCTTCACTGACAGCATTGCTTTGCTCAAATCCATAGCACCATCAAACGAGGAAAGCTCCAAGGCCCGATATGGAAAGAATGTTTAAGCCCCACCCCTTGAAGTAAATGAGGCCTATACCAAAATCAACCTAACCTTTGAAACTTTTGAAACAGAAAGGGTTTATCTAGAGGTTAACTCAACTTTTGAGCCCAACACTTACTCATTCCTGGTCAATACAAAGCCAAAAGTTGACTAAGACAAACTAAAAGAATTGGAGAGGTAGTTGACCCAACAAATGACTAAGAAAATGAAGATGCTCGAAGGTTATGATGGTTTTGAGTAGGTTGGTATTACAAACTTCTCTACCTATGATTATGGAATTTTCCTTGAAAAGTTCAAGGTACTTGACTTTGAGAAATACAATGTGACTAGCTGCCTTAAACTACATACTGGGTTGTACGTACAAAAGATGGGTAAGTATGTACAATACAACCAGTTCATGGTGTAAACTTTTCAAGATAGCTTAATGGGTCTTTGTTTGACATGGTAAGCCCAACTGGATTTGAATCAGGTAAGCACATGGGAGAAGCTAGCTAGGGTATTCTAAAAAAATATATATGTTTAATGTTGAAGTGGGACCAATCATGATGGACCGGGTTACCCTGCAAACGAGGCACAACAAATCATTCAAGGAGTATGCCGAAAGATGGAGATCCCTAATTGTAAGGGTATCTACCCCCATGATCGAGAAAGAGCTAACTTTAGCTTTTATCAATACTTTTGAAAGGCCCTACTTTTCCTAACTAATTAGGTAGGCCTCCTCTAGCTTCGTATAGGTAGTAGTAGCGGGATGCTGGATTGAAGGTACTATCTCTTTCGGTAAGTTACAAGAGCCATTAGATAGAAGACTACACTCTATAAAGCTCAGCAAGCCTAAAGAAGCCATTGTTGGTATGGTGAATTCAAACACCAAGCCCAATACCTAGGTCTCCTTCAGAATAAATTCTTTACCAATTTAGCAACAATTTAAAAGCAAGCCTCAAGTCAATAAAGCCCCAAGGTAGTTCACCAGGATATCAATTCCTCTTAGCTAAGTCCTCGAAAAATTAAGAAAAGATAATTTAATCCATTTTAAGCTTCCTAATGAAAGGTACAGGCTAAGGGTTTTTGATACAAAAGCAAAGTGTCAGTATCATTTGAGGTAGGTAGGTCATTCAATTGGCTGATAGTAGAGATTGAAGAACAAAATTCAAGACTTAATTGATGAAGGTAACGGTTCAACTAGACTTCGTGGAGGCTCCAGTTCCAAACATCAACAATAACCCTCTGCTCAACTATAGCCCTATAATCAAGATGATTTTGATGACTCAAATCTTGGTACCAACACGACCTGTTCTTGTTGGAAGCCTAAAGTCTACAAATTTTACAAACAACAAGAGAAGCAAACACCAAAAACCAAGAAGTACACTTTCCACGTTCCCTTAGCCCTTGAGAATTATAAAACTTTCCCTTTTAACTATCAAGCAGTTAACCAGGGGCAATCTAATTCTCTTGTAGGAGGGATTATTGGCTCTATTAGAATCTATGACCTAAAAGAAGACCCTAAAAAGAAAAATGTACTAGAAGAATCAAGAAACAAACCAACTGAAAAATGAAGAAGGATTGTTTGCCTTCGCTAAGATGATCAAATCAAGTGAGTATAAAATAATGGATCAACTCTCTAAGACTCTAGCATAGATATCTCTTATGGGTTTATTGATGGCATTTGAACTATATTAAGAAGCTCTTTTCCAGACTTTGAGGGAGGTTAAGGCTCCTCATGAAATGTCAGCCAAAAAGATGGGATCAATTACCAACTTTATCCTCACCATGGATCGGATTTATTTTTCTACCAAAGAATTAAGTGAGGAAGGTAATCAGCACACTAAGCCTCTCCTTATAATGGTGAAAGTAAATAATGTAATAATAGCCAGAGTCCTTATTGACAACAGATCATCACTAAATGTTTACCCTCTTGCTACCTTAGACCTATGATTTCTCTCTTAGACCGGTCAAAAGCTCTAAATAAAAGCTAGGGATATCTCGTACAGATAGGTAACAAAAATATTGATATCACATTTAGGCTTATGGGGTTAGCCAATAGGGGTGATGTTAATGACTATAGTGATATACAAGAGAGTTGACAAAGACATGAGATGGGTAGAATTTCCATTAATGAGTCGACTGAGACAATTAACATTAGGATTAATGATAACCTTAAGAATTTGAAGTTTGGAGGGAGCTTAAAAGAAGTACAGAAAGTAGAAATAACCATGTTATTGGTGGAGTATCAAGATGTGTTTGCATGGTCTTATGAAGATATGCCCAAATTGGATCCATCGATTGCAGTCCATCGCTTACCCATACGAGAATATATCAAACCTAAGAAGCAAAAGCTAAGGAGATTTCGACCAAATATTAAAGATTTAAGAGGAAGTCAAAAAGTTATTGGAGGTCGGTTTCATTGAAGTGTCTAATTATTTTGAGTGGGTGGCCAACATTATGATGGTAATGAAGAAGAATGAAAAAAGTTAGAGTGCGCTTGGATTTTTGAGACCTTAATCAAGTAATAGCTAAAGATAACTTTCCTTCACCCCATATTGATGTCATAGTGGATAATACTTCTAGGAACCATCTCTTCTCCTTTATGGATGGATTCTTCGGATATAATCAGATCTGAATGTTCGAAGAAGACAAGGCCAAGACAACCTTCATGACATCTTGGGCCGTATTCTGTTACCAAGTAATAATTTTCGAACTCAAAAATGCTAGGGCAACTTACCAGAGAGCAATGGTTGCAATCTTTCATGACATGATGCACAAAGAAGTCGAAGTATATGTTGATGATATGATTGCAAAATCAAAAGAAGGGGAAAATCACGTATATAATCTAAGGAAGGTGTTTGATAGGTTAAGGAAGTTCCAATTGAAGCTAAACCTAGAGAAGTGTACTTTTAGGATAACATCAGGGAAATTGTTAGGTTTCATAATCAGCTTAAGGGGCATTAAAGGGGATCTTAATAAAGTCAAAGCAATAATTGACTTGCCCTCTCCAAGTACATGTAAACAAGCTAGAGGCTTATTGGACCATTTGAACTACATAGCCTGGTTCATATCTTAACTTACAGATGAATGTCATCCTTTGTTCAAACTACTGAAGAAGAACACTAAGATAAATTGGGATGAAGAATGCTAGGAAGCCTTCACAACAATCAAAGAGTACCTCATGAATCCTTTAATTTTGGTATCTCCTAAACCTTGGAAGCCGTTGTTTTTATACCTGATAATATTACTAGAGTCCATAAGGTGTGTACTCAATCAAAAAGATGAGGAAGGAAAGGAGCGGGCTGTATATTGCTTGAGTAAGCAATTTATAGAAGGGGAACAAAAATATTCTGAAATTTAAAGAACGTATTGTGCTTTAGTTTAGGTAATGCATTGGCTTAGATAATACACACTTTATTACCAGATTGAATTGCTAACTTAGGATGATCTCTAAAAGGACTTGGCTGAAAAGTTGGCTTTGATTAGTAAAATCTCAAAGTAGCAAATGTTATTGTTAGAGTTTGACATCACATACGTAAACTAGAATTTATTCAAGGGGCAAGCCTTAATAAATCAGTTAGTAGAGAATCCCTTTAAAGATATCCCTCAAGAGGTACAAGTTAGATTCCTTGATGAAGATAGCTTAGTAACTAAAAGTGGTTTTGAGGAAGAAAATGACGAAATGCTCCCGATATGGAAAATGTTCTCTGATGGAGCTACCAATGTGTTTAGGTATGGAATTAGGGCACTATTGATATCCCTTAAAGGTATACAATTCCCTGTCGTTGTAAGGCTCGTTTTCCATACACCAATAACATCGTCGAATATGAGGCATGCATCACGGGACTTAAAATGGCCTTGGATAAGTATATTTAAGAGTTAGAAATATATGGGGATTCTTCACTCATTATTAGCTAAGCTCAAGGAGAATATAAAATGAAGGATCCTAAACTGGTACCTTATTATTGGCACTTAACTGAATTAATGGATAAATTTGAAGAAATCATGTTCACTCATGTACTAAGGACTTAGAATCAATTTGATTATACATTAGCTACTTTAGCATCCATGATCTAAATATATGGTGGAGTCGAAATTCAACCACCTATAATTGAAGTCGAAGAAAAATTTACCTTCTGTTGGTAATTAAAGGTATAAATAACGAAAAGCCTTAGTACCATGACATTAAAATGTTCCTACAATAAGGGATGTACCCTAATGAAGTTGAGAAAAAGGATAGAAAGATGATCAAGAGATTAGCTACCCAATTCTTAGTAAGTGAGTCCTCCTTGTACTAACAATTATTTGACGGTACACTTCTAAGGTGTATAGATGATAAAGAGGCTGAGGTTTTAATTAAGGAGGTACACGAAGGAGTATGTAGCCCCCACATGAATGGTTACATGGTTGCTAAGAAGATTATGTGGCTAGGATACTATTGGTCAATAATGAAAGGCGATTGCATCAAGCATGTCAAACATTGTCACTTATGCCAAGTTTATGTAAACAAGATAAATGCCTCACCTCAAGAATTACATACACACTCTGCACCATGGCCATTTTCAATGTGGGGGTATAGACATCATTGGCCCAATTACTCTAAAGGCATCAAATGATCACCGCTTCATATTGGTCGCCATCGATTACTTTAGTAAGTGGGTTGAGGCCTCATCCTATTCAAGTGTTACTAAGGGGTAGTGGTTAAGTTCATCAAGAGGGACATCTTGGCTTGATACGGAGCTCCATAAACGATTATCATCGACAATGGTACAAATCTCAACAATAAGCTCATGTTAGAGTTGTGTCAATAGTTTTAGATCATCTACAAGAACTCTATACCTTATCGACCCTAGATGAATGGGATCATTGAAGCATCTAATGAAAACCTTAAAAGAATAATTGAAAAGATGGTTGTTACATACAAGGATTGGCATGAGATGTTGCGCACTCATGGCTTATTAGACTTCCATCAAAACATCGATAGGGGCAATGCGTTATTCCTTAGTATATGGCACTAAGGTAGTATTACTAGTGGAAGTTGAGATCCCTTCTCTCAAAGTGCTATCAGAAACTTAGTTGGATGAGGTTGATTGGGTAAAGAAATGCATTAAGGAGTTGAATTTGATTGATGAGAAAAGATTGACAACCCCGCATCATAATCAATGTTACCAACCAAGAAAGGCTTAAGCTTTTAACAAAAGGGCATGATCCCGAAACTTCAAAGAGGTTGATACAGTGTTGAGAAAGGCTCTCCTTAATGCACCAAACTCTAGAGGAAACTTCACTCCCAATTACGATGTTCTTGATATCGTAAAGCGAGTGTTACCAAGAGAGGCTTTAATTTGGTCATAGATAAATGGTCAAGAGTTGAGAGACCCTATGAATGTTGATGTTGTAAAATTGTACTACCCATGAAAATCAATGGAAATTCTTACTCAGAACACGAAAATGCTAGTGATCTTAAATGTTGTTATGGTTTAATTTTCATCTTCTACAAGTAAAGTTGGTATCCTTAGTAGTTGCTGACATTGGAACCACCTGCATTACTTTTCCTACTCCATCAAAAGGTACTATTCCCTTACTCCATTCAAATGAAACCTATACACTAAATATATGAGAAAAGATGAAAGTGAGATGTAGAACATTGGTCCTTTTCCTACTCCTTGCAATCATTCTTTCTGGTCAGCTTAGTTTCATGATTGATCTTAGCCTCTTTTTTTTTTATACAGATTGACCAAATTAATAAGGAGATTTCAAAGCCTACACAAGATACTTTGAATCCAACATAAAAATGGGACTAGATTCAATCATTAATGGGGTCAAATTTAAAGTCAAAATTTGGAAAAAATGGTAATGAGGTCTTGATTTCTTTTAGAAGGGGGAAATTCATTTTAAAAACATTCACACACACTCACACGCTAGGGGGGGAATGGGGGAGAAGGGGGGAACTATTTTTCAAAAAAAAAAAAAAAAAACACACATACACATAAGCAAAGGGGACCTACAACAGGAACAGATCTCTCTCTCTCAGCCTGAGTCACTCTCTCTCTTACCGACTCTCACTCTCTCCAACATCTCTCTCTTTCAGTCTGTTCTCTCTCAACTCGCTTTCTCTCTAACTCGTTCACACATCAAGCCCATGATACACCACTCATTCATGGACATCGAACTTATAGAGACATATACTTACCATTGGCCCTCTCTTTCTCTCCGACCACCTCCTTCAACCAACCCATCATCGTTCAAACAACCGCGTAACGCTCCAGTTACAACCCATTCCCTAACCACACTGCACTGCAAATACATCACCACAACAGCAATGTGGTAGTAGCAGCACCAATCACCGAACCAACGGTGCCAGGTAGCCCCTGTATGCTAATAACCACCCGCAAATTCGATTACCTCCCTCTTATACAATCTAAACTCTGATGCCTACACATATAGAACCTATACTGTCTATTGTCTCTAGCACCTAAAGCTAAGTACCTAACTTCGTTCACTCCCAACCAAACCTAGAACCGAGCACTCTCTCGACCCACTGCAATCCACTACACATAGCCCCAATCCGATAGCCACTCCAGCCAATTCATAACAACCTAAAACTCTAGAACAACCCTCTTCTCAACGACATTCTTGACCTAACATAGTACGACGTACACGCTAACCTAACTTGATACACCCATTGTCGACACATGACTTAACCACCATCTTCAACCGTCTTCAGCCATCCCCCATGAACAGCAGCTGTCCATAGACATGTTTACAACCACTCTTCATACTATCCTTGCCCAACTCTAAAACACCACAAACGGCCACTGTTAGCCATAATGTTGTCCTTAAACCCCCTAATCCCAATAAAAAACTCACCTAAAAAATTTTTCCTGCTCATTCTAGCCATAGAAACAACCTCTGAAATGCCTCCTTTGACTCGTTGCGCATGACTCGACCTATGACCTACATCAGATCTACGCTTTAGATTCGACTTAATCTAACCCAAGCATGACCCGACCCATAGAACTCAAGCTAAATTTGATTTGGCCCGCGAAGCTTATTCATAGTCTAACCTTTTCTTTTTTCTTTTTTTATTTATTTATGTTGTTGTTTATTATGTAGTGTTTTGTAATTGTAAATTAAGAAAAAAAAAGAAAAATGAAAAAAGAGGAAAATCAAAAAAGAAGAAAAAAAAGAAGAGAAAAAGAAAAAATTAAAAAAGCAAAAAGAAAAAAAAGTAGTTTATTTATTTGTTCATTCAGTCTAATAGAATAAAAAGAAAATTAAAAAAAAAAAGAGAAGAAGTAAAAAGTAAGTAATAAATAAAATAAAATAATTGAGCAAAATAAAATTCATTTTATCACTTAGGAAAACTAACTTTTCAAATATAAAAATAAATGGATTCTTTCTTTCAAAATTAGGACCACTTTAGAGTTTTCAAAATTAAAATCCAATTTAGAACTCTTTAGAAAATTTTCTTAAATAAATAAAAATGGGTAAAAACGTAAACCTAGCTTTTTTTTTTAAATTTAAATCAATCAACTTGCTATATTTTTGGTAAATGAACTACGGAAGTTTAATCCCAGATAGCGGGTACATAAGCACCTGTACGTAAGTATGGAATGACTTAAAATATCAAAGATTTTATTTTTCCATTTTTATAAATATTTGTGCAAATTAATTCATTTAGTCACGTGTAATATGATTAGTTGTTTTCGAAATTAAAAAGAGTATATTTGAAAAGCGAAGTTAAATTCGGGAAGTTAAAAAGTGATACCTATTAAGGGTTTAATAAATTAACTCCCGAATCTAGATCTTTGGTTTTCAAAAATTGTTTCATAAATTGGTTCAATTGATAGACTAGTAACTAGGTTATAACCAATCCACCTAATTGGTTATAACTTAACTTTTTTTCTCAACTTCGGTTGGGTGACCACTCCAAGGCATTTTCAAATCGAAAACCGGTTTTCTTTAAACCCCAATCAAGGGTCAGTATTAAATGGGTAGAGTTAAGTACTGATCGATTTAAAAAAAACTTAATTTTATAAGAAAATCGAAAGGGTGAAAAACTAGGCTCGACAGCTTAGCGACTCCATTAGCGAACTCAAGAAGGCTAACCATTTGAAAACATTTTGAAATTAAAATTGATTTTCAAATTATCTATGTTTTTTTAGTTATTTGTTTATTTATTGATTTATTTGTATGTTCAGTTGTTTATTTGTTGTTGACTTCATGTATATATTTGTTTTAATTAGCATAATCATTTTGCAAATAGCATACACCAAGGCATGGGGGGTTCATGTTGTATCAAAGATGCAGGGTAGATGTGGTCAAACCTAAGCCATAAAATGTGTAGACTTAGGATGGTAGACAATCGAGCAAATGATTAGGTGAACAATAGGCCATTAGACACCTCTAGGATTCGCGAACAAATGCTAAGGGATGAAATTGCCTATTTAAAGGAAAAGCTTGAGTGTTCTGAGGCTTACAATCGAGACTTAAGGTCCCTTCGAGCATAAGTCATTAGGGATACCTATGAGATGATAAAGGACCTTAAGGCTTGTATACGGGACTTAATGTAGGGTTTTTTTCCAGTTCAAATCTAAAGGGCTTAAAATAAAGTTTCAGAATAAATGTCAGGATCTCTACCTTTGTTTCTATATTCTAATCTCTTTCAAAATAATAAAGCTCTCTCTAGTTCATTATTCTTCATTCTTTAACATTCTTGTCTTTGTAATAGTTCTTCAATAAACATTTATCCGACCACTATTTGTTCTCATTTAGGGAAATGTAATTAAAATCCTTAGACTTGTAAATAGAAACCCATAAATCACCATCCTTATTTGTAAATTATTTTTTGAAAATAAAACTTTACCTTTCTCTCTCCTAAAAAAATGAAAAAAAAAAATCAAATAAAATGGAAAAGTTATTAACGGTTATAAATCCTTATGGGCTTGAGGAGCTAACACATGCTCAGGCCTTTAGCCCACTTAAGTAACCAATCTAAATACTTGGTTTCCAAACTACACCAGGTTCCTCGACCTATTAAGGAAGCCAAACATGAGCCCCTTAACCCATTCAACCCCAATATAAGCTCTTGGCCCATTCAACAAACATGAGCCCTTTTAGCCCACTCAAGCCGCCAACCCAAACACTTGGCTTTCATCCTACACCGGATTCTTCGACCTATTAAAGAAGCCAACACGAACCCTTTGTCCCATCTAATCCAAACACAAGCCACTTGGCCAACACCAGCTTTAGGCCCATTCAAGTAACCTACCTAAATAAAGGCCGCTTGGCTAGGCATTCAACCTAACCTTAGGCTCATTCAACTGGCTTACCCAAACATAAGCCATTAGGCTAGGCAGCCAATCCGAACATGAACCACAGCCCATTGAGGCAATTGACTTGAGCACAATCCTCAACCCCTAAAAGTAACCAAGCCAAGCCAAAACCCCTAATTTGTTTAGAAAGCTAAGCTTAATCATTGAACCAAACCAAAACAAGTCAGGACCCTAAAAGGGGCCTAGTAGGATTACCTAAAATTTCCATAATATGTGTGCACCCATGATATGAAAACTGTCTTACAAGTCAGAGATTGCAAGACTCTAAATGATTAATCACTAAGGTTACTGATTTTTAAGTATTAATTTACTGTAGAATACAAATATAAATAACTATGGGTGTCCGATATCCCACAGTTTTTCAGAACCGCAGAGAATCGGTATCCCCTACCAAATAATAAGATAGGATTACCAACATTATAAAACTGCATGTAGAATTAAATTATATTAAATTCTAACATGTGAATATTTTCTACAAAGAGTGTTTATGTATCATCTATAAAAATCTCAACTAATCCTAACACTAATGTACATATCTTCATCTCGCCCTCAGCACTCGAGACTTATCCCAATCCCATCGTATGTAAACCTGCAAAAGAAAGACTATTGGGGAATAAGCTACAAGAGCTTAGTGAGCTATCCTTCATACCATACTGGCAAACAAGTTATCAAACAAATTTTTACAACCATATGAATGCATGCACACGCAGAATGCCAAACAATATATGCAGTTGACCGGTACTGCATATAATATCGGATTTTAACACCCTCCGAGATAAGGGTTGGAGATTCATCGGCACCAATCACGACCGGGCTCTAGCACCTGGGTTTTTACCCATAACTTGAATTCCGTATTTCACAAAAACACATTTCCATTTCCAAAAATCCAATAGTTCACAAAGTCTTAGGCCTAGTGGTGAGGTGGCCCCCGCAGTCCACACTCACACCCTATAGCGGTGGTCTCTAGATGCGACCCCCAGCCACCCACGGTTAGCATCTTCGGCGCCAATAGAACCCGCGAGCCAAGGGTAGGGTCTTGTTGTACCCATGCTCCTGCACGGTACTAATCAAATCATATGGGAATCCATCCCTCCAAGGCCCTTCATTACCAACCACCTGAAGTGACGGCTAGAATAAGTAATGCGATGCATGGATAATGCCTGATCTTTTTAATTTATGATAAGCCAAATATAATTATGTCAAATTATAAGGTGATCAATCAATATCAACAAACCATCCAAATCATATAAAATCAATCATGCCATCAAATCATCAATTATCGTATTTAATAATATTTCTTACAACAATCAATCAATATCAAGCACACGCATATCCCGAAACCCCATGCATCAAGTTATTGATATTCAATTTAAGTTCACTAACTACAAGCACAAACAAGTATAGAGTCATCGGGAGTACTCACTTGACTATGACGACTCACTCTAGTCGTAATAACTGATCAGGAGATCCTCGCCCTCGTCGGGACCACCTGATCATTACGAGATAACAAGGATAATAAGTAGTTGACTTAACTAATGGTTCTAGATATCTACCTACCTAATTCTACTTAGATTACTATTAGCCCTTATTCGATTAAATCTAATTGCTAATCGTACGTAAATTTTTCATTTTATTTTCAATATTTACGAATTTATAGTCGTTTTTCGTCGTTTTTGGATGCTCGTTCATACGGTGATGTCTGTTTTGGACATTAAGACCCGTGTTTTATGATATGGGCTAAATTTATTGAAATTTTATCTTATTGAAGTTTAATTGTTCTTATTGCTTATGTTTATGCCCTAATTTAGGATTTAATGATTGAATTAGCTATTTGATTCTTACACTTAGGAAATCTTACATTAGTGCTACTAATTTACATACTTGATTAAGTTTAATTCAATCTAAGAGGTGTATTAGGGTTTAAGGAATTTTCGACTTCTAAATACATGTATATACCTATGTTATGTACTTATGTAATCTTATTATTTCTTCTATTATAAACCTATGCTTACATCATCACTTATGTAATCAATTGATGATGTCATGGCTTATGTCATCATGTGTTTATGTCATCACTCACCTTATCATTTGATTACATAAGCATTACCTTATGCTTATGTCATATGTACATGTCTTATGTACATTTGTCCCTTACTTTATACTTATGTACATATGCCTTATACATACATATACTTATACATCTACATATATTTATACCGTATTTATACATGTACACCTACTTATATACCTATACAGTTGGATACGTATTTTTATACTAAAAATTCGTATGTCAAATTTTCTCTTAAGAAAATCCTCTCAATTTCATCCTTTTGTATTTCTATGTATATATTTAGTATAGTATACACATATATAGTTAGATATGGTCTTAAGTTAGGTTATGTACATGATAATTACTTATGTATAAAAGTTCACATATTTGTATTCCTTTGGTATTTCTTTATGTACACATACCTAAGAGTACATACACATGTATTTCTTCCATTTCCTTCATGATTCTTCATTTTCTATACTTAAAGATGGAAACTTTGTTTCCTCTTCTTCAAGACAACACTAAACACCTAACTACTTATCTAATCTACCTAATTAACTAACTAATGAATAACATAAACCAACATAAAGTAAGTTAAGTACATACCTTTAGATGTGTTGGATTTAAGGAGGCAAAAGTGAAGAAATGAAAGTGAAAGGGAAGGGGAAAGCTCACGGCAATGGAGGAGGATTTTTGTTTTGTTTCTTTTGTCTTGTTTTCATTATGGAAGACAACAAATGGTGGGACCAAAATGGAGAATAAGTGGACGACAACAATTGAGAGAAAGGGGAAAAGAAAAATCAAAAGAAAAGGAAAAGAAAAGCCTTCATGAAGTTAAGATATTTTTCCTTATCTCTTATTGTCTTTTGTTGACTTTTCAAAGTATTGACTTGGTCAATCCTTTGACCTTGGTCAACATGTGTTGACTTGGTCAACTCTCCTTAAGCTTATGTAAATTTGTGTACATAATGTAGTGATTAAGGGAAATTAAGGAAAAAAAATAAGGGAAATGAGGTATTTGATGAATTGTTTAGTAAACATAGTTAATGAGGTCTTACTTTAGGTCTTTATAGCTTATATATCTCATTTGATAAACTACTTTGGATAACAAATGCAAAAAGTACTAATTTGAGTATTAAAGTTCACTACATATAACCTAATCTTCGACTATTACCCTAACTGTAAGTGAGACTATCTTAATCAAATACTTAAGGAATAAATATATTCTATGACTCATTATCTTAGTTTCTAATGGATTACTTGAGGATTCTAATCATATAAGCATGAATGAGGGTCATTTATAAGCTTTTACTAATGATTTGGTAAAATATAAGCATTATATTATCAATTAGGGTTTTAGGGTATATTATGGTGAATTAGCGCTTTTATATCCTTAAAGTTATAGCTTTAAGGTTTTTATTACTTTAGGGCACGATCTCTAATGTTTTTACACATTTAAGGTTCCATATATTCTTACGCGATTAAATTTTCGATTGTTATCTTAGGGTTTTGATGAGGTTCGAGGTTTTAGGGTTTTCGTATGCGGTTAGGGGTTCAATTAATGATTTAAGGTTTTTTGTATCCACTTTAGGTTTTGGATTGAGATTTTAATCGGTTTTAAATCTTACTGGCTCTTTTGAGTTCGAGAAATCATCTACAGTTTGGACGTTTGTTTCTATACTTAGAAAGCTAAATTCGTGGGGTTTACAAAACATAAAGTCAAATACTAGGGCATGATTTGAGAAACTGGGGTGCAAAACCAATCCTCATCCTGGGAAAATAAAAAACTAACTCCTCCTTAAGAAATCGGTAACTCACTTTTTGAAAAGTTTAGGATGAGAAGAGGTAAGCTGTATCCTATACACTAACTTGAAACACTTTGAGAGTTGAGCGATATAATGTTAAGGATACTTTGGACTCATTCCTTAAAGGAGGTCCACTTTGAATATGATACATAGATTAAAATGAAGTTAGGCATTCGTTTCTAAATCTTAAACGCAATCATTTGTTGTTCACCTCGTTAGACCTATTTGGAGAATTTCTAAATTCAAACCCTATCAAGAACCACCTCGTAATGGGGCAATTAGGACGTTAGGGTCACTAATTAGAAGATAAGGGTAAGATTGGTTTATGCTTATTTAGGTAACACTAATTCAAAAACGACTTTTATTTCTAATAAATTATTTTTCTTTAAAATGAAGAAGAGCCAATTTCCTTTTCAAGCACCTCAATCCCATACACTATAAATCTATGGTTTTAGGGCCTTGAATCACTTAAAAAGAAAAACTCTACAATGGAAACAATTACTCTTGGGGCCAAAAGAAAAGAGAGAATAGTAAAAGA
Organism: Lumnitzera littorea; assembly: GCA_024138015.1. Lineage (NCBI taxonomy): Eukaryota > Viridiplantae > Streptophyta > Magnoliopsida > Myrtales > Combretaceae > Lumnitzera > Lumnitzera littorea. Next base: position 41,202,602 of record JAMXBB010000005.1, on the reverse strand, counting down.
TGATGGGGCAAAACAATTAAAAAAGAAGAAAAGAGACCAAAGAATTAAGCCTGAGTGTAAGACCAAAGCCCTAAGAAATATTTCATATCATAATAGGAACAGTCAAACCAAATCAAAAGGATAGGAGTCAAAGCCCACATAGCCCTAGAAACACAAAGCCTTAAATCACATTCCAAAGCCCGAAAACCCAAAAACTCCATATCTACTTTGATACTCTGAATCCTCTCTTACACCTACTGAATCCTATAAGGCCTCCTTACCTACAATACAGCCCTTCCACAAGTAAAAACTCTTCCAATCTTGAAAGATAATTTGTCTTTAATAAAAATTATTTTTGAAGGTAAGGTAAGCATATTTCTAATTTTTCCCCAAGGTTCTTGATTTGTACACTCGGGATTAATAAAAGTATTTCTATCAAAATAGGCCTCTTCATTAATCCTTTTTGAAAACCCTTAAACTAAAAAGCTCGAATTCATAATGATTGAACCAAAAAGACCTAACCGATTAATCAAAACATATCACTTACAAAATGGACTATAATTTTTGGAGCTTAAGTTGAGAACGAAATCTAGGCCGAGAGTTGGTAAGGAAGACCTCTTTGACAAAACTAAATTATGAGTTACCTTTTCCTTAAGAAAGGGATGTCTTAAGATCACAAAAGCCCTATGAGAAGCCCTAGGGTCAGGGGCATTAAGAAACTCCACATGATTATTAAGGATAGGGATGGCTATAAGATTATTCCTTAATAAGAATTTATACCTGTTGTCAAAACATTAAAAAAAAATGAAAAGAAAAAAAAAAGAAGAGAGAGAAAGTAAAGGCTTGTTACAAAATTCTTGTCACAAAATTCTTGTCTAATCCATGTCGGCTTGCGTAGCCAAGCTTTCAATCCATATCATCCGTTTCCTTTCCAAGGTGAACATTTTTTTTTTTAAATAACCTTAGTAGTTTAGATTTTTTTTTCCTTGTTGCAGTTTCTTTTTCCAATCAGGGGGCCATCCTTAATGCATTTTTTCATAAATAGTCTTTTAACAATCTTCCTGTAAATACTTTTCCAGGTCAAGAAGTCTTTGTTTTCCTTACCTTAATTCTTCAATCCTTTATCAATTTTCTCTTAGGGTTCAAGTTAGCTCTTACTGCACTATCCCCTCTTTTATTCTTTTTAGGGTTCTAGCCAACCTTTAGGGCACTATCCCATCTTTGTAAGGTATTAGCTAGCTCTTAGATCTTTGACCCCTCTTTTATTCTTTTTAGGTTTTTAGCTAACTCTTAGAGTGTTGTTCTCCTTTCTATTCTTTTTAAGGTTCTAGCTAGCCTTTAGGGTGTTGTCCCCTTTTTTTAGGGTATTAGCAAGCTCTTAGAGCACTAACTCCTCTTTTATTCTTCTTAAGGATTCAGCTAGCCTTTAGGGCACTATCCCATCTTTCATTTTAAGGATCTCGTTAGCCTTTAGGGCATCATCTCATCTTTCTTTCTAAGTTACTAGCCAGCTTTTAACCCCTTTTTCATCAACTCCATATAGGGTCTTTAGCGAGCCCATAGGGCGTTTCCTTCACCAACTTTCTCTTAGAAGAGCCTACAAGGCATGTCTCCTCATCAACTTTCTCTTAGCAAGCCCATAGGACGCTTCTCTTCATCAAATTTTCTTAGCGAGCCTATAGGGTACTTCTCTTCATCAAATTCTCTTAACGGGCCTGTAAGGCACTTCTGGTCTTTTAGTGAGCTCATAAGATGCTTTTATTCCTTTAGCAAGCCCATAAGGTACTTTCTTTGACCATTTTCTCTCAAGCAAGCCCACAGGGCACTTCTCTTTCACTAATCTCGTAGCAAGCCCATAGGGCGCTTCTCTTTTTCAGGTTTCAACTTAAAGTCTTAGCTAGCTCTAGGAGCGCTTCATCCATTTCGCTTAGGTTAGTCAACTCAAAGGAGCACTATCAGGTTTTCTAAATTGATTAAATTTTAGGGTTGCTAATCCCTAAGAGATGCTCCCACCCAGGATAGTTAGCTCAAAGGAGCACTACTAGGTCTTCCAAATCAATCAAATTCTAGGATTGCTAGTCCCTGAGAGACACTTTCGCCCAGGATAGTCAACTCAAAGGAGCACTACTAAGTCTTCTAGATCGATCAAATTCTAGGGTTGCTAGTTTGCGAGAGACGCTCTCACTTAGGATAGTCAGCTTAAAGGAGCACTACCAAGTCTTTCAAATCGATCAAATTTTAAGGTTGATAGTCCTCGAAAGACACTCCTACCTAGTTTAGTTAGCACAATAGAGCACTACTAAGTTTTATTTTTGTGTCTTAGCTAGCTCTAGGAGCGCTTTACCCACCTTGGCTAGTCAACTCATTGAGGTACGACCAAGTTTTCTCTTTCAGTTTAAGGTCTTAGCTAGCTCTAAGAGTGCTTTGCCCACCTTGGGTAGTCAACTCATTAAGAGCACGACCAAGTTTTCTCATTCTTTTTAGGGTCTTAGCCAGTTGTAAGAGCGCTTTGCCCACCTTGGTTAGTCTACTCATTGGGGGATGGCCAAGTTTTCTCATTCAATTTAAGGTCTTAGCTAGCTCTATGAGCACTTTGCCTACCTTGGTTAGTCAGTTAGTAGGGTATGACCAAGTTTTCTCATTTGGTTTAAGGTCTTAGCTAGCTCTAGGAGTGCTTTGCTCGCCTTGGTTAGTTAACTCATTGAGGCATGATCATGTTTTCTCATTCTTTTTAAGGTCTTAGCCAGCTTTAAGAGTACTTTGCCCACCTTGGTTAGTTAGCTTATTAGGGCACAACCAAGTTTTCTTATCTCTTTTAAGGTCTTAGCTAACTCTAGAAGCGCTTTACCTGCCCTGGTTAGTCAGCTCATTAAGACACGACTAAGTTTCCTCACTCAGTTTAAGGTTTTAGCCAGCTCTAGGAGCGCTTTGCCGCCTTGGTTAGTCAACTCATTGGGGTACGACCAAGTTTCCTCATCTAGTTTAGGGTCTTAGTCAGCTTTAGGACCGTTTTTCCCGCCTTAGTTAGTCAGCTCATTAGGGTACGGTCAAGTTTTCTCATCTCTTTTATGTTTTCAGCCAGCTTTAGGAGCACTTTGCCCATTTTACCTCATTTCGTCAAAGTACGATCAAACTTCAATTCTTCTTTCAATCCTTTAACTAGCTCTTAAGGTGCTACCCCTCCCTTCACCAAATGCCTAGTGGATTGGACCTAAGATAGCTAGCTAATCGTAGCGCTTCTTAGGATAAAATCCATTCTTGGGGCAAAAATAGTGTCTTTTTGTCTTTGTGGTAAAGTTTTGCTTAAACTTCATCATAAAGAGGAGCAGCTGTAGATACTTAATTTTTGCCCCCTCCCCTCTTTTTATTTATTTTTTTTAGAATAGGTTATAGGGTCCTAAATTAGAAAAAATAAAAATATATGAAGTTGGAGAAAATACAAAAAAAAAAAGGAAAATAGGAAAAAGCACAAAAAAATAAGAAATTTAGAAAAAAATGGAAAAATTTAGGAAAATATATAAAAAATTTGAAAAGTCTTAGAAAGATTTAAAAAAATAAGGAATTTAGAAAATAATAAATTTTTAAGTTGCTTAAATAGAATAGATTTTTAATTTAATTAGACTCAAAATAAAGGACCATTAGACCTGAACTTGAATTTAAATCTAGCCTAGGCTAACTTGGTCCATATATACAATTTAATTGCACATATGAATAAGGTACAGGCTAATGGCCTAACGGTAAAACACTTAAACTAGCATTAGATTTAGCTTGGAGGTTAAGGGTTCAAATCTTGCCAAAGGTAGGAAATGCCTTTTATTCTTTTCTCTTTTTTCTAGTTTTCCTTACAGTCATTCTTTTTGGTTAGCTCAATTTCATGATTGATCTAAGCCTTTATATATATATATAGATTGACTAAATTAATAAGGAGATTTCAAAGCCTACATAAGATACTTTAAATCCAACAAAAAAATGGGACTAGATTCAGTCATTAATGGGGTCAAATTTAGAGTCAAAATTTAGAAAAAATGGTAATGAGGTCTTGATTTCTTTTGGGAGGGGGGAATTCATTTTAAAAACATTTACACACACTCATATGGGGAGGAGAGAATGGGGGAATTGTTTTTCAAAAAAACAAACACACATAAGCAAGGGGGGGACCCACAATAGGAATAGATCTCTCTCTCTCTGCCTGAGTCACTCTCTCTCTCATCGACTCTCACTTTCTCCAATGTCTCTCTCTCTTAGTCCATTCTCTCTCAACTCACTTTCTCTCCAACTTGCTCACACATTGAGCCTATGATATACCACTCATTTGTGGACATCGAACCTACAAAGACATACATGTACCATTGGCCCTCTCTTTCTCTCCGACCACCTCCTTCAACCAACCTATTGCCATTCAAACAATCACATAACGCTCCAATCATGACCCATTCCCTAACCATACTGCACCGCAAATACATCACCACAATAGTAATGTGGCAGTAGTAGCATCAATCATCGAACCAACGCCACTAAGTAACCCCTGTACACCATTAACCACCTACAAATTCGATTACCTCTCTCTCACATAGTCCAAACTTCGATACCGACACATACAGAAACTACACCATCTATTATCTCTAACACCCAAAGCCGAGCACCTAACTCTGTTTACTCCCAATAGAACCTGAAACCAAGCACTCTCTCAACCTACTGTAATCTACCACATACAACCCCAATCTGACAGCCACTCCAGTATTTACAACCACCCAAAACTCTAGAACAACCCTCTTCACAATGACATTCTTGACCTAACATAGTACGATGCATACACCAACCCAACTTGATACACCCATTATTGACGCACGACTCAACTACTGTCTTCAACCCTCCCCCATGAACAACAGCTATCCACACACATGTCTACAACCACTCCTCATATTATCACTACCCAATGCCGAAACACCACAAACGGCTGTTGTTAACCGTAATGTTGTCCTTATACCCCCTAATCCCAATAAAAAACTCACCAAAAAGATTTTTCCTGCTCGTTTTGGCCACTAAAATGGCCTTTGAAACGCCTCCTCTAACTTGTTGCATACGACCCAACTTGCAACTTGCATTCGATCTACACTTTAGATTCGATCTGGTCCAACCCGAGCATGATCTAACCCGTAGAACTCAAGCTAAATCTGATCTGGCCTGCGAAGCTTATTCATAGTCCAACCTTTTCTTATTTATTTATTTATGTTGTTTTTTATTATGTAGTGTTTTGTAATTGTAAATTAAGAAAAAAAAAAGAAAAAGAAACAAAGAGAAAAATGGAAAAAGAAGAAAAGAAAAAGAAGAGAAAGAGAAAAAAGGAAAAAAAAAAGGAAAAGGAACAAAAAAGAGAAAGAAAAAAGTAGTTTACTTATTTGTTTATTTGGTCTAATAGAATAAAAAGAAAATTAAAAAAAAAAAAGAGAAGAAGTACAAAAGTAAGTAATAAATAAAATAAAATAATTGAGTAAAATAAAATTCATTTTATCACTTAGGAAAAATAACTTTTCAAAAATAAAAATAAATGGATTCTTTCTTCCAAAATTAGGATCTCTTTAGAGTTTTCACAATTAAAATCCAATTAAGACCCTTCAGGAAATTTTCTCAAATAAATCAAAATGGGTAAAAATGTAAACCCGATTGTTTTTTGTTTTTAATTAAAATCAATCAACCTGCTATATTTTTTATAAATGAACTACGGAAGTTTGATCTCAAATAGCGGGTACGTAGGCACCCATACGTAAGTATGGCACGACTTAAAATATGGCAAGTTTTATTTTTTCCATTTTTATAAATATTTGTGCAAATTAATTAATTTAGTCACATGTAACATGATTAGTTGTTTTAGAAATTAAAAAGGTTATATTTAAAAAGAAAAGTTAAAAAGTGGTATTCGTTTATGGTTTAATAAATTGCCCCTAAATCTAGATCTCTAGTTTTCAAAAACTGTTTCATAAATTAGTTTAATCGATAGACCGGTAGTTATGTTATAATCAATCCACCTAATTGGTTATAACTTAACCTTTTTTTCCCAATTTTGATCGAGTGTTGACTCCAAGGCATTTTCAAATTGAAAACCAGTTTTCTTTAAACCTTAGTTGAGGGTCAGTATTAAACGAGTAGAGTTTAGTACCGATCGATTTAAAGAAGACTTAATTTTATAAAAGAACTGAGAAGGTGAAAAACCAAACTCGACATACATCTCCTAAAATAGTGATTGGCATTTAGGATACTTTCCTCCTTCTTAACAACCTTTTGGTGTTCTAGCTGACTCATAGGACTTTGTCTTAACTCCTTTGGGGTTCTTAGCTAACCCATAAGGTGCTTACCCTTCGTTATATCTTTAAGGTCCTAATTCCTTAGTTTTTAATTTAAGGTTTTAGTTAACTCAAGGAGCGCTTTGCCTGTTCGCCTAGGTTAGTCAACTTAGAGGAGTGCTACTAAGCTTTCAAATTAATTTCCAAATTTTAGGTTGCTAGCCCCTAAAAGATGCTCCCACCGAAGTTAATGAGCTTAAAAGAGCACTGTTGATCCTGGTTTTTTTCCTCTCAGTTTTCATAAATTAGTTTTTTTTTAAACCAATCAATATTAAACCTTGCCTACTAAAAACTAAACATTGACTAGGGTTTAAAGAAAATCGGTTTTTTAATTTAAAAATTGTTTGGAGCCGCCACCCGACTGTAGTTAGGAAAAAGAGTTAAGTTATAACTAATTGGGTTGATTAATTATAACTTAATTATTGATCTTTCAATCAAACCGATTTTGTTAAAACGATTTTTGGAAACCAAAGATCTATATCTAGGAGCTAATTTTTTAAACCCTAAATGGGTACCACTATTAATCTTTCTGAATTTAAATTTACCTTTCAATATGCCCTTATAATGAAATCTATCTACATTTTAATTAAAAAAAAAAGAAAGTAATCATTATTTATAGAAGATGGAAAAAAAAATTCCATATTTTAAGTCGCCCTATGCATACAAGTACCTACGTACTTGCTATTCAAGATTAGACTTTCGTAGTTCGTTTTAAAAATATTAGTAGGTTGGTTAATTTTAACTTTTGAAAGAAAGGTTGAGTTTACATTTTTACTTGATTCAATTTATTTAAGGAAATTATTCTAAAGGGTCCTAATCGATGTTTATTTTTGGAAATTCTAAGTAGGATACTAATTTTGAAAAGGGTTCATTTATTTTATTTATTAAGAAAACTATTTTTTTTTCTAAGTGATTTATTTATTCATTTACTACTTACTTATTTTATTTCTAAAAAATAAAAATAAAAATGAACTTTCTTTTTTTCTTCTCTTTTTTTTTTATTTCTTCCTTTCTTTTTTCTTCTTTTTTTTTTCTTTTTCCCCTTTTTTTCTTTTCTTTTTTTCATTTTCTCATTTATTATTACATTTACAAATAAATAAGTAAATAAATAAATAAATTTTAATTTAAAAAAAAAGAGGCAACAAATCGAGTTGGCTGGTAGTCAGCTCGAGTTGACTTGGGTCAGATCGGCTTAGGTCAACTTAGTTGGCTCAAGGTAGCTTGGATGGACTCGGTCGGCTCATGTCGACTCGGATTGACTTAATCACTTGGGTTTGCTCGGATCAGCATAGGTCGACTCGGGTCCGCTTAGGTTAGCTCCAATTGGCTTTGGTTAGATTTGATTAGCTCCAGTCAACTCCGATTGACTCGAAAAATCAAATTTAGAGTGTTGAATTTGAGGTTCTTAGGTGTGAGAAATCCAATGATGGTGGTGGTTTTTATCAAAAAACACTATAAGGGATGCTATCGTAGAGAGAGAGAGGAAGCTTCGATTTTTGTTTTTCTAAAACGTTTCAAACCTTTGTTGTGTGTTGAAAATTAAGAGCAGACTCCTATTTATAGGTATCATGGTCGAGTTAAGAATGGAAAATATTAAATGTAATATGATCTTTCATGCTTAGGTTGGGCGAACCAGGACAAAATGTGATGCTAAATACAAAGTTATGTAGGTAGGAGTGTGTCCAATCCACGTAGGAGTATGCTTACCATGCTTAAAAGTGAGTTGGTAAATGATATGGTGATCATGTGGCCCGTGACGTAGTGATGACGTGACATGTGAAAAGAAAATAAAAGATGCATTTTGTATTAAACCTAGGATCTCTAAATTATATGCAATATCATGTCCAAGTACTTATCTAGCTAGGCTGTTGGTTTTTCCTTATTCATATGTACAACATATAGACCAAGTTAACTTGGGTCAGATTCAAATTTAAGCCCAAGCCCAATGACCTTTTCTTTATTAAAAAATTATATTTTACTAAACTATCTAAAAGATTTATTATTTTCTAAATCTTCTATTTTTTGTATTTTTCTAAATTTTATATTTTCATGATTTTTTTATAGATTTCTTTTTTTCTTCATTTTAGCTTTTCTTAATTTTTTTTTTGTATTTTTCTAAATTTCTTATTTTTTAGGTTATTTCTTATTTTTCTAATTTTTTTTCATTTTTCCTAATTTAAGACCCTTTACCTTATTGAAAAAAAAATAAAAGGAGACAAAAATTAGGTATCTATAAGCACGATCAGGCTTTTAATTTAGGATCTTAGCTAGCTTAAGGGGCGCTTTGCTCATTCACCTAGGTTAGTTAACTTAAAGGAGTGCTACCAAGCTTTGAAATTGATTTCTAAATTTAGAGTTGTTAGTCCCTTACAGATGCTCTTCCCTAAGCTAGCGAGCTCAAAGGAGCATTACTAGGTTTTTAAATCGATTTCCAAATTTAAGGTTGCTAGTCCCTTAGAGATGCTCTTACCTAGTTAGTTAGCTTAAAGGAGTACTACTAGTCTTTTAAATCAATTTCCAAATTTAGAGTTGCTAGTTCCTTAGAAACGCTTTCGTTAAGGTTAGTCAGCTTAAAGAAGCACAACTAGGTTTTCAATTTAGGTTTCCAAGTTTAGGGTTTTTAGTCCCTTAGAGACATCCTCGCCAAGGTTAGTTAGCTTAAAGGAGTGTTACTAGGCTTTCAAATTGATTTCCAAATTTATGGTTGCTAGTCCTTTAAAGACGCTCCAACCTAAGTTAGTAAGGTTAAAGGAGCACTACCAGGTTTTCAAATTGATTTCTTAATTTAAGGTTGCTAGTCTCTTAAGGACGCTTCCCCTAAGTCAGTCAGCTTAGAGGAGCGCTCCCAAGTTTTCCAAATCGATTCCAATTTAGGGTTATTAGTCCCTTAAAGATACTTCCGCCTAGGTTAGTCAACTTAAAGAAGTATTGCTAGGTTTTCAAATAGATTTCCAAAGTTAGGATTACTAGTCCCTTAGAGCTACTTCTGCCTAGGTTAGTTAGCTCATAAGGGTATGGTCAAGTTTTCAAATTCTTTTAGGATTCTTGCCAACTCATAGGTGCACTACCCTCCTTTAATTTCTTTTGTGTCTTGGCTAGCTCTTAAATTACCACCTACCTCTTTTACCTTTCTCCATTCACCAAATCCTCGATGGACCAAGTCTAGGATAGCTAGCTAGTTGTAATGCTTCTTAGGACAAATTCATCCTTAGGACAAAAATAATATCTTTTTTGTTTTTGTAATAAAATTTTACTCAAACTTTGCTATAAAGAGAGACAGCTATAGACAACTCGTTTTTGCTCCCTTTTTATTCAGAAATTTTTAGAATATGGTAAGGGATCCTAATATAGGGAAAAAAAGTATAAAATAAAAAAATAAAAAAATTAGAAAAAAAATCACAAAAATAAAAAAGTGGGAAAAGTTACAAAAAGTAGAAGACTTAGGAAAATTTAGAAATTTTATATAAATAAATAAAAAGAAATAATAATAATAATAAAATTTTTACGTAGTTTAAATAGAATAGGATTTTTTTTTTTAATTTAGCTTTAGTGTTTTTGGGGCCTTAAATGATAAAAGAGGAGAGGAGTGTTAGAATTAGGCTTAGAGTTAAATCTAACCCTGGCCAACCTAATCCATGTGTACAATTTGATTACACATATGAACAAGACATAAAGTGTCTTTTACTTTTCTTCACAAAACACAACTGTTACATATCAAAAAATTACTAGGCCACGTCTCTGGTCATAGCATGTGGTGCTTTGTGATTGGACCATAAGCACATCATCCACATGTCAACCACGTAGCATGATACGTATTGCTATCCTTACCACATCATCAATTACATATCATTTTAATACACGTGGCATGATGCCATTCAATCTCGCAGTTGACATAGCACCACATTAGCACTCTTTTCTCTCTTTCTCTCCCTTTCTTTCCCTTTCCTTCCTTTTCCCCCAGCAAAACCAATCTACACCCCTACTTTAGCTTCATTATTCATGCAATTTCCATGTGTAAAAAAACTAATTAATGGATGATTCCTATTCTATGCATGGAACACTTCGAATTGAATCCAAAAACTTGTCTAAATTTGACTATTTAATAAGTTAAATTGAGGTTTGAAAATCAGAAAAGAGCTCAAAATCTAGATTTTCCCTCCCTTTCCTCTCACTTGATTCAAGCACTTTTAATGCAAATTGAAGCCTCCTATGAACCTTTCTGGCATATTTAGACACAAATAAAGTCTATTTGACTAGGGTTTTTCCTTAAATTCGTCTAATTCGAGCTTGATCAAAAGCTTAGATTAAATTCCCAAAGCCCAAAATTTCCGAGTTAGCAGTACTTTAACTAGTACAACTAGGGGATTGAGAACTAAACAACTCTCTCTCTCGAACTCTCTCCTCCACTAGTAAACTCTCTCTCCTTCTCTCTCTCTCTACCACCATTACCCCTTCTCTCACTCTATAACTTCGTTTCTCTAACCACTTTGGAGCAAACTCACCACCTTTAACAGCTTTCCCTCAATGCGAGCTTCGAAACCTAATCTTCTCCTCGCTCTACCATGTCCCCTAGCTATGCCTTTGACCTTCCACCATACAAACCCTAACTCTAGCCATAACTCCCCCTACCCAAAAACCCAACACTACACTCCCCTCTTGCACCTGATAACCCCTACCATGGCCATCCACATCCGATTGCAACATCCTCCCTTCAACGAACCACTAAACCACCACCACTCATCGAGGCGTTGAAACTACCCCCTCCCCCCAAATCCAATAAAAAACTCACAAATCCCCCTTTCCCCGCTTATTTAAGTGTCCAAATCGAGTTGAACAACCCCCTCAACTGTACTACCTTCGCAACTCACGTGGAGCTCCTAGTCCGACCTATTACTTACTCTAAATCTGACCTAACAACCTATGTTTCTACCTAAGTCTAACTCATGCAAGATTTAGTTCGATTCACTCCTTGTTGTTTTGTGTTTTGATTTTGTATTTGTTTTTTTTTTAATACTTATAATTGCAACATAATTGTAAAAATAAATAAATAAATATAAAAAAGAGAAAAACAGAAACCAAAATAAAAAGAGAAGAAAAAAAAAAGAAAGAAGAAGTGATGTAGGATGTTTTAGTTTTTTTTTTCATTTTATTTATTTTTCTTAATTGGGACATAAAACAAAAAAAATGTGCAAAAAATTAAATAATAGAAGTAAAATAAAATTTAAAAAGGGAAATAAAAAAAGGAAAAATAAAATAAAATAAACATATGAATGAATTTTACCACTTATAAAATTGTTTTTTTTTTTTATGGAAACAAAATAAAATGGACCCTTTCAAAATTAGGAAAGTTTTAGAACATTCTAAAAATAAAACCCAATTTAGGACCCTTTAGATTTTCCTTAATACTCTCAAACTCACGTAAAACATAAACTTGACTTTCTTTTAAGATTAAAAATCAACCAACTCACCTAAAATTTTCATAAAAAAAAAAAAACTACGTACATCTAATATCAAATAGTGGGTATGTAAAAACCTGTAAGGCAACATAAAAAATAAAAAAATTTTAATTTTCCTCATTTTAACTTAAATCATTCAATTTAAAATAAGTATTGATTAAATTTTTATGCTAAAAGGTTGATTTCAAAAGTTAAAACTATATTCAGAAAGTCTATGGTACTCGTAAAGGTTTAAAGAACCTAATCCTTAGACTTATTCTTTGGTTTTTTAAAAATCCTTTTCTAAAAATTAGTTTTTTCCTCATGTGAACTAGTGTCTAAATTAAAACCAAATCCACCTATTTGGTTTTAGCCTAAAGCATTTCTCGACTCTGGTTGAGTAGTAACTCCCAAAGTTTATAAAATTCTTTTAAAAAGCCTTAGCTTTCTTAAGCTTTAATCGATGATCAATATTAAATGAGTAGGATTTAATATTGAACAGTTTAATGAAAACTTATAAAAGCCAGGAAAAATATCAAGTTGGACAATAGTACTCTGAAATACAATTGCATATTAATCTTAAACTTACCTTGATTCCTTGTTGCCCAACTAAGTGCAATTGTGATGCACTTCTTTGCTACAAATCCCTTAATATAAATAAAACTTTTATTATTTATACCACTTCATTATATCTGTATTTTAATTCATTAACCTAAGTTTAGAGTATTATTGTATCTAAGTGTTTAGGTTTACAAGTCACTCATTACCAACTATTCATACACTTATCCTTATATTCCTCTTTTGAATCATCCTTTGATTTATTTGCTAAATCATCCTCTAAAAGATCCTCCAAATATAGTTTATTCAAAAGTTTTGTAAGTCATCTTATGATTCATCTGCTGAGTTTAACTTAGTTACTATTCGCAAATATATAACTTGTGATTTGGCCTTTGAATAAGTTTCTAATGTAACATTGACCTAAAAGTCTCTAATCTATCATTTGATTTTGCACACATTCCACATTTTTTAATAAAATTCTTAACTTTGTCTTATTTACAGTAAAACTCAGTAAATGAACATCAATCATAACTCCAATGTCATTCCATGTCTCAAAAAAACTCCCTTCATCATATCATTTAAGAAAACCCTAATTACACATTTTAGAAATTTCATCACAACTTCCATATTCTCCAAATCTAACACTTGCACCACTCATAATCATTCTCATATCACCATTCAACATCAAATTACAATTAGAATCTACTAAAATCAGTTTCCCTACAAAATTCATGAAGAATTATCAATTAAGCATTTTGAACAGGCAATTTAATAAGATTTATAGGCCTAAAGATTATTAAAAAATTTAGGAAACAATTGTCACGAAAATCTCTTTGTAGCAATTTTATATATATTATAAGTAGTTTCCAGAAAAATTTTGAAGTTGAAAAAACAACATTAAAGTTTTTTAAAACAAGATCGAAAATTGCTTAGTTTAGTGATTTTCTAACAGTAGTATATTTAAAAACTTAATTTCAAGAAAATGGTACTTTTTTCTATATTCTACATGCAAAAATACTTCATAAAAACACTTTTTTATAATTTTCCAAAAAAAATTTGTATTTTTAATAAGTTTAGTAAAACTATGGTAAAATTTGAACTCATAAATGGATTAAGCTTTAGCTACCATGAGCCACCACTCCTATGTTGACAAAGTTAGGCATGGTTTCCCTTTTTGGTGGTGGTGGTGGAAGATCTTCCTAGGAGTTGCTTAAGTCTTCGAGCTAGATTTCCCCTTAATTGTACCTAAATTTTGTAATTTTTTTTTTGTATTTTTCTATCAACTTTCCTATAGTTCTCACTATTTTTTCCAAACTATAGAAGGTCCAAAATGGGTTATGGAAGGATGGAATTGAATTTATAGGCATGGTTGTGTTGGTTGGGGATTTTTGAATCTAACACATGTCTTTTTTGACCCACTTTTGACCAACTTAGGTGTCTTAATTCTAGTTTATATAACCCTAAACCCTATTGCTATTTCGCCAATGCCAGAATTAGTATTTTCCTAGCTACCACCTAATTTATATCATTCAATTATTATTTTCCTATAATTATTTATCATATTTTAGCATATTTAAGATATTTTAGGTAATTACAAGTATATATTTATACACGTAAAATGCTTTTGACATAAATACATAATCCTAAATAATAGTTCATGTCATTTTATAATTTTTAGGATCCATATAATTTATCTCTAAAAGCTTGTCAATTATCAAAACTCATTTTATGTGTTTTTGATAAATAATGAATAATATTTTTATATTCAACAATTCTACTATATTATTATTTTATTATTTTATCTTATTGAATCCAATCCTGCAAAGCCACTGCCACTAACTTTTCTAGCTTTTCATAAAATTCGAGCTTAATTATATAACTTTCGCGATCACCTTAAGTTTTATATATTGATTTCAATTCATCAAATTGCAAGGCTACATTTCCACCCCCCTTCAAAAAGGTTTTATCCTCAAAATTTCTATTATACACTATTCCCTCATCTATTCACTAATATAAACTTGTTATAACTATATTTCTTACTATCTTAGTAATTAAAAGAGTCATGGATATTATTCCAACATCATCGTCATGGACTCTCAAGTAGCTTCAACTTCTGGACCTTTTCCCCGTTGCACTTTTACATATCTTATGTCTCGATTTCTCAACTTTTGAATCTTATTATCTAGTATTTTTATGGACTGCTTTTTAACTTTGAAATTCTTCCTCAATTCCACTAGTTTAATATCCATTATTACATTCAGATTCTTAACAACCTTTCTTAAAATTGAGACGTAGAACACATTGTGGTAAACTAATAAGCTTAGGGGTAAGGCAACTTTGTGGGAAACTTTGCTCATTTTCCTTAGTACTTCAAATAGACCAATATATCAAAAACTTAATTTTCCTTTTGAACCAAATCATCTAAGTCTTTTGAATGGGCTTATATTAACATAAATGTGATCTTCTACTTCAAATCCTACTGGCCTCATAATAAGTGTGTATTTAACATATTTTTTCCATATTAAAATCCTATAATTGTTGTGTAATTTATAGTGCTTTTATTGAATTAATCATATAAAAATGATAAATTACACATTAGATGGGTCAACATAATAAAATACTGAAAAATGATAAAAATGAAGGCATAAATGACTAATGTTGTGCTTAGATTCCAAGTAAATGTCATTTTTCTCATATTTGATTTTTGTACTTGTATTAGGAAAAATGTGCAGAACAGAAAGATATACACGAGATTTATTGCAAGTGCAAAAATATAAGAGAAGCAGAAACACGAAGTGATGGTGGAAGTTTGGACACGGATGGATTTTATTACAAATCACGTGGAGACCATCAAGCATATATTTTAATTTTTCCACTAAGAAGCACTTAGACCGAGGAAGTAAATGTACAATTTTTTTCTCCCAAACATTTACAAATGAAATGGACAATGGCTTACCATACACCCAATATATTGAATCATTTCTCTTTCACCTTTCAAATTGCATTCAACGCCCATAAGAGTCAAATGGACACTGCATTTGTCCAATTCTTTTTTCGTCCAAAGGGGAGTTGAAGACCTTAGTATATTTTGATGTTGCAATTTACGTGGACCTGAGCCATCTCCATGTTATAATTGTAAAGAGTGACGATATCTGATATTGAAAAAGAGCTCATCATAAGCCCATCACATACGATTATTTCTCCATTGTTGTTAGTGCATTTCCATGCTGAAGAAAAAGAAATATGGGCTGGCTCACAATGGACCAACCATATCGAAACAACCAACGATGCCTTTTGCCCCATGTGCCTCTAACATTGCAAATATATACTCTCTTCTACACTTTGTTTGAGCAGACAGTAGAAATGGCAATAGGTTTTGGTTTTCTTTTTCTCCTCTTCATTTGCCGCAACACAGACCTTCAGATCTTGTCTTTTTTTTTTTTATTTCATTTTTACTTTTTTCTTTTACTTTATCTTTCGAATTTAGGTATTTCGGATGTACTCAGAACACCAGTAACATCGGGTTTATGCTACATTTGTGGTTTGGAGCTTTTGTACTCAAAAACTGGGTTTTCTTTAACCCTTATCTCATGAATATCTTAATGTTGTTGAAGTTTATATTATATACATTTAATGTTATATCTTTTGTTATTATGTGTTGTTGATATTATGAGCAAATTTGTGATATGGGGTTGTGAGGAATTTGATAAATTTACTATTGTGGTTGATTTATTAATATTGTGTTGGGGATGAATGGGGTAGTTTAGCTAATTCTATGGAACAATTAGGTATAACTTGAATATTGGATTAATGTCAAGTTGGGTAACGGTTCCTATATTCCCCCTTATTATCCTTATAGGGTTTAAATATCGTAATAGGATTTGAAAACCCAAGATAGCTTAAGATTCCTAATTTGGATGGTTAATTCTTAAGGGCTCAAATCTTTGTACTCATCTAGAGCTAAAATTGGTTAGAATGAGAAGTCAATCCTAATATAGTTATTTAAATAGTGATAGGAGTTGAACAACTAGCAATTAGTGTAGATGAGAGATTGGTAATACAATACTCTTGCTACATTATGGGTGTCACAACAAGAAAGTAGAGTGAACTTAGTGTGTGCAGTTAAACTCCATTCTAATACCAACACATATATCTTTGAAACATGGCAACAATAAATTCAAAGTATTAATGAAGTATAACCCCACCTTAAATGTTTGCTAAATTTCACCTAATAGTTATGAGTTACCACAATTGCATTTAATTTGTCTTAATTTTTCACTATCATCTTAGTCTAGTTGCATATTGTAATCACTCGTTTTTGTACCACTTAGATTACAATAGGGCCGATAAGGTCTAATACTTAGCTCTACCTTTTATCCTTTTCTTCCCTGCAAAAAAATAGGACCTTAGTGTTCATCCTATGCTATAAATTGACTAGTGTGGTTACTTTTCTTTTGTGAATTCCACAAAATATTTTTTAAAGATTGCAAGCTAGTTCGATTTGTTGTATAGCATTTCTACTATTTTTAAAAGGGGCAGATTTTATATTTGTGCATGATATTGTGGAAAGTGATTGTGACACCACCTCCTAATATCTTTATATTAAAAAAAAATTATTTTTTTTTTTTATTAAATCCAATCTCATAGGGCTACTTCTACTAATTTTCTTAGACCCATTGTAAAATTCAAGCTTGATGAGGCAATTTTATGATTATCTTAAATTTTACGTATTGCTTTTAAACTGTCTAATGGTAGGGCTTACATTTACACCCCCCATTAGAAAAGTTTTGTCCTCAAAACTTTTGTATACAATATTTCCTACTATATTCACCAATATAAACATACTACAAATATATTTCTTACTAACTTAGTAATTAGAAGAGCCATGGATATTGCTCCATCATTACAGTCTTCAGCTCTTAAGTAGCTTCAACTTTTGGACCTTTTCCCTATTACACTTTTGCATATTCTACATCTCAATTTCTCATCTTTTGAACCTGATTACTTGGTACTTTTTTGCAGTGCTTCTCAACCTTGAAATTCTTCTATAGTTGTACTAGTTTTATATCCATTATTGCATTAGAGTTCTTAATAAACTTTCTCAACATTTAGACATGGAATACAATTTTACAGCTTTATATGCTCAAGCAATTTTATAAGACACATTAGCCACTTTCTTTAGTACTTCAAATGGACCATTATATCGAGGGATTAACTGCCCTTTTGAGCGAAATCATCTAAGCCCCTTTAATGGCCTTAATATGTACATGGTCTCCTACTTCAAATTCCACTAGCCACCCTTTTTTATCTACCTAACTTTTAGGAGTAGAGTAATAAAATTCTATCCTACTAAATATTTATTAGCATGTTAAGCTATTAATAAATATTTAACATATGGAAGTCTTTAAATAATATAATTATAGCTCTACCTAATACAGTTCATTATGCATAACTTTATCGTATAGTTAGCTTAAAAATGTACATATATTTAACTCAAAAGAACAATAGATGGGACTCCAAAAGCTTTACAAGCCCAATTGATCCTTAGTTCCTTTCCTCACACCCTTTTCCCCAATGGCAACTAAACTTAGGATAGTTATAATGCAACATCTAGTCAACAATTGTAAAATGATCTATAGAGTTGTAAGTAACCAATTGCTTGGTAATTGGCAACGGAGGCATAAAAATATACAACAACTACAAGCAGGGTTATCAAACAATTATTTAGATGCAATGCAATAGAACAAATGTCGTTACATGACATTGTCTGCTTTATTGTGAAATTACAAAAAATTTGTCCACTCTAATCTAAGTTTAAGGAGTTTTAGCATGAATGAAATAGGTGACAACTAAACACATGTTTGTGTAATGGAGAAATTCCTTCTCTCATGACTACCTTCGAACTAATGTCTTCAACCTTACCACAATTTCTTCTTCTCTCACTTAGTTCAATTAAGGGTGAAAAAAAGACAATTTTAGCTATCTCTTTTGAGTAGGTCATTGGTTGGAGAATCCTAATCGTCCCCCAATCAGTTACAAATAATACTTGTTATATTGAGGTCTTAAATTGCCAACCTATTGTATGCCACGTGCTCTTTGAGAATCTTGGGTTTTACCTAAAGTAGGATAATACGCTTTCCTATTTACATGGCATTTTGATCATATCCTCTTTTTGGATATATATCCACCCTAATAGAGCAAACCAAGTAGTAATATAGTCAAGATCAGAGACACATAAGTATGTATACAATTAAGCTACTTATAAGTATAACCAAGTATAATCTTAAGTCTCTAAGTATTATAAAATCGTACTCTAAAATAAAGTTTTGTATTAATCCTAAACTTACTTGGACTCATGGTCGCTCACTTAGGTGTAGTTTGATATGTATCCTCATTATAAGTTCCTATAATATAAACAATATTTTGGTAGTTATACAAGTGCAATATTTATTATTATTCCATATTTCAGTTCATTAACTTAAGTTTAAGGTTTTGTTATACTTAGACAATTAGGTTCTTAGGTCACTTATCATAAAATCGTCTTTTACTATCCTTTAATTCATCTATTGATTTATCCTTTGAATATAGTTCAATCAAGAGTCCTTTAAAACATCCTCTAACACCTATCCTTTGAATTCTACCTAACTATATTTCTTGTAGTAGTAGATATAGGAAGTTCAAGATTGTTGCAAGAGTTAGGTAGATTTAAAAAGGAGCCAGTGGAATTTAAAGTAAGTGATCATGGTTATGTTAAGAAAAGTCTATTTAAGGGACTTAGATGGTCTGGTTCAAAAGGAAAATTAAGTGCTCCCTATATTGATCCATTTGAAGTATTATAGAAAGTGGGTAAGGTTTCCTACATAATTGCTTGACCCCTAAGCTTATCAAGATGTCACGATGTATTTCATGTCTCAATGTTAAGGAAATTTATTAAGAATCTGAGTTCTGAACCATTTGATTATAGGGTGTAAACAACTCATTTTTGCATCTTGTAGTCTTAGAATTTCCTTTAGCCAACAAAAATGGTGTCGAGCCTAAATTTTCAATTTTATTTTCCTTAATTTGAATCATATTAGACTCTATATTCATTTAATATAGACTCTTAACTAAGAATTAAGGAAAATCTAGTCTTTTTTAATTTAAAAAAAAAATTGGATTGTCATTAGACCAGCATTAGAAAAAAAAAAAGGTTAGGTTAGAACTAATTGGGTGAATTGATTCTAACCTACTCATTAGTCTAGAGAAAAACCAATTTTGAAAACTAAGGACGTTGAGTTTGGGGGTTGACCCATTAAACCCCAAATGGGTGTCACCTAAATCTTTGAAATTTGAATCTATCCTTCAAAATACTCTTAATAAGTCCATTTTTGTTATTTTTTACTTTTTTGTTTTTTATACTTTCTTTTCTAAAGTATAGAAGAAGACATTTTGTTTATTATTTTTTTTAGAAGGGAAAAGCTGAAAATCTATAAGAAAAAGGGAAAATAATATTTTTTTTTTCATATTTTAACTTGCTTTATAGTTTTCTATGGGTACTTATATACCCGCTATTTGTTATCAGATTTCCGTAGTTTATTTTAAGAAAGATTTTAGTGTATTGATGTCTTTTAATTTTTGAAAATGGTTGGGTTTATGTCTTTATTCATCTTTTTTATTTAAAGAAAATTCAAAAGGGTCCTATTTTTGATGTTTTATTTTTGGAAAATTCCAAAAAGAAGTCCTATGTTAGAAAGGGGTTATTAATTTTTATTTTTTTTGAAAACATTTTTTTTCCTAAGTGATTAAAAGTTTCTTTTTCCTTCCTTTTTTTGAATGAAAAAGTAATTTTTAGACTTTTGGAAACATAAGAGGAAGTACTTTAGAATTTTTTTTTATAAAAAAACAAAGTAAATAAAAATTTCAAAAATATTTTGGATTTTTTCTTTTTTTTTTCTCTTTTTTCCTTTTTTGACTTTTAAAAGAAACTTCCCATATATTTCATTTGGAAAATAAAAGGCCTTTGAAAAAATTTTAGTAATAACTAAAGAAAAAGAATGAAAATAAAAATTAAAAGGAAAAAAGAATTTAAATAACACTTTTATTTTATTTTATTTTTTTAACTACTTAAAACAAAAAGAGAAAAGCAAGGAGACTAATTGGGATGATTGTCTAGGTTATAGCAGGTTGTCAATCGGGTAAACAGGTCGAATCTAGTTCATCTAACCTAGTTACATGGATGGTACATGATTAAGGTTGGGGAAGAAGGCAGGCAATTGAAGAGTTCCATACGATGGCTTCTAGTGGACAAAATGAGCAAATAAGGGAAGTTTCATGTGTTTCTCATTAGGGATTGGGGGTTTAGGGAGGATACTGTAGCTATTAATTCATCATTACCCTACTTAACTTGGTTAATCATATCTAAAATCATACTTAACACTAGTTAATCATGTTACTACACCAATATTTCAAAATTTGCAAACCATTACATCTTCTATAAGTGGTGTCCATGGTGGTTTTTCTAGGACTTTCACTACATCTTCTACATATCTTTCATTTCAATGCATTTCCTTAACTTAAATCGTGTTTTTTCTTAATGTGAACTAGTTTTTCTATCTAGTATGATGAAAACATGTTGGAACCTTAGCAAGAAGGTTGCGACATGCTTAAGGAACAAGGGCCATTGGACTTTCCTTGATGATTTATTTATAAAACCTATCAACTATTGATCTCTATTACATGTTGATGATACTACTTAAACAACCAAGTTTAATGTGTGCATTATCTTGACTAACCATTTATGTCATTATCCTAAAACTTTAGAGTATGCATGTTCATGCGTATATGTGTGTCTAAAATGTATAAAACTTGCATAATTCTAAGTGAAAAACTAAAGAAAACAAGGTTGATTAGATTGCTACAATAGAGATGTGGTGGCTCCTCTTTATAGGTGTGTGTTGTAAGCTAGAAAGGGTAGAGTGGTATGTATATGTCAGCTAATATGGTGGTTAGGTGACTGGTGGTGTGGTGGTAGTAGAGTGGTAGTCGGTAATGGAGGGTGTAGGGGTGGCTAAGAGATTGTGTTTAAGAGAGAGTTTAAGGTGGTTTTTGAGAGAGAATTTGAGAGATTATGTCGAATGAATGAGGATGAAAAATAAAAGAAAATGGAGTTCGAGATGGGAGGTGGCCAACATGAGCATGAGGAAAATGGGGGGCTAGGGTTGCGTTAT
This sequence comes from Lumnitzera littorea, assembly GCA_024138015.1. Taxonomy (NCBI): domain Eukaryota; kingdom Viridiplantae; phylum Streptophyta; class Magnoliopsida; order Myrtales; family Combretaceae; genus Lumnitzera; species Lumnitzera littorea. The sequence continues at coordinate 41,181,083 of JAMXBB010000005.1, read as the reverse complement.
TTTGTGTACATGATACATGGTCCCTACATGTACCAAGGTATCTTCATGAGCTTTTTGCCATTTATGTCAAAATCTTGTCTCCTAAAGGACAATTGTCCTTAATCCCACTAACTAATTCCCTTGTCTTTTATCATTAATTATGTTTATCTTGTTACCAATTAAGATGTAATAAAGGTTGGTTAGGGATCAAGGTGTAATTAGGGCAATTAAGAACAATTGAGGTCAACTAAGTTCATTAAGAATGATTAAGGTAATTTTAGGGCTTTATTACATTTTATTATTTTAATTTAGTTTATTATGATTTCCCAAAGGTACTCCTAGGGTTTCTTTAGGGTTTTAGATCCGTTTATAGTTATTGGTTCGCATATAAGCTTAGAACATAGGGTTTTAGGTGATTGAAGTACTTATTTATGCTTAGCGAATGATTTCCACTATACAATTTTAGTTTCTCTCATTACTTTAGGGTTTTAGAGAATTTGTTAAGGTCTCATACTCATTTTAGGGTTTCTTACGTAGTAAGGTTTTTAGGGTTTTACGCAGACAATTAGGGTTTTAGGGTCAAACTTACTATAAGGTTTTCAATCCACTTATTTGGGGTTTTTAACTTATTAATTAGTATTTGTTGTCTTATGTAGGGTTTTAATCCTTATATTTCTATAAGGTTCTAGGGATTATCCATTGACTCACTCTCTTGACTAACTTCCAATTAAGTTCAAAAGTTGTAAGGCCTACATCCTCCCCCTTAGAAAAAGTTTTATCCTCAAAACTTGCAAAGCATACCTAATTTTTCAATCAACTTGGGGTATTTACATTTCACCTCTTCTTCAACTTCCCGAGTAGCTTCTTCCTCCTACTCATGGTTCCTCCATAGCAACTTGACATACTTAATCTCCTTAGTCCTCAACTTTTGAGTTTTTTTATCTAAGATTTGAATAGGGTGCTCTTAACAAGTGAGGCCAAAATGGTTCTAATTCCACTACTCTATTCGGGTCTAGTATGTACTTATAAAGGACTGATACATGAAAGACATTGTGTAGTCTAGACAAATTTAAGGGTAATATTAGTTGGTGGGCTAGATTTCCAACTTTATCCAGCACTTCAAAAGGTCTAATGTATCTAGGGCTTAGCTTCCCTTATGCTATTACATGGTGTATACTCTCTAGTGGTTTTACCTTGAGATATACATGGTCACCCACCTAGATTTCTTCTTTTCATCTCTTTAAATTTGCGTAACTCTTCTATCGACCCTAGACTTCCTTCATCTTTTGCTTAATGATGACTACTTTTTAGCAGCTTCTTGTACCAAATTAGGTCCTAAAGCTAGCTTTTCAATGTCATCCCAAAATAGAGGAGATTTAGACTTCCTCCTATACAAGGCTTCTTAAGGGGACATCTAGATGCTTAAATGGAAGCTATTGTTTTCAACAAGAGGCAAATGCAAGTTCCAAGTTCCCTTGAATGCTATGGCGTATGCCCTCAACATGTCTTCTGAGGTTTGAATGGTTCTTTCTGACTGTTGGTTTGACTAAGGGCGGTAAGTGGTGTTGAAGTTCAACTATTTACCTAAGTGTTTTTGCTAACTTCCCTAAAGTTTAGATATAAACCGTGGATCTCTATTTAAAAGTATACTCATTAGAATGCCGTAGAGTCTTATAATTTCCTTCACATAGACTTGTGATAACTTTTCTAAAGAGTACATCATATTGATGGGATAAGTGTGCGGACTTGGTAGGTTTATTAATAATCACCCAAATTACATCAAATCTTGCTTGGGTTCATGGTATTCCACTTACAAATTCCATTGTAATCCATTCCCATTTCCATTTAGGAATTGGTAGTGGTTGCAAAAGTCCTCTTGGTCTTTGATGTTCGACCTTAACTCTTTGGCATGTTTCACACTTTTGCACATACACAACTATATCTTACTTCATGCCATTCCACTATAAATTCTTCTTGAGGTCTTGGTACATCTTGGTCCCTCTAAGGTGTATAGAATATCCTAAATAATGAGCTTTGCTTAAGGTTTCCTTTTTGAGAGATGAGTCTTCTAGTATACATAACTTGCCTTTCATATGAATTGTTCCAATCTCATCAATGTTGAAGTCTGAGTACTTACCACTAGCCATTTCCTCTTTCACTTTCATCACAGTAGAATCAATTTGTTGAGCATCTTGAATTCTTTCCAAAATTATGGGTTTAATAACCAAATTCGACAATTCCATATTTCCTTTAGCCTAAGTGAATTCTATGTTTAGCTTTTTGAATTCCTTAATCAACTTGCGTTGCTTAGTAAGGAGTGAAGCAACTTGTGCATGTTTTTTGTGACTTAGGGCATCTATAATTGTGTTCACTCGAGTCGGACGGTAATTGATTTCAAGATAATAATCTTTGCCTCATATTCAATTCTTTTTTAGTGAAGAGATATTTGAGGCTTTTGTGGTCAATGTAGTTCTCACAGCTTAGCTCATATAGATAATGCCTCCAAATTTTCAAAGCAAAGAATTCCAAATTATACATAGGAAAATTCTGCTCATGAGGCCTCAACTGCCTAAATGCATATGTTATGATTATCTTACCGTGCATCAACATACAACCAAGTTCGTTTCTTGAAGCATTACTATATACAGTGAAAGACTCTTCAGTGTTTGGTAAGACCAAGATCAATGCAAATACTAACCTATGCTTCAACTCTTGGCAACTCTACTATCTTTTGCCTATCCATTCATACTTCACATACTTCTAAGTCAATTAGGTAAGGGGTTTAGTTATGGTGGAGAAATCCTTGACAAACTTCCTATAGTACCCAGCAAGACCTAAGAAATTACATACTTGAATGACTATCTCTATCCTTTTCCATTTGATTATGGCCTCGATCTTTTTTGGATCTATTGTGATCCTATCTCTTGATATAATATGCTTAAGGAAAGAAATTTCTTTCAACCAAAAGTCGCATTTGGATAGCTTAGCATGAGGTTCTCTGTCAATGTCTACAACACTATCCTCAAATGTTCCTCATGTTGCTTCGATGAAGTTGAGTATACTAAGATGTCATCGATAAAGACATAACACACTTATCTAGTAAGGCATGGAACAAGCGATTCATCAAGTTGATAAATGCAATTAGCGTATTTGTCAAACCAAAAGGCTTTACTAGAAATTCATAGTGACCATACTGTGTTCTAAATGTTGTCTTAGGAACATCTTAAAGCTTAATCATAAGCTAATGGCATCTAAATCTTAGATCAATCCTAGAAAAGACATTAGCTCCTCTCAATTGGTTAAATAGGTCATCTATTCGAGGTTATGGGAACTTATTTTTGATAGTCACCTTGTTTGAGTCTTGGTAGTCTATACATAATCTCATGAACCTATCCTTCTTTTTGACAAATAATATCGGTGCTCCTTATGGGGATACACTAGATCTAATGTGATGGGAATTAGGCTACCAAACCTCTGACCCACAACTGAGCCCGAGGACTAGAAGAGCTAGCATGACGAATCCTTTTACTTTAACCAACCCCTACCAAGGCTGAATACTTCCTTGCCAAGTCACCCTTCATGCCATGCTGTATGACCGCCCATTTTTCTATAGGATACCGAGTTAATGATTATTCTCCAACACTAAGTTAACTGCTGAGAAGCCGAAAGAGAGAGTTCAGACTAACTAAGCTATCCATACTTGGATAAGCCCATTTGTCTGTACTTTTTATCCACATCTTCTAATAACCTAGCCAATGTAACATTACCATATGTACAATATCATGTTCAAAATTTGTTGCACCAATTATTATTTTTCTTATATATTCATTTTTACCCTTTTGTATCTTATACATTACTTCCTTAAGAAATACCCTTTTTGTCTTTTCCTTTTTAGGTAGGTTGCCCTAACTTATGGGGATAAATACCGTTGTACTTATAACTGTGACAACAGCAGATCATTATTAATATACACTCTTTGAATACTCTTTCTTTCTTACGTAAACACTATTTGTTTATTCTTAACATCACTCTTATCATTTTCCTTAAGCAATGTTAGGTGGCAAGTAACCTCACCAAACCAATTTTTACGTCATATCGAATTGAGTCATAAGTTCTCGAAAGTTCCATTGATTCATCATATCCTTTAGAGTTATTCGTGAGTTTTGCTTACTGTTTTATTCTTCATTTTTGCCCTTTCGCACTTTTCCTCAATCTTTTTTAAGCTTTCTATAAGCTTGGACCCATCTAGCAACTGGCTTTGTTTGTTCTTGATCACAGTTCACAACATCTTGGTATTAGAGTAGAGCTTTTTCTGTGAACTGTAATAGTTCTTCTTGAAGTTCTGTTATACTTTGTTTTGCATATGTGAAACAGAGCAAGTTACTATATTTATTTGACTGTTGTGCTGTTAGTTGTTTGCTTTTTGAAGTATTTGTTTGAGCTTTGAATCTGTGAGGAGAAATGATAGATCCAAATATAAATGTTGGTACTGGTGATGATAGTAGAGTTGTCCACTATGGACGACAATCTTAAGGAACTCCTAGAAGCACTGATGAGAGGCTTGAAGATTTGACTCGAGCTGTTTATGCACTATCTTACCAACCCACTGAGGCTGCTCAAAACACTCCACAAAGCTGCTCAACCTGTTAGAGGTGATAACCCAACTCGACCCATTCCAGGTAGAGGAGTTGGTGAACGAGTAAGGTGAATGACAAACTTGAGTGAGCTTGATGAAGGGGAAGAAGAGTATTTTGAAGTGGAGCATTGATGAATCCCTAGAGCATTTGACCATGTAAAGCTTCGAATTTTGAGTTTCAATGGATCTAGGAATGCTAATAAATATCTGGAGTGGGAAGAGAAGGTAGAGCGTATGTTTAATTATTATCAATACAAGGATTATGAGAAAGTGAGAATTATTGTTGTTGAGTTTTTCGGATATGCTGCCATATGGTGGAAGAATTTTTAAGTCATGAGAAGACAAGAGGGGTACCAAGAGATTAACACTTAGCCCATGATGAAGAGTGCTTAAAAATAGGTTCTTGCTGGAAACCTATCTCCAAGACACTTTCACTTGGCTTTAGGAGCTGAGATAAGGAGGCTAAACTGTTGGCAAGTATGTTCAAGAGTTTTAAATGCTTATGATGCATTGCAAAGTGGAGGAACCACCAGCTTAAATAGTCTCAAGGTTTGTTATCGGGTTGAGAGGACATTCAGGATGTTGTGAAGCTCTAACGATTCGATACAATAGATGAAGCTATTAAGATTGCCTAGCATATAGAGAGGAAAGAAGAAGCCAAGCGCCAGTGAGGATTCTGACTAACCAACTCAGACAAGCAAGTCATTAAGTTCAGTTAAGCATAGAACCAAGTAGAAAAACCTACTTGATGATGTAGTGTCGACCTAAATGTATGAGAAGGGGCAAAGGTCTAGTAGGAAGACCAGTCAGATCAAGTGCTTCAAGTACTAGGGGTTTGGACACATGGTTGCTTAGTGCCTAAATTGATGGACGATGGTCATCAAGGGAGACATCCCAAAGCTAGAAGTAGAGAGTACGGATGAGGAACCCAAGGAGGAAGAGGTTCCTACAGAAAAAGAAAGTGCCGAGAAAGAGCTGATTAAGGAAGATGTGTTTCCTAAGGACTTAGATCAGTTACTCATGGTTATTCGACACACTATGAACATGGAACCCTTACGAGAGGAGGAGTAGAGAGAAAATTTATTTCATACCACTTGCAAGGTGAATGATCAAATGTGTGCCTTCATTGTAGATAGTGGAAGCTACACCAATGTGGCATTAGCCGATCTTGTTTCAAAACTAAAGTTGCCGATTGTTTCCCATCCAAGGCCGTACAAGTTGTATTAGTTGAGTGAGAAAGGAATGTCACATGTCACTCGGCAAATAGTACTACCGATCACCATTGGGAACTACTTTGACTAGATTCTCTACGACATCCTACTCATATGTACTTCCTACGTATTACTAGGTAGGCCGTGGTTGTTTGATAGGAGGGTCATTTATGATGGCTATAGGAACACATATACATTCAAGAAGGATGATCGAGAGATTACACTAAACCCGATGCCACTGAGACAAGTCAATAAGTTGTAAATGAAATTTACTCGCGAATCAAAGAAGGCTTTGGTGATGAGTAGAGCCAAGCTCTAAGTGACCATCAAAACTAATGAGTTGGCCCTCTTGTTAGTCAAGCGACTGTTGGAAATGAGGGGTTATTAGATGAATATGCCGACCTATTTTCAAAACAGTTACTTGAGGGTTTGCCCCTAACTCGAGGTATAAAGTACTACATTGACTTAGTACCCAGCATTACACTGCTAAATAAGCTAACTTACTAGATGAATCCTGAACGAGCTTCTAAACTCTATTGAATCAATCCCGAATAGGCTTTTAAACTCCAACGTCAAGTCAATGAGTTGTTGAAGAGAGGCTATGTAAGAGAGAGTCTCAGCCCTTGTATTATACCTGCTCTTCTAGTATTGAAGAAGGATGGAACCTGGTGGATGTGTATAGACAATCGAGCCATGAACAAAATCACGATCAAATATAGGTATCCAATCCCAAGGCTAGAAGACATGTTAGACGAACTAAGTAGAGTCAAGATTTTCAACAAAATTGATCTTAAATTTGGTTACCATCAAATCCACATGAGACCAGGTGGCAAATAGAAGACTACATTCAAGACTCGACATGGACTTTATGACTGGATGGTCATGCCCTTCGACTTGTCGAATGCCTCGAGCACTTTCATGAGATTAATGAACCATGTGTGAGACATCTCATCGGGAAGTGTGTCATGGTATACTTTAATGACGTCCTTGTCTATAATGTTAACATGCTAAGTCATTGTGAACATCTTAAAGCAGTCTTAGATATTCACCATGTTGAGAGACTATTCGGGAATATAAAGAAATGTTGCTTTTGCTAAGAGGAAGTGGTATTCTTAGGCTATATAATCAGTGGAAGAGGCTTACGAGTCGATGATAAGAAGATCTGAGCAATTGTTGAGTGGCTGACTCCTATTACTTGTGCCGACGTGAGAAGTTTCTATGGCCTAGCTTCATTTTACAAAAGGTTTATTAGGTATTTCAATACCATCACCGCACCACTTACCGAGCTAATAAAGAAGAACACTAACTTCCGATAGGGAGAAAGGGAGGAGAGAAGTTTTGCCGAGATAAAAGAAAGGTTGACCTTCGCCCCTATACTAGTGCTACCTGACTTTGACAAAATTTTTGAGTTGAATGCAATGCATTGGGCATTAGAATAAGCACTGCTCTGATGCAAGAAGGCCAGCCAATTGCCTTCCATAGTGAGAAGCTCCAAGGACTGCAGCTGAACTACTCCATGTATGATAAGGAACTCTTAGCACTGATCCGAGCAATGCAAGTATGGCAACATTATTTATTACTGAGAGAATTTGTCATATATATTAACCATGAATCGTTGAGGTACCTCTGAAATCAAACCAAGTTATTGAAACGGTAGGCCAGATGGGTTGAATTCCTTAAAGGATTCAATTTTGTAATTAAGTACAAGTAGGGAAAGAGCAACGTAGTTGCCGATGCTCTTTCGAAGAGACATGCGTTTTTATTAGAACTATAGATTAGGCTATTTAGGTTTGCAAGTATCAAAGAATAGTACTCTGAGGATCCACACTTTGGATCCATAATTTCGCAATGTGTCGATGAGAGGACAGTGGACGAGTATTAGTCAGGGAAGCCTACAATAGAGGTCTCTCTAGACATTTTAGGGAAAAGAGAACCTGTGAACTACTAAATAGTCGATTCTTTTGGTTGAAAATGAGAAAAGATGTACACTAAGTTGTCGAAAGCTATGCCATATGCGAAAAGGCCAAGTGCTAAGCCAAGCAAGGAAGAGCAATGCCTTTACCTATTCCGATGAGGCCGTAGATTGAATTGAGCATAAACTTTGTCTTATAATGGTCGTTATAGATCGGTTCAGTAAGATGGCACACTTTGTGCCCTGCATCAAGACTAATGATGCTTCGATATTGCTTCTCTTTTCTCATAGGAGATTGTGCGAATACACGACGTGCCAAAATGTGTAGTTTCCAACAGAGACTTGAAGTTCTTGAGCCATTTCTAAAGAACCCCATGGTGTCAACTAGGAACAAAATTACTCTTCAGTACCTCATGTTACCCCCAAACTGACGTCCAAATAGAGGTGGTTAATTGTACTTTGGGGTTGTTGCTTCAAGTTGCAGTAGGCAAGAACTTAGCTAATTAGGACATCTGCCTACCAATAGTCGAGTTCGCCTATAACTGAACAGTATATGACACCATTAAGTAGACTCCCTTTGAGGTGGTCTATGGATTCAATCCTAAGTTACCCCTCGACCATTTCCCTGTACCAATACCCGTGTAAGAGGACCTTGACGTAACGGTAAGAGCACAATCCCTTTAACACATCTATGATAAGGTCACTCGACATATCAACCAAGCTGCTAGAAGAATGTAAGAAAGGACTAAGGGTAAAACAACTAAATGATTTCAATCGGGAGACTTAGTATGATTTCACCTTAGCAAGGAGTGGTTCGCAAACAAGAAGAGGAACAAATTATCTATAAGAGCGAAAGGACCTTTCAGAATCCTCTAAAAAATCAATGATAATGCCTACAGGTTAGAATTGCCTGAAGATTATGGGGTTTCTGACGCCTTCAACATTGCCAACCTCAATCCATATCACCTTAACAAAGAACTAAGCGAACACCATTTAGATTTGATCATAAATCCAAAAGAACCTAGAGGGAATGATAGGAATCAGGTTACTGGACCTCTGACCCACAATTGAGCTCGAAGACTAGAGGGGTTGGCATGATAAATCCTTTTGTTTTAACCAACCCCTATCGAAGCTGAGTACTTCCTTATTAAGTCAACCTTTATGCCGTATCGTATGACCGCCCATTTTTCTCTAAGATGTTGAGTTGATGATTACTCTCCAATACCGAGTTGACCAATTACTTGGCAACCTCCTTGCCAAAAAGCCAAGAGAGAGAGAGAGTCTAGAAGCCATCTCTGTTTGAAAAAGCCCATCTACCCGTAGTTTTTGTCCACATCTTCTAATGACCTTGCCAATGTAGTATCGCCATGTATATATTATCATGTATAGAATCCGTTGCACCAATTATTGTTTTTCTTGTATATTCATTTTCACCCTTTTGTATCTTATACATTACTTCCTTATGAAATACCTTTTTGTCTTTTCCTTTTTAGGCAGGTTGCCCTAACTTATGGATATAAATACCCTTGTACTTGTAATTGTGACAACGGTAGATCATTCTTAATATACACTCTTTGAATACTTTTTCTTCCTTGTGTAAACACTGTTTGTTTACTCTTACCATCACTCTTATCCTTTTCCTTAAGTAAGGTTAGGTGGCGAATAACCTCACCGAACTAATTCATACGTCATATCGAATTGAGTCGTGAGTATTCAAAAGTTCCATTGGTGTATCATATCTTCTAAAGCTCTTTGTGGGTTTTGCTTACTGTTTCATTCTTTGTTTTAGCCCTTACGTACTTTTCCCCATTAATCTTTTTTTAGCTTTCTATAAGCTTGGACCTATTTAGCTATCGACCTTATCTATTCTTGGTCATGGTTTGCAACATAATGAATCCTTAATCTAGTAGTTCTTGTAACTGTTTTTTCAATTGCTTCAATTTTACCAAAGCCATTTTGTAAGGTGCTTTTGAAATAGACTCAGTACCAGATAATAAGTTGATGACAATATCAATCTCTCTCATAGGTGGCAACCTCAGAAGCTCATTGGGAAAAACATCTAGAAACTCATCCATGTCGAGCCTTGTTTTTCACCATCTCGGTTCTTTTTATAAAATTAGGTCTTCTCTAAATCGATCAATACTAAACCCTACCCATTTAATATTGACCCTCAACTAGGGTTTAAAGAAGACTATTTTCTCCAACTTAAAAAGATTTGGAGTCGCCACCTAACCAGAGTCAGGAAAAGGGGTTAAGTTATAACCAATTGGGTGGATTAGTTATAACTTAGCTACCGGTCCATCGATTAAAAATCGAATTATAAATACAATTTTTTAAAAACTAGAGATTTGGATCTAGGGGCTAATTTATTAAACCCTAAACGGGTACCACTTTTAACTTTTCAAATTTAACTTCGCTTTTTCAATATATCCTTTTTAATTTCTAAAAAACATCTAATTATGATATACGTAACTAAATTGATTAATTTACATAAATATCTAAAAATGGAAAAGACAAAACTTTCCATATTTTAAGTTGTCTCATACTTGCGTATGGGTGCCTACATACTCGCTATTCGGGATCAGACGTATATAGTTTTTTTAATTAAAATATAGCGGGTTGATTGATTTTAACTTTGGAAAAATTGCTGGGTCTACGTTTTTACCCATTTTAAGTTGATTTGAGAAAAGATTATAAGAGGTTCTAAGTTGGAATTTATTTTTAAAAATTCTAAATGATTCTAATTTGAAAATTGATTTATTTATTTTCATTTATTTTTAGAAAACTCAATTTTTCTAAGTGTGAGAACGATTTTTGTTTACTAACCTATTTATTTATTTTTATTATATTATCTTATTTATTTTAGACTTAATCTATCTATTTCTATTAAAATAAATAAATAGATTACTTCTTTTCCTTTTTTTTCTCTTTTTTTTTTCTTCTCTTTCTTTTTTTTTCATTATTTTTTCTTTTTTTTTCTTTCTCTCATTTATAACATTTACAAATAAACAAATGAATAAAATTAAAAAGAAAAATAAAAAATAAAAATAAAAAGTTCGGCTTGGAGTTGGCTCACTTCGGCTTAAATTGGCTTGGATCGGCTCACTTTGGCTTGGATCGGCTCGATCGGCTCACTTCGGCTTGGATCGACTCAATCAGCTCACTTCGGCTTGAGTCAGCTCACTTCGATGGTAGTGGTTTTCGTCAACAAATACCATAGGGGATGCTATCCTAGAGAGAGAAGAACCATGCTAGAGAGAGAAAATTTCGATTTTTGTTTTTCTAAAGAGTTTCGAAGTTTTCGTTGTGTTTTGAAAATGAAGAGTAAACCCCTATTTATAGGTGTCATGGTTGTGTTAAGGATGGAAAAAATCAAATGCAATATGATTTTCTTCCAATTTTGGATTGGACGAACCTAGACAATATGTGATGCCAAGTACATAGCTGCACATATATAAATGTGCCGAAGTATGTGGAAATGTATCTACCATACTTAGAAGTGAGTTGGAAATGACGTAGCGATGATGTAGCCTATGACGTGGCCATGACGTAGCCTATAAAGTGAGAAAAGAAAATAAAAGATAGATTTTGCACCTTCCATGGATTGAACATAAGATCTCCAAGTCATATGCAATATTAAGTCTAGATGCTTATCTAGCTGAGCTATTGGTTTTTTCTTATTCATATATGTAATTAATTGCACATATAGATCAAGTTAACCTGAGCTAGATTCAAATCTAAGTCTAGACTCAACAGCCTTTTATTCAAAACTATTGAAATTGAAATTGAAATTATATTCTATTTAAACAACCTTAAAAATTTATTATTTCTAAATACTTTATTTTATTTCATGACTTTTCAAATTTCTTTTTTTTTTTGAATTTTTTCTAAATTTCTAATTTTTTTTGTACTTTTTCCTATTTTCCTATCTTTTTATATTTTTCTAAAATTCATATTTTTTCTAAATTTCTTCATTTTTTGGGGCTTTATTCAATTTTCTATTTTTTTTGAATTTTTTCTAATTTAGGACCCTATAACCTAATTTAAAAAATAAAAGGAGAGGCAAAAATTAGGTGTCTACAGTTGCCCCTCTTTGTGATAAAGTTTGAACAAAACTTTGCCATAAAGATAAAACAGATACTATTTTTGCCCCAAGAATGAATTTTATGCTAGGAAGCGCTATAGCTAGCTTACTATCCTAAGTCCAATCTATTGGGGATTTTGAGAAGAGAAGGGTAACGCTCTAAGAGATGGCCGAAAGACGAAAAGAAGAATTTTTGGTCATGCTCGTATGAATTGACAAAGTGAAATGAGCTAAGCGCTCCTTGAGTTGGCTAAGACCCTATGGTCGTGCCTTGATGAGCTAACTAACCAAGGTGGGCAAAGTGCTCCTAGAGCTAGCTAAGACCCTAAAAAGAATGAGTAAACTTAGTCGTGCCCTGATAAGCTAATTAACTAAAGCGAGCAAAGCCTCCTAGAACTAGCTAAGACCCTAAAAAGAATGAGTAAACTTGGTCGTGCTCTGATGAGCTGACTAACTAAGGTGGGCAAAGCGCTCCTAGAGCTGGCTAAGACCTTAAAAAGAATGAGCAAACTTAATCATGCCCTGATGAGCTGACTAACCAAGGTGAGCAAAGTGCTCCTAGAACTAACTAAGACCCTAAAAAGAATGAGTAAACTTAGTCGTACCTTAATGACTTGACTAAGCAAGGCGGGCAAAGCACTCCTAGAGTTGGCTAAGACCCTAAAAAGAATGAGTAAACTTGAAAGGCTAGTTAAAAGGATAATGAAGGTAATTACTTTACAAGCCAGTTAAGAGAAACTTGGTGAAAGAAAATGCCCTACAAAACTTAGTGAAGAGGGGGCTTGTTTGCAAGAAATTTGGAAGGATGAATTGAGCAAAGATCGTGTCTTCATAGGTTGGCTAAATACTAAATGCAGAAAGTAAACACCTCTAGGTTGGTTAAAAAAGATTGTTGGGAGTAAAAGTGGTCTAAATGCAAGAAAAAATTGGTGTACTAACACTGTGTAGAAATACTTACCCGGTCTTTGTCGATAGCACCCAATCCATCAAACCTTTTTTGAAAAACCCCAATTGGAAAATTACTGACTCTTGTTATCAACCCAGATGTTCTTGACATACAACGTTCGAGACTTTGCTGGTTCTTTTTGGAGAAATCATAGAGATTAGCCCAATGCAGAAAAACCACCCATTATTTTTGTTTCTTTGGAACTTCTATGAAACCAAAAGCCTCATTCCCATCTATCGTAATTGCTTACCTGAGTTTCACATTCCTCTGAAAAAATAGACAATAAAACTCCCCATTGAGGGGGATCAATCCATAATAAAGTATTTAAAGAATTTTGTTAATTACCAATGTTCTATATCTTATTCCTTAACACCTCTAGTGTTTGCAGTGTATAGGTTTGGTTAAATGAAGTCAAGGGAATTAGACCTGTCCATGGAGAGGGTAATTATTCCAACGATGACAATGGCCAAGGATACCAAATTTGCTTGTAGATAATGAAAATTGGACTACAATGACATTCAAAATGATTGCCATTTTTGTATCTTGAGCAAAATTTCCATTGATTTCTTATGGATAGTACAATTTTACAGTGTCGGTATTTACAGGGTCTCTCAAATCTGGACCATCCATTTGGGATAAAATCAAAGCCCCTCCTGATAATACTCGCTTCATGATATAAGGACCCCTATAATTGGGGGCAAATTTCCCTATAGAGTCTTATACATTGGGGAGAGCTTTTCTTAACACCAAATCTCCTTCTTTAAGGTTACGAGGTCGCACCCTTTTATTGAAGGCTCGAGCTATTCTTTGCTAATAGCATTGATTATGACATAGGGCTATCAATCTCTTTTCATCAATCAAATTTAGCTGTTCGACTCGTTTCTTTACCCAATCGGCTTCGTCCAAATGAATTTCTGATAGTACCCTGAGTGATGGGATTTTGACCTCTACTGGTAACACTGCTTCAGTGCTGTATACTAAAGAGTATGGTGTTTCCCCAATCGACGTTCTAATGGAAGTCTGATAGGCTATGAGTGCAAAGGGGAACATCTCATGCTAGTCCTTATATGTAACAGCCATTTTTTCAATGATTCTTTTGAGGTTTTTGTTTGCTGCTTCGATAGCTCCATTCATTTGGGGTCGATAAGGAGTAGAGTTCCTATGAATGATTCAAAATTGCCGACATAATTCTGTCATAAGCTTGTTGTTGAGATTGGTGCCATTATCAGTGATGATTGTTTTAGGAGTCCCATACCGAGCCAAGATGTCCCTCTTGATGAACTTAACTATGACCCCTTTAGTAACATTCGAGTATAATGAAGCCTCTACCCATTTGCTAAAGTAGTCGATGGCGACTAATATGTAGCGATGCCCCTTAGATGCTCTTAAAGTAATAGGGTCGATGATATCTATGCCCCACATTGAGAAAGGCCATGGTGCTGAGAGGGCATGCCATTCATAAGGCAGGGCATTTATCTTATTAGCATAAACTTAGCATAAATGACAGTGCCTAACATGTTTGATGCAATCACTTTCCATTGTTGACCAATAATACCCTAACCTCATGATTTTCTTTGCCAACATGTACCCATTCATGTGAGGGCCACATACTCCTTCATGTACCTCTTTCATTAAGTTCTCAGCCTCTTCACTAGCTACACACCTTAAGAGTGTACCGTCAAATGAGCGTAGGTATAAGGTAGACTCGCTTACTAAGAATTGGGTGGCTAGTCTCCTAATCATCTTTCTGTTTTTTTTTTTTTTTCTTAGCCTTTTCAGCGTATGTACCTTGTTGTAAGAACACCTTAATATCATGATATCATGACTTTTGGTCGTTTATACCCTCAATCGTTAGGTCAAAGGTAGGCTTGTCCTCAATTTTAATAGAAAGGGGCTGAATCTCGACTCCACCAGATATCTGGATCATAGATGCTAGTGTAGCTAAAGCATCAACAAATTGATTATGAGTTCTTGGTATGTGATTGAAGGTGACTTCTGTAAAACTTTCCATTAACTCCGTCAAATGCCGGTGATAAGGCATTAGCTTAGGATCTTTAGTTTTGTACTCTCCTCATGCTTGGCCAATAGTAAGCGAGGAGTCTCCATACACTTCTAATTCTTGAATGTCTTTCCTTAGAGCCATCTTGAGTCCTAATATGCATGCTTCATATTCAACAATATTATTAGTGTATGGGAAAATGAGCCTTATGGCTACAAGATACTAAATGGCTATAGGATACTAAGTACCTTCAGGGATATTAGTATTGCCCCAATTCCACATCTAGACATGTTAGCTGCACCATCAAAGAACATTTTCCACTTTGGTAGATTGTCATCCTTTCCTTTATCAAAGTTTCCTTCGACCACTAAAATACCCTCATCAGGAAAATTGATTTGTACTTCTTGGGGAGTACTATCAAAGTGGTTTTCTGCTAATTAATCTACCAAAACTTGCCTTTTAACGGAATTTTGGTTCACATATGTAATGTCAAACTTTGATAGTAGCATTTGCCACTTTGAGATTCTGCCAATTAGGATCGGTTTGTCTACCAAGTACTTCAGGGGATTATATTGAGTCAGTAATTCCACCTGGTAGTAGAGTGTGTATTGTCTGAGCCGATACATTACCTAGACTAATGCACAACAGGTTCTTTCAATTTTTGAATATCTCTACTCCCCTTCGGTGAATTTTTTGCTTAAGTAGTATACAACCCGTTCCTTTCCTTCCTCATCTTTCTGGCTAAGCATGTACCCCATGGACTCTGCTAATATTGTTAAGTATAGGAATAAAGGCTTCCTAGGTTTCAGAGCTATCAGAATTGGAGGGTTCATGAGGTATTCTTTGATTGTTGTAAAGGCCTGCTCACACTCTTCGTCCCAGTTGATCTTGGCATTCTTTTTTAATAACTTAAATAAAGGACGACACTTATCTGTGAGTTGGGATATGAACCGGGCTATATAGTTTAAATAGCCCAACAAACCTCTGATTTCTTTAAGTATGCGTGGTGGAGGCAAGTCAACTATCACTTTAACTTTATCAGAGTCCACTTCAATGCCCCTTTGGCTGATTATGAATCCTAACAACTTCCCTGAAGTTGCCCTGAAAGTACACTTCTCTAAGTTGAGTTTTAGTTGGAATTTTCTCAACCTATCAAACAATCTCCTTAGATTTTCCATATGATTTTCTCCTTCTTTAGACTTGGCAATCATATCATCAACATATACCTCGACTTCTTTGTGCATCATGTTATGAAAAATTGCTACCATGGCCCTTTAGTAAGTTGCCCCGGCATTTTTGAGTCCAAAAGGCATCACTTTGTAGTAAAACGTGCCCCAAGTTGTGATGAACGTGATCTTGGCTTTATCTTCTTCAGCCATTCAAATCTGGTTATACTCGGAAAATCCATCCATGAAAGAGAAAATATGGTTTTCGGTTGTGTTATCGACCAATACATCAATATGGGGCAAAGGAAAATTATCTTTAAGGGTTACTTGATTGAGGTCTCGAAAATCCACGCACACCCTGACTTTCCCATTCTTCTTCATAATTGGTACTATGTTGGCTACCCACTCAGGATAATCAGATACCTTAACAAAGCCAACTTCCAATAATGTTTTGACTTCTTCCTTGATTTTCAACAAGATATCTGGTCGGAACCTTTTCAACTTTTGTTTTTTAGGCTCGATGTCCTCTTGAGTGGGTAAGTGATGTACCATGATCGATGGGTCTAATCCGAGCATATCGTCATAAGACCATGCAAATACATCTTGGTATTCAGATGGCAATGTCGTCATCTCTATCTTTTGATTTTCTTCTAAATTTCCCCTAACCTTCAATACCTTAGGGTTTTCATTAGTACCGACATTAATTATCTTTGTTAGCTCATCAATGGAAATTTTACTCATTTCATGTTTTTGCCAGCTTTCTTGTACGTCATTATGGTCATCAACATCACCCCCGACGACTAACCCAGTAGAGCCGAAAGTGATATCAATATTCTCATTGCCTATCTACGCGAGGTATCCATGGCCTTTATTCGAGTCATTGGATCCTAGGGAAGAATTATTGTTATTCATAGGGATGGAGAACCAATTATTCAAGTGATGGGCTTTGTTGATTAGGCCAGCCCCTTCATTCTTGTTGGAAGTGCCTTCTTTAGCGAGCTTTGAGTTTTAGGTTTCGGTCTTGATGAAAGTTTCTAACAATGGTGGGAAGTTCATCGGAGCATGATATAACCTGCCACCCTTTCTGCCCCTGGTTTGCATTCTTTGCAATTCTTCTATTGGGGGTTAGAATGTAACCTAACCCATAGGACCTAAATTGGCCTTCTTTATATTTCAGCCTCTCTTCTTTTTACTGATTGGTGATCATGCATACCTCATTAAACATCTGGAGTCCAAGGTCCTCTTGTTCTTCTGTACCAATATAAGGTATGGTTGTCTCCTAGAATTGTGATGACCTGGCTATTGGAGATGAACTTAACTTTCTGGTAAAGAGTTGATGGTATGGCCCCTACTGAATATATCTAAGGCCTTCCCAATAACAGATTGAAGGTCCTTGGAATGTCCAAAACCGGGAATGGGATGCTGAATGTCTGCGGGCCGATATCAACTAATAAGTCCACCTCTCCTATTATCTCTCTCCTAGACCCATCAAAAGCTCTTACCATTGTTGAACTAGGTTTGATAGCGGTTGTATTGACACCTAATAGATCCAGGGTGGCTAAAGGACAAACATTTAGAGATGACCCATTGTCGATGAGGACTCTTGTTGCGATGATGTTATTTATCTTTACTATTATGAATAGAGGCTTTGTATGTTGGGTACCCTCTTCGCCCAATTTCTCGGTGGAGAAGGAAATTTGATCTATAGTGAGGATGGAATTGGTGATAGAGCCAATCCTTTCAGCTGGGATTTCACGAGAGACCTTGACATCCCTTAGCATTCTAAATAAGGCCTCTCGGTATGGGTCTAATTCCATCAATAGACTCATGAGAGATATTTGTGCCAAAGTCTTAGCGAGCTAATCCATTATCTTGTACTCACTAGACTTAATCATTTTGGTGAAGGCAATTAATCCTTCTTCATGTTCAGCTTGTTCAGTGTTTGGCATTTCCTATACGCCCTTCTTCTTTAAGTCTTCCTTTGGATTGTAGATTCTGCCGGAGCGAGTGATCCCTCCTACAAGCAAGCTTGATTGCTCTTAGTTTATTTCTTGGTAATTGAAGGGGGCAGCTTTATAATTTTCGAGGGCCACAGGTACATGGAATGTACACCTTTTAGTTTGTGGGACTTTTTTTTATGGAACCTATAAACCTTTGGTTCTTGGTTTTGACCGATCATGTTGATGACGGATTCTGGGTGGTCAGATATCATATTGATGATAGGTCCATGGCTCGGCAGTGGGTTTTTGTTGACGTTTGGGGTAGGAGCCTCTACAAAATCTAGTTGTATTATACCTCCACCGATCAAATCTTGGATTTTGTTTTTCAACCTCCAGCATGAATCAGTTGAATGGCCTACTTGCCCTAAATGATATTGACATCTTACATTCGGATCAAAGAACTTCGACCTATACCTTTCACTGGGAGTCTCAAAATGTAGCAGATTATCTCTTCTTAACTTCTTGAGCACCTGACTAAGTGGAACAGGTATTTTGGTGAATTGTCTTGAGGCTCAATTAACCTGTAGTTGGTTTCTGTACTGTGGTTGAGCTAGTGGGGGATTCGTCTTAAAAGAAACTTAGGCATTAAGTCTTGCATTCGAGTTGACCATGCTGACAGTAGCTTCTCTAAGCTTGCTGGTGGTAGGTTTAGCAAAGGGTAGTCATCTATCTGCTATTTCTTGCACTTGCTAGAAGAAATGGCATTCTCAATTTTGCACCCTGCTGCTACTATTTCTGCAAAGCTAGAAGAGGCTTGTCCAATCAAGTGAGCAAAGTAGGGCCTCTCAAGAGTGTTAATGAAAGTTGCCATCAACTCTTTTTCAATTACAGAGGTAGATACCCTTGCAACTAAGGACCTCCACCTTTGAGCATATTCTTTGAAGGACTCATTGTGCCTTTTCCTTAGGGCAACCAAATCCATCATTATTGGTACCACTTCGACATTAAATCTATATTGCTCATAGAATGCTTTAGCTAACTTCTCCCATGTATTTACCTGATTCAAGTTCAATTGGGCATACTAGATTAAAACAGGGCTTATTAGGTTGTCTTGAAAGGTCTGGACCATGAGTTGATCATACTGTATATACTTGCCCATCTTACAAGCATACAGCTGGATGTATAGCTTAGGGCATCCAGTCCCATTGTATTTTTCAAAGCCAGGTACTTTGAATTTTTCTGGGAAGCTTCCATAATCATATGTAGAAAAGTTTGTTATTCCAGTGTGCTCGAATCCATCATACCCTTCGAGCATTTTCATCTTTTCGGTGATTTGTCGAGTTAACGACTCTTTGAGCTCCTTCAATCTGTCTTGGTTAACTTCAAGCTTTGGGTTGATTGGAAATGAGTAAGTATTTAGCTCAAAGGTTAGGTTAGCCTTCGGAAATACCCCTTCAATTTCAAAGGATTCAAAGCCCCGATTGCCTTTAGGGAAAGCTTCTTCTGTTTCAAAGGGTAGGGACTCAGTATTCTTTCTATATCAGGCTTTAGAGTGCTCTTCTTTTGATGGGGCCGTAGACTTGAGCAGAGAGATGCTGTTAGCAAGGAAGCTTAGTTGATCTACCATCTTTCCCATTGTTCATTCTAAAGATTGGAATCTCAACTCTATGGAGTCAATAACCTCGGGGTTGCTGTTGCCATTATTGTTGTTGTTTCCTTGGTTGGCCATTCTGGTTTGAGAACGAGTTTAGATGGGGCTTCGTTAGAAGGTTTGACGTTTGGGAGCTATCTTAGCGACTTGGTGAAAACCACTTCTCAACAAGTTAGCATAGGGATATTTTGAAAAAGGATGCAAATGAATGAAATGCAAGTGAATCACATGGATGAAAAGGAGAGGATCGACAAATGATTAACAGAACGGCAAGTATTCATTATTTTTTAATTCCTAAAGTCTTATTACATGAAAGAAAGAAAAAGGTACAAATTCATCTATGCTAATTTCCTTCTTTTCTGTGGGCCAGATGACATGTTCTTCTTCTTTTAGTTACGTTTAGCTGCTTCTTCAAACTCTTGAATTTTCTTTTGAGCCATCTTCAGTTAGTGTTCCAGGGCGTGTGACCTTTGTCTAGATTTCCGGCATAGGTTCACCTATTCATCTTTCTCATCATAGAAGATCTCCATACGCGCTTTCATTTGGTCCATATAAGTCACCATTTCAGAGTTAGGGCACATAGGGGAGGTTTGAAGGACTTCTAGTGCCCGATATCGCATTATGCCTACCTTATGAAGTTGATTGTATAAATACTCTTTGGTAACCTGGTGTTTATCCACTTCTCTTATGAATTTACTTAGATCGATGTTTAGGCTTGTGGTCCAGGTGTCCCACCAAGCTTTGATCTTATGAAGTTTGGATACCTTTTCTATAGAGTGAGGTTCTTCAAGATTAAGAGTGAATGGTTCTAATGAAGGTTTGTGAACTATGTCCTAGATCCCTCCAAATTATCTTACCATGTTGCTTGGATAGTAGCCTGTACACCAGCTCATCCCGATCAATGGTATAGCATGGTAATTCTTGCAAATTAGAATGACCTTAGAGTAATTGCTCCACCTGGCAGTCTACAGTATGTCTTCTACTCAAAAATCTTGTAAAACCTCTATCCAGAGAAGGGTAAGGATATCTTCTGGTAATTTGATCTTATCGACAAAAGAATCAATAAGGTCAACCTCATTCGCGAATGGTCCCCTTATTAAATCCAACCTAAAGCACTTGAT
Source organism: Lumnitzera littorea (assembly GCA_024138015.1). NCBI lineage: Eukaryota > Viridiplantae > Streptophyta > Magnoliopsida > Myrtales > Combretaceae > Lumnitzera > Lumnitzera littorea. The sequence goes on along the minus strand of JAMXBB010000005.1, from coordinate 41,160,438 downwards.
GTGATTGACAAACCAAACCATTAATAATGCCATGCTTGACCTAAGATCTCCGTAGCCCCTTTCTTTAAGGAAGTTAAGATTCCTTATCTGCTCAGCAAGTAGGGCAAGAATGTAAGATTTACCTTCCTAGAACTGAGCCACTAACTCTATTACCCTAAAGTGTATAAGAAGAGACCTACTTAGGATTAAGATAGTGGTGAACACAGCTAGCACATAAGCCTTGATTCAGTTTTCTCTCCAATTCCCAAAAAATAGTACTTGATTATTAGAGCTGGGCTCATTCTGAAACCAATGGACTAGATCCCATATCTTGATGGCATATTTGTTACAGTCGTTTAGGGCCTCATTTATCTCAATCTTACGGATCCCTAAGAATCTTAAGAAGATATATGTTGGGTCGAAGCTGAGTTCCGGGACGTATATTTCATCCAAAGGAGGAGCTTAGAGCAATTAGGTGTACTCCTCTAGAGTTAGGCTAATTAGATGTGGTCCAAATTGGAAAGCTACTTCTTTGGGCTCCCAGAAATGCACTAAGGCCCTTATTAACGTGATGTTAACTTTCACTTTGGCTAGTGAGATTATGGGTCTAATTTTGTTGGTAATGAACTATTGCTCTCTCGAATTAAAGGTTTGAAACCATTAGTTGAGTATAGGCTTTAGGTCTACAGGTTTGTGGACATGAATCTCTTTATCGAGAACCCTGGCACTGGATGAGCTGTCCATTTCTAGAACATTACAAAGAAAGCATAAATTACATGGAAAAGACTATTATACAAGATCTCCTATGTACATCAATTTTAGGAAGAATACAGGAAAACTAAAAACTCCAGAATCTTTGTTATTTTTTCTATTTTTTTTCTTTGTAACATTGCCGTTTTGCTAATTATTTGTTGACCCTATGAAGTGTAATGCAAGATAGGTGGGTTCTAACAGTCCTTAAACTCTGTGACATCACACATTTATAAAGAAACGGTTCTTTGGTCACATCGAAGTTTAAGTGGGATAGCCTAATCGGCCCCGAATGATGGTTGCCCCACTATGTTCGAGACTTTATACAATGGCTCCCCGTCTTAAGGTCCTATGACGGCCCAGGTTCAACCGTATCTACTATGCATTTAAGATGCAGTAAAATAAATCTCATGCTTACTAAAATAAATATGCTAATTAAAACAAATATGTACATAAAGCAATCAAATAAACAAATCAATATATAAAAGAATAAATAAATAAATAACTAAAGAATGCGGGTAATTTGAAAAGTGATTTTAATTTTGAAGTGTTTTTAAGTGGTTAACCCTCTTAACATTCTCCAATGAAGTTGCCAAGCTGTCGAGCTTAGTTTTTCACCTTCCTGGTTCTTTTTATAAAATTAGGTCTTCTCTAAACCGATCAATACTAAACCCTACCCATTTAATATTGACCCTTGATTAGGGTTTGAAGAAGACTATTTTTTCTAACTTGAAAATATTTGGAGTCGCCACCCGACCGAGTCAGGAAAAGGGGTTAAGTTATAACCAATTGGGTAGATTGGTTATAACTTAGCTACCGATCTATCGATTAAAAAACCAAATTATAAGTACGGTTTTTTAAAAACTAGAGATCTGGATCCGGGGGCTAATTTATTAAACCCTAAATGGGTACCACTTTTAACTTTTCAAATTTAACTTCACTTTTCAAATATACCTTTTTTAATTTCTAAAAAACATCTAATTATGATACACGCGACTAAATTGATTAATTTACATAAATATCTAAAAATGGAAAAAATAAAACTTTCCATATTTTAAGTCGCCTCATACTTGCGTATGGATGCCTACGTATTCGCTATTCAGGATCAGACGTATGTAGTTCTTTTAATTAAAATATAGCGGGTTGATTGATTTTAACTTTGGAAAAATTGCCGGGTTTATGTTTTTACCCATTTTGATTTAATTTGAGAAAAGATTATAAGAGGTTCTAAGTTGGATTTTATTTTTAGAAATTCTAAATGATTCTAATTTGAAAATTGATTTATTTATTTTCATTTATTTTTAAAAAACTCAATTTTTCTAAGTGTGAGAACGATTTTTGTTTACTAACCTATTTATTTATTTTTATTATATTATCTTATTTATTTTATACTTAATCTATCTATTTCTATTAAAATAAATAAATAGACTACTTCCTTTCCTTTTTTTTTTTCTCTTTTTGTTTTTTCTTCTCTTTCTTTTTTTTCATTCTTTTTTCTATTTTTTTTTCTTTCTCTCATTTATAACATTTACAAATAAATAAATGAATAAAATTAAAAAGAAAAAAGAAAAAAATAAAAATAAAAATAAAAAGGTTGGCTTGGAGTCAGCTCACTTCGGCTTATATCAGCTTGGATCGGCTCACTTCGGTGGTAGTGGTTTTCGTTAACAAATACCGTAGGAGATGCTATCCTAAAGAGAGAAGAACCGTACTAGAGAGAGGAAACTTTGATTTTTGCTTTTCTAAAGAATTTCGAAGTTTTCGTTGTGTTTTAAAAATGAAGAGTAGACCCCTTTTTATAGGTGTCATGGTCGTGTTAAGAATGAAAAAAATTAAATGCAATATGATTTTCTTCCAATTTTGGATTGGACGAACCTAGATAATATGGGATGCCAAATACATAGCTACACGTGTATGAATGTGCTGAAGTATATCGGAATATGTCTACCATACTTAGCAGTGAGTTGGCAAATGACGTGACGATGACGTAGCTCGTGACGTAGCGATGACATGGCGATAAAGTGAGAAAAGAAAATAAAAGATACATTTCATACCTTCCATGGATTGAACCCAAGATCTCTAAATCATATGCAATATCAAGTCTAGATGCTTATCTAGCTAAGCTATTAGTTTTTCCTTATTCATATATGTAATTAATTGCACATATACACTGAGTTAGCCTAAGCTAGATTCAAATCTAAGTCTAGACCCAACAGCCTTTTATTCAAAACTTTTGAAATTAAAATTAAAATTAAAATTATATTCTATTTAAACAACCTTAAAAATTTATTATTTTCTAAATACCTTATTTTATTTTGTGACTTTTCAAATTTTTTTTTTAATTTTTTCTAAATTTCTAATTTTTTTTTTGTACTTTTTCCTATTTTCATATCTTTTTATATTTTTCTAGAATTCCTATTTTTTTCTAAATTTCTTCATTTTTGGGGGCTTTATTTAATTTTCTATTTTTTTGAATTTTTTTCTAATTTAGGACCCTATAACCTAATTTGAAAAATAAAATGGGGGGGAGGGGGGGGGGGGGAAGGGAGTAAAAATTAGGTGTCTACAATCTACCACTCGAATGTCTTCAATTCATGGATTTGGTTTTTCTATCTATGTTGTGTTCAATCCTGCTTCTCCCTAGTTTTGAAAACTCTTATCTGAAACTATTTCACGTAATTACATTTCTCCTAGCTTGACTTAATCGATTCTCCTTTAAAAAGAAACTTAGTACCATTTAACGCATTGAATTCCATTTCCTTGCTTCAATAATTTACCTTGGCATTCGCAATTGATATTCAACTCACATCTAATATGACCTCGTACTTATTCATCTCTAGCACTGTCATGTTAGCTTGAGATTCATTATCTTGAATTCTTAAAGGACAATTCTTTACCACTTCTTGGGTTACTATTATGCTTTGTTGAGCTTAGTTTTTCTCCTAGTTTTTTATATTTTTCTTAACCTGGCTAATATTAAACTTTAACCCATTTAATTTTGGTCATTGACAAAAAGTTAAAGAAAACTAGTTTTTCTTTAAAAATTGTTCGAAGTCGCCACCTTACTAGAATCAGGAAAAAAAAGTTAATTTATAACCAATTAGGTGAATTGATTATAACTTAGCTACTGATTTTTCGATAAAATTAATTTTTAAAACAGTTTTAAAACTAAAGATTTAGATTTAGGAGCTATCTTATTAAACCCTAAACAAGTATCATTTTTTAACTTTCCAAATTTAATTTCACTTTTCAATAATACTTTTTTCAATTTCTAAACAAGAAATCATATCGCATTCAACTAAGTCAATTAAATTGATTATTTACAAAAGATGGAAAAAGAAAATTTTCCATATTTTAAGTCGTCCCATATGAGTGCCTACATACACGTTATTGGGAATCAGACTTCCATAATTTATTTCAAAAATATTAGCGGGTTCCTTATTTTATTTTATTTATTTTTTGTCTTTTTATCGTTTTTTTAATTTTAACTAAGAAAATAAACAAAAACAATTAAAATTAAGTTAATCTACTTTTCTTTCTTTTTTTGCTTTTTCCTTTTCTTTTTCTTTCTTTCCTTCTTTTTTTTAAAAATTTTTATGGTTACAAATATAATACTTAAATGAAATAAAATAGAAAAATAAAAAAGCATAAAGAAAAAACAAATTAGACCAATTGGATTTGGGGTGCATGTGTGTCAGTGGGTACGGTTCAAACTGTAGGGTTTAATGCGGAGTTAGGTTGGATTTTGGGGATTCGACTAGGTTAAATCCAAGTCATGTACAAAGAGAAGTATTAATGGCTGGAGCGGTTCATCGGAGGCCATTTCGGGGTATCTTTTGAGTAGATGAGGTGACTTTCATGTGTTTCTTACTAGACTTAGTAGGCCTAAGAGTGGTGTTGTGGTCAACGGTGGTCGTTTAAGGGTGGTAATGGTTTGGCAGTTTAGAGTAGAGAGAGAGGGTTTACACAGCGACTAGGGGTTTGAAGGAAGGTATACCTTGAGGTTCTCGGCCACTACAAACTCAGCTATGGTGGTTTCTTATGTTGATTCATAGTGGAGAAAGAGAGGGAACAAATAGGTAGCCATGGTCGAGTTAGGGTTATCACTAGGTACACAGTAGGTCTTCAGGGTTTGGTAGAATGGGTTAAGTCTACGGTTGTCAAGGTGTAGAGTGTGGATTGTTGTTGATTGGTGTATGTGTGTTCAAGTGGCTATGTAGACCAAAGGGGTTATAGTTTTGGTCAACGAAGATTAAGGGAAAGGGAGTGGGTTCAATAATGGTGAGAGAAAGTATAGCCAAGTGGGTGGATGGTGTACTGCAGTGGTGTAGCGAAGGCTGGTTGTGTTCAGGGTTAGATGGTGTCAATGGTATGTAAGTGAGAAAGCAGCCCAGGCGAATAGGGCTTGTTGTTGTCTTCTTCGAATGGTGGGTTCAAGAGAAAGAGGGAGTGGTTATAAGGAAGAGAGCTTATGAGTATGGGTGCTATGCGGTGGGTCTAATGAAGATGCAAAGAGTGGTGGCTATTGCGGTTTGAGAGAGAAGAGGCAGTTCTTGATTACTGTGAGTTGAGGAAGAGACTTTGAGGATTGGACGTGCAATGGCATTTAGATGTAAGGGCGTATGTACGAGAGTGGTCAACAATCAAGATAGAGAGAGAGAGAGAGGCCTGATGATTGTAAAAAAAAAAAAAAAAAACAAAACCTCCTTTCAGGAAAAAAAGTCTGAATTCTTATCCAAAAGAAATCTAATGTTAAATCTAGGTACTTATCTGTGGGGGTGTTAGGTACAAATGCAAGTGTTACGTGTGTGCCGCGTGTAAATTCGTGCTACGTGTGACCAGGGAAATGACTTAAGTAATTCATACGGGATGATCAGGAGAGAAGCATAGGGAGGAGGAGTAGATGATCTTAGTAAGGCTCTACCACAAATGGTGACAGGTAGGGGAGCGCGACAACATCAAACACCAAGATTAATGAAGAACGGGGTAGTATTCTTAAAGTGTTTAAGTGTTTGATCTTTGAGGCAAAATTTCGGCAAAGTAACAACGTTAATGGGGGTCTTTCTCTTATTCAAATGAGAATGTGAATAGGGTATCTATAGGAAAAGGTAATTAACCACATCTGTTATGAACTAAGGACGGCCTAGTTATGGCAGATGCTGTATACTGTACGAAGAACCCCTGATCGGTTACCCTTCCAATCATGAACTCTTCACATAGTATACAAGGCTCTATAACCACTAGTTTCTCAAGAACATACAGATTCACATGATATCATCACACAAACATATTTATATAAAATTTGAACTACAAAGCTTACAATACACAGTAATTTAATATATCTAAGTCTATAATACTAGTAAAACATAAGTACATGAGTAAAAGTCTACATAAACTGTTCTCTTTCAATACACAAGACAGCTCGCTCTTGCCTAAGTTCCCAAGCTAACCTATGGCATCCCCTGGCCAGCCTCTACGAACAAGTTATCCTACAGCAAAAGTTTAAGGGGGTGTAAGCCTAAGCTTAGTGAGCAAGACCCTCAACCCACCATAAGTAAGTTATAAATACATTATATTTACACATATGAATGAGTGATCAAATACAATGCCAAACAATATGTATAGTTAACTAGTCCATATACGTAACTTAGATTTAACGCCCTCCGAAGTCAGGGTTGGAGTATACATGGCACCAATTAGATCCGGTTATTATATTAGAACTTACTTTACTACGGAACCCCACGTTCCGTACTTAAATCAAATAAGTCTTTTATTTTCATAAAAACTAAGTTCTAGTATAATTGTAAGTGAGCCTTCGCAGTCTACACTCACCCCTAAATGGAGGCCTTTAGACTTTCCCTTTAGCCAGACGGTTGGCACCTCCAACGCCTAGTGTTCTCGCAGGCTAGGGTAAGGTCATTTTGTACGAGTGCACTGTATAGAACCAATCAATTAATAATAACAACCCTCGAATGGCCTCTCTTTACCTCCATGTGATGTAACGGCCGGCATTGTGTCTATGCAATGCATGTACCAGTTTCTTTTTATAAACCAAGTATAATTAAGTCCAAATTATGTTGTGACCATCCAATAGTACACACAATCATTTCCTATACTACTATGTAACAAACAAAGCATTATCTACACTTAAGGTAAGTTCATAACTCAATACACAATAACACACACAAGCATTTTTCCCAACCCTACACAATAGTCAATTAACAATAACATTTAAGTTCACTATCTACAATCACATATAAGCATGGAATCATAGGATAAATACTCACTTAGCCTTGATGACTCGCTCTAATTGTAGTAATCGATCGGGAGATCCTCACTCATCTCGGGATCACCTGATCATTATGATATGATATCGTTAGTAAGTAATTGAATTAACTAATAACTCTAAGTATTTATTTACCTAATTCTACTTAAAATACTATCAATTTTTATCCGATTAGACTTTATTATTAATTGTATATAACTTTTTTGTTCTATTTTCGATATTTATGAATTTATAGTCGTTTTTCATCGTTCTCAGACGTACGTTCTCACGGTGATGTCCGTTTTGGACGTTAGACTCGTGTTTTATGATATAAACTAAATTTATAGAAATTTTAACTATGGAAACTTAATTACCCTTATTGCTTATATTTATATCCTTTATTTATATTTAATAATTTAGTTAACCCTTAAATTCTTATACTTAGAGAATTTTACTTTGTTATCACTAATTCATGTACTTAATTAAGTGTAATCTAATTTAGGAAGTGTATTAGGGTTTACTAATTTATATACCTAATTATTATGCACTCTTCTTATTTCTTATTTTATAAACCTATGCTTATGTCATCGCTTACATCATCAATCGCTTATGTTATGGCTTATGTCATGGCTTAAGTCATCTTTTAATTACATCATTGCTTACTTCATCATTTAATTACATATGCTTTACCTCATGATTATGTAATGTCTAAATATCTTATGTACATTTCACTTAAACTACTATATACATATACCCTTACTATACTTATATGTATACTAGTATACTTATACATATATTTATACTTATACTGTATTTATACTTGAATACATACTCATATACCTATACAGTCATATACGTATTTTTGTACAAATTTCGTATGCCTAATTTTTCTCTTAAGAAAACCTTCTGAATTTCATTCTTTTGTATTTTTAAGTGTGTATCTAGTATAGTATAGGTATGTATAGTTAGGATTTTTCTTAGTTTAGGTCATGTACATAGTAAATACTCATGTACAAAAATCTCCATACTTGTATTCTTCTAATATATCCTTATGTACATATACTTAAGAGCATAGACACATGTATTCCTTTCCTCTTCATCATGATTCCTATTCTTCTACATTTAAAGGTGGAAACTTTATGTTCTATTCTACAAGATCACACATAACATATATATACTTATCTAATCTACTTAATTACCTAACTAATGAGTAATATAAAGCAATATAAAGTAACATAATCACATACCTTAATTTGTGTTTGAATTATGGAGGCAAAGAGGAAAGTTTTGAAAGTGAAAGGGGAAGGGTATGTCACGATAATGGAGGTGGGGTTTACTTTGTTTCTTTTTGTTTTGTTTTGATTTTTGGAATGAAGAAGATGGTGGGGCCTATAAGGAAATAAGTGGACAGCAATTAAGGAGGAGGAGGGAAAAGAAAAACTAAAAGAAAAGAAAAGAAAAGAAATCATGAGATGGATAGATATTTTCTTGTACATTAGTGTCTTTTGTGACTTTTCTAATTGTTGACTTAGTTAACTTTTTGATCTTGATCAACATGTGTTGACTTGGTCAACTTTCCTTAAGCATATGCCATTTTGTACACATAATGTAGTAATTAAGGAAAATTAAGGGAAAAATTAAGGAAATGAGGCATTTGGTGAATTGATTAGTAAAAATAGATGATGAGATCTCACTTTAGGTATCTAGTGCCTATATATATCATTTGATAAGCTACTTTATAACTAGTATAAAAAGCACTAATTAGGATATTAATGTTTACTACATTTAGCCTAAGCTTTAACTATATCCCTAACCCTTTGTAATACTATCTTAATCATATACTTAGGAGATAAATGTAATCTATGATCCATTATCTTAGTTTCTAAAGGATTACTTAAGGATTCTAAATATATATGCATGATTAAAAGTCATCTCTAATCTTTCACTAATGATTTGGTAAGGTATGAAGGTTATATTATTAATTAGGGTTTTAGAGTATATCATGATGAATTAATGCTCGTATGTCTTTAAGGTTATCATTTTAAGGTTTTTATTACTTTTGAATAAAATATTTAGTGTTTACATACATTTAGGGTATAAAAGTTTCATACGTGATTGATTACTTCTTTTAAGGTTTTCACTTTCATTAGCCTTGTCAACTCCTAATTATCTAACATACTCAAGTCTATTTCAAAAGCTAGATCGAAAATTTTAAGGGCTTACAACATCTGTCAGATCATGACGGTCATCAATGGTTCAGATTGAAGCCTCTTATTAATGGATCTTAAGTGGGCTATTTTCATGAGGTTTAGGCCCAAGTAAAGGCTTTATTTATTATTCTAGTATGAGCCACACCAAGAAAGGTTGGATTGGGTGAACCGATCCAACGGGCTCTACTCTAAGTCTGCCATGCTAAGTTTCCCTTAATCATACCAATAATTTATGGGCTTGGCTCTTCGAGCCTTGTCACCTTAGCCCAATAAGTCAAATCCATTTGATTAATGGGCTTAAAACCTAATATTAAATTTGGCCCTCTACATTTTTCCCCCTAACCAAAGTCTTTTGTAGGAAGTCGAAGGGGTTTAGGCATTGAGTGAGCCTTTTAGATGACTCAAGTGCATGTGCACTACTACATGGCTACATCGCTGCCAAATTAATTTGAGAATTGTCTTAGTGCACGAGTTCGCAACACCTCTTAATCATGTATCAAGCCTCAGTTGGGTTACATTGTATATTGCCCCCAAGGCATCACTGTGAAATGAATCTCCTTTAAGTTGTCTCTTCTTGAGTTGAATTTATAAGTTGAGTTCACATTAGCGATCTCGTTGGGCTGACTCCATATATCAAATGTTGTCTTGATCTTCTCCTCATATAAGGGCATTCTTCTTATATGGTCTTCACATATTATGTAAAAGCTTTGTGTAAACCAGATTTTATTTATCACGTTATGACTGGTAAGCATGGTAGTCCCGCTAGCCAGTTAGTAGGTAGGGGTCAAGGGGACAGCGTCCTTTGTAGGATTTCAGGAGCAATGCCCTAGAAGCTAAATGAATTTTCAAATCTCTATTTAGAAAACTCCTTCAAAAATATTTCAAGAAAGCATCCTTATCAACAACTGACCTTCCATTTTTCATCCATTGATGATTAAGGTCCGATTATAAACAATTTCCGTAGTAATAGAAGCTCAAATTGCAAACTCATCATACTAGGCTTTCAAGTAATTATACAACATAGAGAGGCCTACTAACTAGCATTTTGAATTCAGCAGCAATAGCGTAGTTTTAGGCTCTTTTTTCTCCAATCCATTCCCACTAGAAACTTGACAAGTGTCCTATTCACTTTTCCTTTTCCCCCCAAAAAGATACTAACTCTAAATTCAATTTCGACCACCATTGTCCTTGAATCTGAGTCCAGCTGTTGTAGTAAAAGAAATAGAAGAAGAAACAGCTGCTTCCTCTTTGACCAACTACAGTATGTTTTATTATCTTTTTTTTTTTTTTTGACAACTCACGAGTATAGCTCATTCGATTCTATATAATTCCATTGTTTATTGTTACTTCTCGTAGATTTTAGCATCAAGGTTTCAAACTCATGTGTACAACACAACGCCAACCATAGACAGGCAACTTTGAAGAGGTCACACTCAGTCGCATCTTAGGATACCATCATTGTGAAGCTTGACAAAAGTAAAGAAGGCTCAAACTTTCGAATGTAAGTAATTACTTTTCCCTCTCTTCATTATTCCATTTCTAGCTCTTTGAAACTCTGAAGCTGTAGGTATTTTCCTCTCCAACTTTTACAAAAAATGAGGTAACTTATAGTTTTCTCTAACATTTGTCATACTCTAAAGCATTATGGTTTATAAACCATGTTGTCGCAGTAAATCATGTCAGTAGAATCACCGTTAACATCACTAGTAAATAATGGAAAAGGTTGCTTTGTCATCTCTTTCAATTTCGTGCTAGGTTTGGAACTTTATCTTGTTACCATGTTGGTCAAATTTAAGAAGGATATGGGATAAAATAGTGGAGTGTATTGAATTTGGGTTTTGGCTTGTGCTGGGTTCAGTGTAGCCATGTTTATTTGTTGCATAGTGATCTTACGTTCGTTGGGAAACTGGTTGAGGTTATTCATTCTTATTCTCTCAATTTAAGCTCCATTGCTTTCTTTACTACCTCCAATACGCTCTAATCCTTCTAAAACTAGTTCGCTTTGACTCGAAGTCTATAACGTCCTAGTATGTCCCTTTAAAAAAAAAAAAAAACAATATGATCCTCCACAACAAATAGGGTGGCAATCTTTTTCAAGTGTTGAATTATTGAAGGTATATGTGGATGGTTATGAATGAAGCACTTCATTTAGTATCTCAAGTGAGGGGAGGATGCGTCTTTCACTAATTTTTTCCCCTGTCCTTATAGGATTGAAAATCGTTCCATGTTTTTACCCATCCACTTTCATCAAGTTAATGGTACTAGTAATTCTTGTATCACAAATTTTCATTCAATTTTCTTCATATAGTCTTCAATTCTTTGAATATGAATGTTTAAATTTAGTTGACCCTATTTTTTGCTTGATACGAGAGATCGTTGTTTGCTTGACTTGAGATGTTGAGAATCTTGTGTATAACCTAAACTTGTGTGTTTTCTTCGACTCTAATATTTCTTCTCCATGTAATGAGAAATGAGATAGTTTCCACTACCTAATGCCTTTATTCTTGTAATTTTATTCGTGCTTTGATGTATGTTTTCGAGTAATTAAAGTTTTGCAACTGACATCTTCTCATTGTCTATGCTTTGTAGGTAGTATAATCAACATTTAAGAATTGGTTTAAAGAAGATCTCTTCATCACCTGGATTGTAGTCACTTGCAGTTGAAGGCAAAAATTTTGTGATCTCAACTTGAGGACTACATCTCAAACTAGTAATAGTCAGCAAATCAGCACAGTTTAAAGAGGGTAGACTCTTTACCACTCGGACCGTAACTGTTTGCCAACCGAGGGTCAAGAGTTTATGGTCGTGGTTTGAGTACCGATCTTCATCAACTGTTGATAGTAAAGAGGTATAACACTTTGGTCATATGTGACCTCCTTTTGTAATCTCCATATAGCTAACTACAACTTGTAACATGAATTGAACGTGAGTTTCAAATCGTAGGGGCTAAGCTCATATAATTTGAACACAGGTCTTAGACATGAGTATATGAGAATAACACACTTGAGTTAAACATAATCCCTCTTTAACATAAGCACTTGTGAGGTAATATGTAAAAGGATCTTCACTGCTCCTCAATACAAACGATCATGGACTAAACATGAAGAAAACTATGAGTCCTCTACATAACCATAAAATGTGAATTTGAACATAAACCTTGAATATAAGCATATAAAAGTAAAGCACAAGTTTATGAGCTCAACGTAACATAAATCTTGTGCTTAAACACATGAGGATTGAACACTTCAATTCAGCATAGTCTCTTTGGCACGAGCATGTGTATGCTTCTAACATGATGACTTTTAAACATTCCATATGAGTACGTGTGAGTTGAATGTGCAACTTGAGCGTAGCACTTTTGGTATTTAAGCTGAAGATGAGTCTCATCATATACATCGAACATAAGCTTTGATACATGAGGCTTGATCATGAGTGAACATGAGACTCGCATCTAAACCTTGAACATGATAGTGAATACGAGTCTTGAACATTAGGGTTGAATGCGAGTGAGCATAAGCCATGATCACGAGTCTTGAATTCAATGTGAATCCTTAACATAGCACAATCAATGAGTGTAACATGAGCTTTGAATATGGAAAGACTCTTAAATATATCACAAGTGTTGAACATGATACATCATGAAGCCTGAACTCGACATAAGGCTTAAACATGATGTAAGGCATGAACTCAACATAAGGCTAAACCATGGCATGAGTCTTGAAAACCATATAACTTTTGAACACAACATTGGATACGTTGTGAGCACTAAACGTGATGTGAGGTCCCATTACATAAGTTGAACGTTAGTCTTCTAACACGAACACGTACTGGAAAACATCATTTAAACATCATCATAAACATGTAAGCTGGGTGTAGTATCACTAATCTCATGTGTGAATTGTGTATTATCATCACGTATTACAAGAATCCTTATACGTACGTATCATCTCTAGTTTTCGTAATTGGATGTCATACTTTTTGAATGCACCTTACTTCTACTATCTCCCTTACTCCCCTTCATTTATAGGTGCTTACTTTCTTTCATATAGACATCACTGTTGCTTTTAGGGATCATCGACATGGGTAAAGAATTTAGCAAGAGCCATTCTCATAGCAATAATATCAATAAGAACAATGAAATTTGGCATATTTTGGGGATCACATCTTGGTTGCCCCTTTACCTCGAGACAAGTGGGTAGACCCAATTATTGAAGGTGACTTCTTCTTGTGAGATATAAAGAGGCGAGATACACATCCACATCCACCTAAGGATGGCAAGCTGCGTTTCATAAGATAAGAACCTCCAGTACATAAGATGGTTGAGATAGAAGCAAATTCTATGCTGTGTTTTAGAAATGAGAAGAAAGAAATCCCTCTTTCAGATAGTATTTTTGATGGCCTAAAGCACATAGTGAATGGTTGGTTGTCTTAAGTGATGTATATTTTCAAGAATCCTACATACACATCTGTTTTGGAAGAAGCGAGGGTGTATTACCCCATATGGGTGTCTTCTCGTTTAATTTTGCACCGCTCGCAAGAAATAGAAACTTAGCGAGCTATCATATCCCATTGGAGCACTCACTCACATACCTTTGTGATAGCATGGGGTGAGATCACTCCAACACTAAAGGATGTTGCAGTCCTTCTAAACCTTCCTAATCTTGGACTGACTGACATCACCACAACTTCAATCTCAAAAGATTATCGAGCACTGATTGAACTATTAGAAGTGGACAAAAGAGAAGCTCTAGATACTCACAGGTATTGTACGCTTAGTGCATGGACAAGCATTTCTTTAGGCCAGACAAGGGTGATAAGATGGGGCCTCAATATTAGTGCAAGTAAGTTCCTACATTTTGACATAGCATAGTCTTTGTTTACCCTTTTTCCTATTGATGTTTACCTTATAACCTTAACCTTGAGTTAGAAGCTTTCATTGCTTATTGGTTGTCATCATTTGTGTTCCTAGGTGGCCTCGAAAAAGGCATTAGTCTTTGAATCTTCCACTTGGCTATTCATATTGCACGAGGGGAACATTTTGCTTTGGGTCCTTTCTATTTAGGTTCCTTGTCTAGGCGTTTGGACCTCTTTCATGAAGCTTCAATACGCTCGCAAGGGAGATACATTGTGGTGTCGTATGTAGACTTCTTGTTTCTTCATATGTTCTTCTACGAGCGTTATAGGAGATATTTTGGTCTTCCATTTACACATTCTAATGCCATCAGGCCCCGAGCTTGGGGATAGGTCAATAGAAAACTCCCAAGTACTTTGAAGAATGTCATTGATACCTGTCATGAGTTCAGCTTTCATCCATATACAAAGGAATTGCCTGAATATGAACGGTACTTAGAAATCTACCCTTTCGGTTCAAAGGACTTGATAAAGCTTCATGATGAGCTTTGTGATGTTGAGGTAGAGTTTATCTTATGGAGTACACCTAGGGGTCTTCCATCACTTTATGATTGGGTCGATGCTTCTAATTGCTTCCTTAAGTGTAGTGTCATGAAATATTCACTTGATCGGGTTGCTCGATAACTGGGGTTTGATCAAGGAGTACCTCATGATTTAGTCATTAACCAAAGTTTTGATGAGTGTTGCAAGATGTTTAGACTTGAGAGCTGGAAGAACATTCATTAGAGGATCAAGCAATTTTTCTTTCCTTCTATGAGTTGTTTTGGGGTTGCTTTGATTGGTTGGCTTACATATTGGAAGAATTGCTTAGATGGGTTTAAGAAGTATGTCTCGGAGACAGTTGAAGGGGATTTGCCTGAAATAGTCATCTGAAGATATGAATTTGACTTTTGACTCAAAGAAGACCCAAAATCATCTAATAATGCGAAGTCATCTGATGATGCTTGGGGTAAATCACAAAGCGAATGCTTACCCTCTTCCCTATTGATCATCAAACAACCTAAGCGTAGCTGCATTCATGAGGTAGCATTATCATTACACTCTCCTTCCTCCTTTTTTATACACTAATATTTTCTTGAAACTTACTCTTCTAAGTTTTCTCAATTTTGCATATGTCACAAGAGCAAAAGGGAAAGGAGAAGGATGCCACTTCTACTAAATAGAAAGTGATGAAGCATCTTCTTGATGGAGCAAGTGGTAGCATCCCTAAAGGAACTTCTTCAAGTCAAAGTATCCTTCCTATCACTTGTCCTTTTCTAAGTCGTTACGGTATGGGAAAGGTACTTCAAGCTAAAGATCTACTTACTGTTACCAAGATTATGGAGTTAGGGGTAGCATCCCTAAAGGAACTTCTTCAAGTCAAAGTATCCCTCTTATCACTCATCCTTTTTCAAGTCGCTATGGTATGGGAAAGGTGCTTTAAGCTAAAGATCCGCCTGCTGTTTCCGAGATTGTGGACGAAGGAGAAGATGACGTTGAGTTGGTTAATTATGGGGATTCTCTTAAACACATAGATGATGATAGAGAAAATTCTATGACAAACATTGATGATGACTAAGCGGGACAATTCAATGATAGAACAAACTTAACAAAACAAGTTGATGAAGATACCATGGTAATATTAGAATCCTCGATGTGTTCAATATTATTAGCGATTGTGAAGATAGTGAATTTTTACTCGTAGAGGAAAGTGTGATCCAGGCGTTTACTGATACTTTGATGGGTACAGGGTTTTGTAATGAAGAGATATATGCTGCTCCCAATGCTTCCATGGATGCTACTATAGTTAACAACGTTCCTACCCTTTGTAGTGACGTGACTTCACCTGTTCCAAGGGATCCTACATCATCACTTCCCCTAAAGATTAGAACAATACAATATGAAGATAAAGGATCAACAACCAAGATGGTAGCGAGCTCAAAAGATACTTCCTCCTTTCATGGCTTTATTATACCTTCTAACCTCCTAGCACCATTAGAGTGCTTACATAGGATGGAGGGGGATTTTTGGGTAAGATCGGTCTATTTGGGTTCTAATGTGACTACTCATATCTTGGGCCTACTTGGGCAAGCTGTAAGGTTATTTGATGAGGCTCGGCGCTCGCTATCCATAAGAAATCTCGAACTTTTGATTAATAGTGTCACTACAACATGTGCCTTTAAGTTTAAGCTCAACAAGATGGAAATTATTTCAATTAAAGCTCAAAAGGTATTAGGCAGTTGAGATATTAAGGAAAGATGTGAGCTACTCAAAGCCAAACTTGCACGATGGAAGTGTATTCCATTTTCAAGTAAGGATTCAAATATATGATCCTATAATATGGAGATATTGATTGAAACGAGGAATATTAGTTCCATTAGATAGTTATGTCGTGAGTTAAGCGGGTATTGCCCACTACTTAACTATTTGTACATGCTCCACGAACGTATACTCAAATAGTATAAGTCATTGCCTTATTCAATAGAACATCATATAGTGCACTTGAGAGTTAGAGCTTCAACCAGTCGATAACTCATATAATAGGTGTATATTGCGCACTTGGGAGATAAGTCTCTTACCAAGTAGCAGCATTACAAACATCAATACTTTGTTATTATTTTTTTTTTTTTAGCCTAAGGTATGCAAAGGAGATAATAATAGAAATAAATATGTAAAACAAGCTCATACAACTCGAGATGTAATTTTCATTCATTTAACTTTACTATAGTTTCCATTTTACAGATGGAACTTTTTGATATATTGAAAATTGATAGGAGTAGTAATAGCATCCGTACTGGGATTCCTAAGTTTGCAATATCTGCTTTCCTACACTTCCTCAACTATGAAAGGTCCTTCCCATTTTGGTGTAAACTTGGGCGTTGGGGTACTTCGGCACACATGCTCGGTTGCACAAAGTACGATGTCGCCTTATTGGAATGATCTCTTTCTCACCAGATGGTTATATGCCACTCCAAGCCTATGTTGATAATTAATGAGATTATGTTTAGTGATATCATGCCTTTCATCTAATGCTTCTAGATCCATCACTCGTAATGCGTCAAGTTCGAGCTCAGCACTGATTACCGACCTAGCAAATGGGATTAAGACTTCTATAGGAACTACAACCTCAATCCCATATACTAGAGAAAAAGGAGTTGCATGCGTCGGCCTTCATTTAGACGTCCTATAAGCCCAAAGCACTAATGGTAGCTTGTTATGCCATGCTTTATGATTATCATGAACCATGCAACTAAGTATCTTCAACAAACTCTTATTAGTGGCCTCAGCTTATCCATTTCCTTTCGAGTAATACGGCGTAGACTTTACATGATCAATGTTATAGGAAACCAGTGCTTGGCAAACATGTGAATTGATAAAAGGAGTGCTATTGTTAGATAAAATACATTTCAGGATTCTAAACATACATATGATATTCTCCTTCATGAAACCTGCAACTACTAGTCCTGTAGCCTTCCTTAAAGGAGTTACCTATACCCACTTCGTAAAGCATTCTGTTCCTACCAAAATCCAGATGCATCCTCTTGATGGTAGATGTATAGGTCTAATAAGGTCAAAAGCCCACGTATGAAAAGGCCAAGGAGTTGTAATGCTATGGAGTGTGATCACAGGAGCATGAATGGCATCGCCATACTACTGACAGACAATACACTTCTAAGTGAAGTCGAAAGCGTCTACTTACATTGTTGGCCAATAGTATCCTCTATCTAGTAGATAATAATATAGTTTCCTTCCTCCTTAATGCTCCCAGCACTCTCCAATATGCACCTCAGTAAAAAAATTTTCCATTTTAGGAGGAGCTATACACTTTAGGGGTTTTCTTATAAACAATACTCTGTAGAGCTCACCTTTATGCATAAGATACTTCTTAGCCTTTCGCTTTATGAGCTTGGCATCCATACTGTTCGTCGGTAACACATTGTTCCTCAAGTAATCGATGTATGGTTACCTCCAATCTCCAACACTAGATACAAAATTACACTCACTTTAGTTAGGAAGCTCAAAACACTTAAGGTAATGTACTTACACTTGAAGTGCGTATTTAGCCATCGATGGCCAATAATACCCTGCACGCTGAATACGACGATATAGTGGTAGCCCTTCCTCCCCACATCAAATCTAGTGACACTTATCTAACTTGAGATGAACTTCCTTAGAACCAATACATCGAGAAAGAACACCTTCTGGACCCTTATAATATAACATTCCATTGATTTTAACAAAATTCTTTGAAGCCAAAACAAAAGCCACATTAGGGTACGCTAATTGTTCCATGAATGGACCATGCCAATCGTCTTGCATGTCTTCATCCTCATTAATAAAATTTAAAGCCGTACATGGGATAGGTTTCTTAACTAATTGGATATTTACATTATCACTAACATCTTGAATTGGCATTTTAGATGCTAGTGTAGCCAATGCATCAACATACCTATTCGCCAATCGACTCGTATGCTTGTACTGTATAGAATTAAATTTTTTTTACCATAGCCTGTACTGTAGCCCTATAAGGTGCAAGTGTAGGTTCCTTCAATCCAAACTCACCCGTGACCTGTCTAATGATTAAATTTGAATCACCTTGAATACATAAATTATGTGCTCCAACTCCTCATGCAAACAACAAACCAAGTAATACTGCCTCATACTCGACTTCATTATTGGTGCATTGAAAATCAAGTTTAAATGCTAAAGGTATCTCTTGACCTTCAAGTGATGTCAATATAATTCCTTCTCCCCAACCTTAATTTCCTACAAAACCATCAAATTGAAGTGTCCATTAACCATTCGCCTCGACCATCAAAGTATCTTTACGAAATTCAGCTGGTATTATGCCTACAGTCAAGACCTCTTGGGCATTTGGGAAGTATGCTAATAGATCAGCCAAAGCTTGTGACTTGATGGTTTTAAGGGACTGTACTGAGATGTCGAATTCTCTAAGAAGGAGTAACCACTTAACAACTCATCCTGATAAAGCCAGTCGTGATAATAAATACTTAATTGGATCCGAACGAGTTACTAGATTGATCTTATGCACAAGGAAGTAATGCCATAACTTCTGCATTGCAAATACTAGCGTAAGATAGTGTTTCTCATAAGCTGGGTACTTGACCTCACTACCTTGAAGAATTTAGCTCAGATAGTATACAAGTCGCTCTCGACCATCAACTTCTTGCGTAAGTAAGGCTCCAACAAACTTGTTGGTAGAAGTAAGATATAAAATCAATGGCAATTCTTTGATGGGTATGGTCATGGTTTGAGGAGAAGTCAAGATCATCTTGATCTTTTGAATTGCCTCCTCGTAGACCTGTTCCCATTCAAATGAAATTCCTTTCCTCAAAAGTTGGTGCAATGGGTATAAAATCTCAGCAAGTGCTGGTATAAACCTCTTGATATAAGAGACTTTTCCCATGAAAGTTTTTAGTTCCTTTAAAGTAGTAAGGGATGGTATTGCTCTTATAGCTTACACTTTCGCAGGATCAACATCAATTCCTTTCCGATGGATGAAAAACCCCAAAAACTTCCCCGAGGACACTCTAAAAACACATTTGAGAAGATTCATGTAAAGCTTATACAGCCGACATCATTCAAAAACCTTTTGTAGATGAACTAAGTGATCATGTGCCCTTTTAGACTTGATGACTATATCATTAACATAATCCTCCATAAAGTCATGCATCATGTTATGGAACATAACAGTCATTGCCCTTTGATAAGTAGCGCCCGCATTCTTAAGTCCAAATGGCATGATAGTATAATAAAAATTTCCAACCAATATGCGAATAATGAGAATAAATCACGTCCTACAATCGCGTCTATCAGAGTATCGACGTACGGTAGAGGAAATTTGTCTTTAGGACAAGCTTTGTTCAAATCCCAGAAGTCTACACATACTCTTATCTGTCCATTCTTCTTTCTTACAAGAATAATATTGGTAAGCTAAGTAGGATGTTGGATGGGCCTTATAAATCTAACTCGTAATAACTTCTCGACTTCTTACTTAATTTGGACTTCAATCTCAAGGAGGAAAACCCTTTGTCCTTACTTTACAGGCGTGACTCCTGGGGCAATGCTTAATCTATGTATTATGAGACTACGGTTCAATCCTGGCATCTCTTTGTAGGTCCATGCAAATACGTCTCTGTATTCTCTTAACAACTTGACAATATGAACTTTTATTTCTTGTAGGAGGCTCTTGCTTACGAAGATTGGCCACTGCAACTCTCCCAATTGCTCTAAATCCAATTCTTCTATTTCCTTAGCTTGTGGCTTCATTTGGTCTTGTAGTTGTTGTGGTGCAGGTTAGACTTCTTGTATTGGTATAGGATTTAAAGAGGAAAAATATACCTCCTTAAACCCCTGGGACCGTCATAAGCGGTATACCCTTCTTCCATCTTCTCGAATGAAGCTTTTAATTCCTTTAGGCTGCTTGTTCTTCTTGTTTCCCCTACAACACCCACACCATCTTTCTTTTCTTCTACTGAACATCTTGAATTTCTTCCCATGTAGGTAAAGGGACACCAATCGGCTTAGCTATTGCAGTCTTGCCTTCTTCAACAAATTCATCAAAGCAGGCTGACTTAGTAAAATATGATTCATGTTGCTTGAAAGGATTCTTGGTAGCAGGAATAAATACATCCTTCCCTTTCCAATGGCCCTTAATACATTGATGCAATATAGATAGGACCACGTTATGATCGTACAACTATTTCCTACCAATGAGTAGATGGTATTGGATCGGCGCATCAATTACATGAAAGGCAGTAGTACCATGGATAAGGCCAACCTTGAGATCAATATTAACATACCTAACAAAATTTATAGGGGCATGGCTAAATCCATTTATTGATATAAGCTGTTTAACTAATTGTTGGATATCAATTCCAGCAGCCTTAAAAGTACTCATTAGCATGATATTTAACGAAGAACCATTATCAATGAATGTTCTCTTGACCAGGGACCCGTTAAGCACACCTTCCACATATAGAGGGCAATTGTGATTGGAATTCTTTATACACATGTCTGCATCAGTAAATAGAATTGCATTTTTGTGTACCGTGGTCATCCTCTTCACAGGCTACGCTACACTACACTTTATGTATTGACTCTTAAAGATCTATGTGAGTGCAGTTGCTGCTACAAGCCGAGCTTTCTCATTGAATCCCAAGAGATCAAAGAATTCCTAAAGTTAGCTGCCTTCAATAATGTTGTAACAATAGGTGGGTTTTCATCATCCTGAGCTTCAATTGACTTTCCTTTATCTTCATCATTTTCAATAGTTTGGGCATAAATTATTTCAATGGTGATGGGATTATGGTTAATGGCGTTGACAACACCCCTTTGGTTGTTATGGGTGGTAAGTTGATCATTTCTAACATCATTGTTGTCGATGATCAACTCACCATGTGCAACTCAATCGTTGAATATTTTCTTCAAAGTGAAACAATCTTTAATTGGGTGACCAATAATCCAATGAAATCTACAATACTTGGGATCACTCTTTTCTTCATTTGTGGGGAGGTGCTTAACCCTCGAAAGTTTGATGTTTCCATCATGGAGCCACTAGTCAAGCATTTGATGTACTTTGGCCATAGGATAAGGATATGTTAAAGATGGCCTGGTGTTAGTAGGCTTATCATCTCTTTGTTTCTTTGCTACCCTTGTTGATTCGCCCTAAGTCGCACTTACAGATGAAGTGCGCTTGTTGAATCTCTTAACTTTACTTCTTTGTTGTGCCCTTGAATTATTGGTCCTTTGCGCGTTCTCAACTAGTACAGCAAAGGAGGCCAATGAAAGGTTTTTAAGGTAAATCGCATACTCAAGAAACATCCCTTAGATACAGATCTTAACTAACTCTCTCTCATCACAAACATCTTGTATATCTAGTGAGCACTTCCTAAAGCGTTTGATATAGTCCATCGGATCTTCTTTGGACTTTTGTCAAATCCTTCCTATGTCAATAAGGGTGACTCTCTCTTCTGTAGAGAAGAACTTCTCCAAAAACATCTTACACATACTACCCTATGAATCTACTGATCTTAGAAGGAGATTAACATATTAGGTGTATGCCTTCTCGGTAAGTGACTTGGAGAATTCTTTTAATTTCAAATCATCATCTAGGCCATATACTTCTAGCATCTCAATAAATTTTAGCAAATATTTTTTAGCACTTCCCTTCTTGCCATTAAATAGCATAAACTTCGGACTGACATAATCCTTAAGGTATGACTTTGTAACAATGCGTTGGTGATATGGAAGCTTCAGTTCTGGTATCCCAACCGTAGATTTTGCTTGTATCTCCTTTAAATATATATCCAAATCTTCTTTGGTTATAAATGAACCTCTCTGATTAGATGCATCAACCTTTAGTGACATCACAGGAGCAGGATGCATGGGTGTTAGATTCATAGGTATAGATCTTGTAGACATAGGATTAATTGGTGTTGGTTAAATGGAGTCAATAATTGTGACATGTAGCATAATACATGAGGATGATGAGCCTCCAATCTAAACTCCTTGATTCCTTACTTCATGTAACAAATCCTGTGTAGCTATAGGTTCTACAGCAAGAAGTTGTTCTCCAATGCTAGGAGCAACATGCTCATTAACAACTGGAGGGTTGGATGGGGTATATTGTTGCACCACATTAGAAGGATTCGAGGAAGTTGCTCCTTATTGCGTAATAGCAAAGGAAGTCAAAGCAGGCACACATTAAGAAAACATTGCCATAAGTTCACTTAGGTTTTGATTAGTCTCCTGCAGCTCATGTGTTAATTGTGCATTATTAAGGATACCTTCCTGGATACCATTACCTTGACTAGTGTGTCCAATTGGAGGTAGATTTTGATCATTAGTCATAATATTAACATTTTGCTCTTGATTAGTTCCTTCAGTAGGGTCAGGTTGTCTTCACCTTGGAGGTACCATGATGTGAGTATCAAGTCTTTCCTTCCCCAATAGAGTCACCAGAAAAATGTAGGAGTGTTGGATATAGATGCAAGTGTCACATATGTACCGCGTATGAAGTCGCACTACATGTAACTAGGGAAATAGCTTGAATGACTCGTATCTAGATGATCAAGAGAAAAGTGTAGGGAGGAGGAATAGACGATCTTAGTAAGGCTCTACCACGTATGGTGACAGGTGAGGGAGCATAACGGCATCAAACTCCAAGATTAATGAAGAATGGGGTAGTATTCTTGAAGTGTTTAAGTGTTTGATCTTTGAGGCAAAGTTCTGGTAGAGTAATTGCGTTAATAGGGGTCTTTTTCTTGTTCAAATGAGAATGTGAATAGGGTATTTATAGTAAAAGGTAATTAACCACATTCGTCAGATCATGATGATTATCAATGATTAGGATTGAAGCCTCTTATTAATAGATCTTAAGTAGGCTATTTTCATAAGGTTTAAGTTTAGGTAGAGGCTTTATTTATTATTCTAGTATGAGCCACACCAAGAAAGGTTGGATTGGATGGACCAATCCAACGGGCCTTACTTCAAGCCTGCCATACTAAGTCTCCTTTGATTATCCCGATAATTTATGGGCTTGGCTCCTCAAGCCCTATCATCTTTCCCCGAGAAGTCAAATCCATTTGATTAATAGACTTGAAGCTCAATATTAAATTTGGCCCTCTACTTTATTCTTTAGGCCGTTGTCCTGTGTTTTGTTTATATGTGCAATGGATTAAGTTAACTTAGGTTAAATTCAAATCTAAACCTAAACCTAAGCCCAAGCCTAATGACCCTTCCCCTAAAAATACTTAAATTTAAACTATTTTATTATAATTTAACATTATTTTCTAAATTTCCCTAAAATCTTCTATATTTTATTTTTTGTGGCTTTTCCAATCGTCTTATCTTTTTTTTTTTGTATTTTTTTCTAAAATTTTTAATAATCTCTTAAATTTTCTACCTTTTTTGTATTTTTTTTATTTTCCTTTTTTTTTTACTTTTCCCAAATTTTCCATTTTTTTTCCTAATATTTTTTTTTTGTTTTTCCTAAATTAGGACTTTTATCTTATCCTAAAAAAATTTTTAAAATAAAAGAGAAACAAAAAATAAAGTATCTATAACTGCCTTTCTTTGTAGCGAAGTTTAAGTGAAACTTTATCACAAAGAAAAATAAGATATTATTCCAAGGATAGATTTGTCCTAAAAAGTACTACAACAGCTAACTACCCTAGGTTTAGATCCATTAAGGATTTAGTGGAGAAAGAGGAAGTGCTCTAAAGTTGGCTGAAAAATAATAGAAATTTGAAAGAAGGTAGCACTTCTTTGGACTAACAAGTGTTACGGGTGGATTCCGTCACTCGATCCCATGCTGCACTTAGCGTTCCTGACCACACTAAAGAAGGCCAAGTCAGCTTATAACACACTCACAATGTTTAGAGAGAGAAAGTAGAGAGAAAAACTCTGAGGGTATGTTGTATTCACTCAAATGAATTGTGTATTACATCTAAGGGAAACACCCCTATATATATAGAAAGCCTTTACAATTTAATGGTTAAGATCAATTCGATCTAACGGTTACAATTGACTCCTAATTACCACATTCATCTACCCCACCTATAATTTACAAGATTTTGGACTTCTTTGGAACCTTCTAAAGCTTTTCATCTTCTAGAAGCTTTTAGAGGCTTAGGCTTTAGTCTTAGGCTTTAGGAACCTCTTGGGAATGGCCCATTTTGGGAGGTCCGTAACATTCTCTCCCGCTCAATCCAGTGACACCTTCGTCGCTTCTTCATCATGGAACTTTTGAATCTTGTCTTTGAATTGCTATAGTGCTTCGGCTGGTTGCCAACTGGCCTCACTCTCTGATCTTCTCTTCCACATTACCATATACTCATGTCTGGGAGTCTGTCTATGTCTTCTCACGTGTCTATCAACTATGATCTCTTTAACTTCCTTATCAAATGAATCCCGTACTCCTGTTAGGGCCCTTTGTGATATAGCTCTTATAGGGTCTTCTTCATCCTTATAGAACGATTTTAGCATGCTCACGTAGAAAACTGGGTGGAATTTTAGCTTGGATAGAAGTTCCAATTTGTAAGACACTCACCCCACTTGTTTCACAATTAGGAATGGACCTTCGTAGCGCCTCATTAGACCTTTATGCAGTTGTCCCTTCGTACGTTGTATCAAATGTAACTTAACAAGCGCTTGATCACCTACTTGATATTCC
Source organism: Lumnitzera littorea (assembly GCA_024138015.1). Taxonomy (NCBI): domain Eukaryota; kingdom Viridiplantae; phylum Streptophyta; class Magnoliopsida; order Myrtales; family Combretaceae; genus Lumnitzera; species Lumnitzera littorea. The sequence goes on along the minus strand of JAMXBB010000005.1, from coordinate 41,135,147 downwards.
ATCAGCCTACGCTTCTTATCTGCAATTTTCTTCATTCTTTTGATAACTCAGTCTAAGTATGTCCAAGCTAAGTTGTGATTTTCTTACCATTCCCTTGTAAATTTATATGTAGGAGGGCTGGACCCCGTATATCCCATTGTCACTGTATGAGGAGTTAAGGGTTGCCTTCCTAGGACGATCTCGAAAGGACTCTATTTGATGGACTCATTCTTCTGTAGGTTGAATGAGAACTGCGCTACATCTAACAACTTGGTCCAATCACGCTAGTTAGCTCCTACAAAATGCCTTAGGTATAATTCTACTAAAGCATTTACTCACTCTATCTGACCATCCGTTTGGGGATGTAAACTAGTTGAAAAGTTCAACTTGGATCCCAAAAGTTTGAACAATTCTGTCTAAAATTTCCTTGTGAATCACCTACTTGATCGCTCATAATGTTTCTTGGCAAGCCCCAATACTTTACTATATATCTCAGGAACAATCGAGTAGCCTCATCTGCCGGGCACTCCTTTGTTGCTAGAACAAAAGTCGTGTATTTTGAGAACTTATCTACCACAACCATGATTATACCATACCCTTCCGATCGGGGTAAATTTACAATGAAGTCCATGGAAACACTCTCCCATGGTCGTTCAAGAATGGGAAGAGGCTCTAGTAGTCCTAGAGTTGCCTTGTGTTCAACTTTGTCTTGTTGACATATGAGACAAGTTCGGACATAGCTCTTAACATCTTCCCTCATGTGTGGCCAAAAATACTTTTCTTCCACTAAGGCTTGAGTACGGTGCATTCCTGGATGACCTATCCATTTAGAATCATAACATTCTCTAAGTATCTCTCTTCTTAGGTTCAAGGATTGAGGCACATAAATTCGTTGTTCCTTTATATATATTAGTCCATTCTCTTGCCAAAATCTCCTTGTTTTCCCTGCTTAATATTGGATCAATAGAGCTTTAGCTTGTTTATCATTCTCCATCCCCTCTTGAATTCTATCAACAAAGTTGCTTTCAGGTTTGCTGATGGCTGCCAACTTAACCCTTCGGCTCAAAGCATCCGCCACAATGTTAGTCTTACCCGACTTATGTTCAAGGTCAAAATCAAATTCTACCAGGAAAATCTACCATCGGGCTTGCTTAGGAGAGAGCTTCTTTTGAGTCTGAAAATAACTAGTGGTCATATTGTCAGTTTTGACCACAAACTTCTTCCTTAACAAGTAGTGCCTCCATACCTGAAGATAGTGTACTATCGCTGTCATCTCCTTTTCATGCACTGGATATTGCTTCTCTGTGTCATTCAACTTCTGCCTTTCAAATGCCACAGGGTATCCTTCCTGCATTAAAAACCCTCCAATAGCAAAATCACTAGCATCTGTATATACCTCAAAGGGTTTGCCAAAGTTGGGAAGGAGAAGGACCGGCTCCTTAGTGATTGCCATCTTCAAGGTCTCAAGTGCCTGTCGTCTATTTGTACTCTAAATCCATGGGGTATTCTTTTTTAGTAAGTCTGTCAATGGGCTCGCTATCCTTGAATAGCCCTTAATGAATCTTCTATAGTAATTCACTAAGCTAAGGAAGGATCTCGGCTCAGTAGGCTTGGTGGGTTCCTTCCAATCCTAGATGGCCCGTACCTTTCCTTCGTCCATTCTAATCTTTCCTCTCCCCACTATGTGACCAAGGAACGTCACCTCTTCTTATGCAAAAGCACATTTCTCTAGTTTCACATATAGATCATTCCTTCTCAAAGCTAAGAATATCGAATGAAGGTGCTCTAGGTGTTGCTCCAATGTCTTACTATAAATCATAATGTCATCCAAGTATACTACTACAAATTGATCAAGAAAGGGGGCTAAAACACGATTCCTAAGTGTACAGAAAGTAGCCGGGGCATTGGTAAGGCTGAACAGCATGACTAGGAATTCAAAGGCACCATACCTTGTAACACAAGTGGTCTTGGGTTCGTCTCCTTTTACAATCTTCACTTAGTGATATCCCGACCGTAAATCCAATTTGGAGAAGTATCTAGCTTCTCCCAACCTGTCGAATAGGTTCAATACTAATGGAATGGGATACTTATTTTTTATAGTGACCTTATTTAGGGCTCGATAATCAATACACATTTGGAGTGATCCATCTTGTTTCTTTTAAAAGAGCATAAGAGCTCCAAAAGGTACCTTTGAAGGTTTGATGAAATCTGCTTCTAGTAATTCCTTCAATTGTTGCCTTAACTCTTCTAATTCTAGAGGTGACATCCTATATAGGACAACAGCGAGTGGCTTGGCTCCAGGTTTCAATTCTATCACATGGTCTACCTCTCTTCTTAGTGGTAGCTTCTTGAGTAACATTAGCAACATTATATCCCTAATTCTTCTAATATCTCCCCCACTCGAGGTGGAACTCTTTCTTAGCCAATAGTCTTTTCCCTGACTTTTAAGGCAGCCAAATAAGTGACTTCATTCTTCTTGAGTCCCTTTTCCAATTGCATAGTCGATAGGAATTTGGTGGCTTGGCCTACCTTCCTTGTGATGGGGACTACACATTGTGAGTTTTGATCAAGTACACAAATGTAGTTAGCCCGTGGTACAATAAGTGCATCAATGCGATCTAGGAAATCCATCACAATCACAAACTCAAAATCATCCATTGGCACTACTTCAACCGTCTCCTTTCCCTGCCAACCTCCAATATGGAGTTCTATCCCCTTAGCTACTCCCATAGTAGGAACTTCTTTTGAGTTAACTGTTTTTAGCCATGTTTTGGTCTCCTCCACTTTTAGCCCCAACTTCTTTGCTACCATATCAGAAATGAAAAGATGAGATGCCCTTATATCTACGAGGGCATTAAGTTTCTTACCTACTATCGATACTTCGGTATACATCAATCCTTTTCTTTCGTTAACTTGAGACTTCATGGCACTAAGTAGACGAAGTGATCCTAACTAAGTCTCATCCCCATCATCTGAGCTTTCACCTATTACTAGTGCCTCCAATCTCTCTTTCTTCGGACACTCCCTGGCATAATGGGGACCATTACAGAAATAACATTTCAATTCACGGGGTTTCCATCTTTCCTTGTCTCTCCCTTTACGAGTTCTACCTTGATTGTTATCTCTTTCTTCTGTTTTGGTTTTCCTTTAGAAGAACTCCTACTCTTCTCCCTTTTAACTCCCCCTTTCCATCTTCCCCTTGTGATCTTAGGATTTGTCTTCCGAAATTCCATTAGTCCTTTAGCAACTGTTATAGCCTTGGAAATGTCTTTCACTCCCCTTCGCTCCAGTTCTAATTTAGCCCAAGGCTTTAACCCATCCACAAACATTACCAAAGCATCTTCTTGGTTGAGGTCTGAGATCTCCAACATCAACTCTAAAAATTCCTTTACATATTGCTTTATGTCACCTTTATGGGTTAGGTGACGCAATTTCACCTTTGCTTCCTTAGCAGCATTTTGAGGGGAGAATTGACCCTTTAGCTTTTGTACAAAGCTATCCCATGTGTTAATATCAGTTGCCCTCCTGCGCCACCATACCATAGCAGAGTCTTTTAGATACATGGCAATAGTACGTACCTTTTTAGCATCATCTAAGATTCTTACAGCATTAAGGTATTGTTCTGCTCTTCATAAGAAGTTGTCTACTTCCTGCGTGGACCGCGTTTTGTTAAAATGCTCTGGCTTGGGAACATCGACCCTATGGCCCATCTAGATGGTCACTTCATTTGCAATGGCAATCCAACATGCCGTCAATTGCGTCTTGAGATCTTCAATCTCCTGACGTATGGCTACTACCACTGCATCAATCTTAGCTTCATAAGCCACTTCCTTTGTTTCTAAAGCCATGACTCGGGCTTAGAGAGCATCACCCTTCTCTTCAATAACGTTTCCATGCTGCTTAAGCTCTTTTACGGCTCGATTCAGTGCTCCTTGCAATTCGCCTTGGAGTTCTTCCTCCATTTCCTTAAGATTGCCTTGAGACTCATCAAATTGTTCTTTGGCCTCAGCAATGCTCAACTCTGCCTTATTCATCTCATTAAGGAGAGAGTTTAACAAGTCCCAAGACCTGGCCCTTTGCCTGGTAACACGGTGATCATCATGGTCGGCCAACTCATTGACCATTGAAGTGTTGTTGTCTCCTCCAAATGACATTTTCTCCACTAGTAGTCCCTTTTTTAGGCTCTGATATCACTTATCACAGGCGGATTTCATCACTTGATTCCATGCAACACTTAGCGTTCCTAACCATACTAAAGAAGGCTAAGTTAGTCTGTAACACCCTCACAATGTTTAGAGAGAGAAAGTAGAGAGAGAAACTCTGAGGGTATGTTGTATTCACTCAAATGAATTGTATATTACAATTGGGGGAAACACTTCTATATATACAGAAAGCCTTTACAATTTAATGATTAAGATCAATTCGATTTAATGGTTACAATTGACTCCCAACTACCACATTCACCTACCCTACCTACTATTTATAAGATTCTGGACTTCTCCAGAAACTTCTAGAAGCTTTTAGGGGCTTAGGCTTTAGTCATGGGCTTTAGGAACTTCTTGGAAATCCATTTTGGGAGGTTTGTAACATAAGAACCCTAACGACATGTTTAGTAGGGAGAGTGGTAATTTCATTCTCATCTTATTCCTTCATGATCTGACAATTCCATTATTCAAATGACTAAGGGCACTTTAGTACATGGAATTGAAATTCCATTTCCTCCTTATTCCATCATCATCACGTTAATTTAGTTTTTTGTCATGGACTCATAATTCCACAAAAATCCCTATTACTTGAATTAAGTAATAAGGATTCCTCATTCTTCAATTCAACTAAAAAATCACGATTCCTCACCATTATCACCACCACCACCGTTATCACTGCCACTACCGCCACCACCGCTGCCGCTGTTGGTGCCACCACCATCGCCGCTGTCGGTGCCACCACCATCGCCGCTGTCGCCGTCGTCGCCCCCACCACTACTGATCACCATAGCCATTTTCACTACTTTTGCTGCCACTACTGCCATCACCATCATCACCTCCGCCATTGACAACCACCACTACCTATTACTTTAGGATTAGTTGAGAAAGAAAATAGACCGAGGATAATTTAGTCTTTAAAGTTATATTATATACCTATTCCTAAATTGCTTATAAATTCAACTAAACAAAATAATATGTATTATACCTTATTCTATTCTTTACAGAATTTTGATTCCATTCCTTCCTTATTTCGCCATCACCACGTTTACTTGGTATTTTATTACGGAATTATAATTTTACAAGAATTTTTATTACTTGCGTCAATTCAACCAAGGAATTACGATTCTTTACCACTGACCATCATCACCGTTACCATCAACTACTATCACTGTCGTTACCATCACCACCACCACCATCATCACTGTCACTATCACCATCGTCGTCGCCACTGTCATTACCACTACCGTTATTAGTGCTACCGTTGCCCCTACTACTACCAACTATCATAGTCATCTCCATCGCTATTGCTGTCACCACCACTACTATTATTGTTGTCGCCATTGCTACAGTCGCCAATCACCATTACTTATTATTTTAGCATTAATTAAAAAAATAAATAAATAAAAAATAATTTAATTATTAAAATTATATTATATATTTATTTTTAATTTATTTATAAATCTAATTAAATAAAATAATATATATTATACTCTTATTCTATTCTTTATAAAGTTTTTATTTTATTCCTTTCTCATTTTATTTCATCAACTAAACGTGCGAAAGAGGTGAAGCGTCATCGAGTTCCAAAAGAATCACAAAGCATTAGCATTCCCATGTTAGCTGCCATAAATTCGAATTCCTGCTGATTCCCTTTCATAATTTCAAAATTGTCCTTCTTCTATTGCTAAATTTACAAATCTTACCCTCTCCTAAAATAATCATATCACAAATGACACTCCTCACTGACACAAATTGTGCTAAGGTTTCCGTCCCCTCTCTTCGCTCGCACTTGCATCCGATGAAACCCTAAGCATCATTCCACAAACTAATCATTCGATTGTGGAAAAACCCTGACCTCACTCTCTTCGGTCACTCCCAGTCGAGCTAGGGTTGAAAAGTTACAGCCCCAAACCTGACGTTAACCTCCATTACCAATCAAGGACTCATGACGTACAAGTGACGCTATCTTCCCTGTCGTCTGTATTAATACGTATGCTACATGTTTGTTTTCTGAAAACAGTCGTCGTTGATGCGATTACAAAGCACATGTGAAGTAATTTTAGTTGATGAGCCCAGTATTGTTTTGCTTATGATAAGTAATTTTAGTTTCTTTTATGAAATTCCAGCATCCTTTGTTTAATTTTAAACTTAAAAGTTTGATGCGTAAAGTAATCGCATGATGGATGTTGGTCTGCCTCAATATTTGGATGTATGAAGTGCTTGTTCTTTGTGGATAAAAAAGAAAAATGAAAACACTAGCTACTGTATTGGGACTATTGGCTGTAATTGTTACAGACAGCTATAAGATAAACATGTGAATCATTTTCGTTCCTTATAGGATTTTCTTGTTTCTACTGAGTTTAGCATGTCATTACACTCACTATATAAACCAAACTTCAAATGGCAAGACTTTCTCTGTACACATCCCCTCTCTCTCTCCCCCAAGCATGCATAATCGCGCACATGTTTTTTCCCTTATTGCTGGAGCTATTGTTACTGGTTTTACCTTGTACTCAGAAATGGAAAATGATAACAGTGTGGTAATTATTGTTAGATTGAGTATAATTGTAATTTGGGTTTATGAGGGTTGATTCAGATTATGAGTGAAATTTGTCAGTTTGATATTAGTAAGTATTTTACTTCAATGTGCTGCATATGGATGAATATTATGCAATTGAATCAAGTTTTGTTATAACAAACAAAGAAAAAGTGTCTTTTTTGTGAGTTTATGGTAGCATGTCCTATTGTTTTTTGTCGCAGCAAATGATCAAGTTTTGAGCTTCCAAGTAGCAACATTTGTTTCTCTCTCAATTGTGCATTGCCATGTATTGGAAGAATTTTGTGAGAATAAGATAGGCCTCATGTATTGTTCATATGGAATTTACAAGAAGGATGAATTCGTAGGAAGGAATAATCTTTAGTGCACTTTCTTACTTAATTGAGTATGTGCATTTACTGGTGATGTAGGGTAGGATCGATAGCTTAGACTTCATCATTTTTAGAATTGTTAACATTTCTATTTAGTGTAAACGTTTATGTAATAGAAAACTTTGTTGAGTAAGCTGTGAATTGGTTTGACAACATTGTAGCACAAACAAAGGTTAGATTGGCATTTAATGATTGAACTTTGGTTTATGAATGGGATGAAGGAATGTTTAGTTGCTACAAGTGGTAAAGGAGAACGTATTTGTTGTTTGAAGCACAGTAACAATTAAGATTAATCAAATATGTGGGAAGATGTTGGTGTCTGTCAATAATTAGATGTGTGACGTGCTTGTTCTTGGTAAATATACTTTGATGTCTAAAGATGGCAAGGAGGTGTAAGTCATAGATATAAAGAATATATATGTTGATAATGTTGAGCTAAACCAATGCCTATAATTTTTCTCAACACCCATTTGATGAGATTGCACACAAAACTAGTAAAGCTATGAAGTTGTTATGCGATCAAGCTGAGAATTAATGAAAATTAAGGTTGAAATGGATAGATTTGGATAATTATGGGCATGGCATGGCATGGTGGTGACAGTAATGTATGTCAGATATTTTGGCATTGTGTTTTCTTGTCTTTCTTGCAAGGAAGGTTCCTCTTTTTTACTGTTTTCTGTGATGGTGATGCTGACCTGATCTTACAGGAAATGGTGATTCATTCATTGAACTTAAAAGGACAAGGACCGTTTAGTTTTTTTCTATTTACAATATCCTAGATTTATTAATGTCCCTGAAAAAGATAGATCTTCTTTTTATTGTTTAACTTGGGATTATCAAAAAGTTATGTCCGTTCCAGCTGGCAATAAGTTAAATCCCCATGTCCTGCATACCAAGAGAAGGAAAAATTTTCTATTCTTTGACATTGATTACATAGTTAATGAAAACTATACCCTTTCTCTTTATTTTGTTAATAAGCGCCTTCTAACAGCCTATAAATCCTATATATATATATATTGTGAAGACGATAAACTCATGAAGAGTATATTATACTACGATAAATAATACAATGTTGTGTTCAACAACATTTTGCTACCTAATGTTGATACTTTATTTTCTTGGGTGGTATATGCTTGTGGTATGTATATGCTCATTTAGTGAAATTCTCTTTCACTCTTTGTCCTTAATTGATATGTATGCAAATTTTAATGTATTTCAGTACTAGATCAATTGACTTTTCATCAGAGTGAATTACGAAGGAATAGACCAGATTATATGCCAGTTGTAGAACTACAAATGCTGGAAATTGGATAAAATATAGCTTGAAAAACATAGCATTTTGAGGTAACGAGTTAGCAAGCTATCAGTTCTGTGGATGGTGCTTATTGGTAAGAAATTAAGTAGGCCAGAATTGGTTTATCATCAACTTGTTTCAAGTGCTTGGCAGAGTGAGCTGTGTTTGCATGTTTGAATAGATTAAAGGTACTTCAGCCAAGCAAAGCAAAATCAACAGGTGCTTCTGGTGCGAGTTTTATTTACATATTTGAATGATTTACCCAGGATTGTTCTTTCAAGATTAGTTTAAGCTAATACAATCTCATGTAAAATTAGTTAAATCATGAGTACTGATTTCTTGATGTTCCTCTAGTAATAGCTCCATTTACTATTGCAATATTAATCATCTTGTGGTACTGACAGAGAATATGGAGTGACAGGGGCATGGTTGAGTATATAATTGGCATTTCATTGGGGAATTTCTTATATTCCCTATTCTGAATATATGAAGCTTAATATGAATGCCTTGATAAGGATGTTGAGTATAGAGAACTTGTAAAAATAGTCTAATTATGTGAATAATAGATGAGATAATATTGGGAGAAGTTTTTCTCCGCTGTTCATTGTTGAAATTACAGTATTTCCTTCCATGGGAGAATGTACGTTACGTTTGTCCTTGTGATACAGGGAGAACTGTCCATGGTAATGTCAATTTCCAACTTGTGTGGTAGAATGAAATATCAAATATTTAACAAAATTGGTATGAGTGCGGCTGTTTTTTTTTTTTTTTTTCTTTTTCCCCCTCTTTTTCTTCTTTCCATTTGGAGTACATTGAATTAAAAGAGATATAAAGTAGAATTTAAATTAACAGGAGCCATTAATAATATTTGCATATGATATCGTAGAGACGTGATAAGTAGAGAGGAATGAAGACATTTTGTATCGAATCTGTTAGTAGTGTGCATTCTATGCTATCAACTGTCAAGTGTGTTGAGGCCGGAAGGTAATTGATGCACGATAATAATAATGATAACATAGGATAGATAAAATAGAGAAGCAAATCACAAAGCTAGGTAGGAGTCGGACATCAAACGACACATTTTAAAGCAAGTTATTCTTTAAATTGGCTTAATCTAAGGTGTTGGTCTTTTTTTAATTTTCACTCATATATGATTGTTTGTCAAACGAAGAGCATCGCGCGCTTAAAATTCAACGGTGAAATATATGGACTTTATGAAGCTGCAATTGTATAAAATTTCATTGTCAATATCTTAGCGCTTGAATACATATAAAACTTCTATACGTAATGGGAAAAAGTTGTAGAAGTAACAGAAAAATTATATGCACCATCCAACCATTTGACGTTTTACTTGCAATTAAGTAAGGAATAAAGTTGCGAAAACGGATATAATGCAAGCGGAAACCTGCAACAACTACGACAATTCTCGATAGCTGGTGGCAAATACCGTTAAAACCAACAATGCCCCACAAGTAATGACCTGTAAAACCAAATTCGTTCTCCATATGCCACGAGTCACGAAATCCGTGGAACCAACCACACAAATGAAACCTTCCGCAGGAAATTTTGATATCTCACTGGCTATGCCAGTTTAAGCGCTAGCAGCTACAACACTATTTTCAAGTCCATTTCAATAACATATATACATAGTAATGTAACATCAGCAGCCATATGAAAAAAACTATTGCCTAACAAAATCATATAACCTAAAAGCATTCCTCGCACAAGGGACGCACATGACTCCGAAGATATACACTAGTCACACCATTTCATCATGCCAAGCATTGATATAGGATCCCAATAATTTGGCCACTCACAAAATCTCTGTCCAAAGTTTCACGGTTGCTAGAAGGATACAATCATTGTCTGCCTCCCACAACAACAAACGACGTTTTTCCCCTCTAAGTCGATGAGTACGAGGTACTGGACATGACGATGCAACTTCAGCTCCTCCCTGCACGCACGAGCTTAAATCAGTAACCAAACTTCTGCGATTTTCCTGGACACACAGTAATCACTTATTAGAACACCGCAATGTAATAAGATGAGTTCACATCAGAGGAGGAAAAGATTCTGAATCGTCGCAGTTTACACACAGATTTATGATCGTATTATCAAACATATCCAATTATGGGGAGGACAGAATAGAAAAAACAATGCAGCATCACACCCTAATTTCCCTAACAAATTGTTCTGATTGTTGTTCAATTTTGTTTTTCCATCCCAAACCTAGATCATAAATTGAAATCCATTCAGTATGAAAGATTGCATAATTTACACAGCCACAAATGTGAAATTCAAATTAGTTCAGGATTATTTGTACACTACATTTGTGTGAGGTGATAATTCTAAGATTAATAATTCTAAGATTAATCTGGGATGCTTTGCTGTAAGACAACAAAGTATGATGGCATCACTCCAAGATGGAGAACTGTGAGCTTTTGCTGTTAAAGCACCTCATACCACTGAAAGGCATCTTTCCTACTACATGATGCTTTTAGGTACTTAAATATTGAAACCTGTAATCTTTTTTCGCTTTGTATAGATATGGTAAAATAAATATTTTAAAATAACATTGAAAAGAAAAAAAAAAATAAAAATCTAACTTCTCGAAGGCAAATGGGAATGTATTTCAACTCTAGTATAAAAGTTTCATGTAATCGAAAACCCAATAGCAAACAAAAGATCATTAATTTAAAAAGTAAAAGTCATCTAGGATTAGGGAATAAACAAGTATTTTCAGGAAATCAGACCTTGATCAAGCATTTTTTTCTCTTAAAATGGAAAATTGATCAAAGATAGAGAACTTTGTTAGCTGGTTTTTAAAATGTAGTTTTCTTTGTTTTGCACAAGCATTTTTTTTTTTTCTGTTAAAAAGGAAAATTGATTGCAGATGACTTGTAAACCGAGTTTTTCTTCAATTTCAAAGTATATAGGATGCAGCTATGGGAACGAGGGCAAATGAGCAGGGGAATTGGAAGAAACTATGAGCAGAAAGTATATAGGATGCATGCTTTTTTTCCAACTAATCCCTAAAACCGATGACTCCTACAAGCTTGAGGTAAATCAAGCTCAATTGCGCTTGATTTACTCTTTATCTAAATTTGATTAGACTCTTTCTATTCTTACCCGAAAGATAAATTTATCCGAATTTCTTATTGTAGGCTTCAAAATCAACTTAACGTTGATTATTCGATTTAATCATTACAGCTTGAACCTGAGCCTGATTTTAGTTATTTCAAGACTTGAACTCCTCAACACCAATTCCAATAACTCAAACACCTCACCTCGAGCTTCAGTTCGTAAGGCCCTTTTATTAACAAGATGTTCCTATGAGCGGCAAACCTAAACATATTTAGATCCTCTCTTGTCATCCAACCCGAATTCCATCAACTTGAGATTGCCTAGATTTTTCAAATAATTGTGACAACTGTAATATCACTTAGTTCCTTGGGATCTGAAGTAAGTTTACAGTATGATGGCCATAGAATGACAATGGAGAAATCTAAAGACAAAGGGAGGAAAAGAAAAAGGAAACAGACCTTATTATTTCGTAAAGCAAAATCAGCAAATAGCAAATTCCATCGTAGCCTAGCTACCCAGCCTCAATCATACGCCAAAAAATCTATGCAGATGCTGTCAAATTAAGCATAATAACTAATTTAAATATTTTGTAATTCATCACCCCAAATAAATTATCATTGGCATTTCTCGAATCAAAATAGGAAGATGAGACAAAGCTAAGAAACAAACATATTGCATCGTCACCAACAATGCAATACAAGTCAGTATTGATTGTGCAATTCATTACGGAATTCTCCTATCAAGGTAAGAAGAAGCAACAAAGCTACGAAGCAAATCTGAAGGATTACAAATACAACAAGTGCAGACAAGCAAAACCAACGGAGGCAACAATTTTGATTGCATATTAAAATAAATCGAAACCTGAAAGTCAATCACACACAGAAATAGAAACGCGATAGAGGAAATCACGTACCTTGAGGATTGAGTTTCACTTTGGAGATTGGGTTACCAACTTCTGCTAGGGCTTCGATTTGGAACCCAATCGGTTAGGGCTTCAGCTTGAAATTGAGGGATCGAATCAATCAGAGGACGATGGACAAATTGGGTTAGGTGATTCCGATTTTGTTGGTTGGCGATTAGGGATTTTCCATGGTCGAGGCTTATTGGTTGAAGAAGGAAGGAGATTGGATGTGTTTTTCTTAGTAAATTTATTTTGTTTTATTTTGGGGACTCAAGGCATATCGAGTATTTTGTTTGTTATCGGGTGTATATTCCCTATCATATTATTTATAAATAAACAGTATAATAATAATTTCATTATGTTTAAATAAATATCACAATAATTATTAATATTTTACTACACATATATTTTATTCTTTAATAATTATAATTTCATGCTTCTCTTATTCTATTCTATTAACTAAACATATCGTAAAATAATATGAAAAACCTGGTTATTAACCCTTAAATGAAATATCGAAATCTAGTAGTGTCTTATTGAGTTAACTAACCAAGATAAAATGAGTAAAACGTTTCTTAAGTTAATTAAGACACTAAAGAGATATTCTTGATCGTACTTTTATGAGTTGACTAACTAAGATGAAATAGACGAAGTACTTTTTAAATTGGCTAAAACCTTAAAGAAATATTAAAGACTTAGTCATGCTCTTATAAGTTGACTAATCAAGATGAAATAGGCAAAGCGCTCTTTTAGTTAACTAAAACCCTAAAGAAATATTGAAAGTAAAGCGCTCTTTAAACTAATTAAGACTCTAAAGAGATGTTAAAAACTCGGCCATGTCCTTGTGAGCTGACTAACTAAGATGAAATAGGTGAAGCGTTCCTTGAGTTAGCTAAAACTTTAAAGAGATAATACTAAGAGCAAACGCCTTGTGGGTTAGTTAGAGACTTTAGCTAAAAGTTTGCTAGAGTTGGCTAAAACTTTAAAGAGATAATACCAAGAGCAAACGCCTTGTGGGTTAGTTAGAGACTTTAGCTAAAAGTTTGCTAGAGTTGGCTAAAACTTTAAAGAGATAATACCAAGAGCAAACGCCTTGTGGGTTAGTTAGAGACTTTAGCTAAAAGTTTGCTAGAAAAAAGAAACACGAACACTGGTTCTTATCTAAGGTGATATGGTCTAAATGCACATGCAAAGTTCAAAAGCTAATGTGTTAAATTGTATAGAAGTACTTATTTGGTCTTACCAATAGCACCCAAATTGTCAAACCTTTATTTGAAAAGTCCCATCGAATCGAACTAGCTTATGAATTGGAATTTTGATCCCCTATTGCCAACCTAACTAGCGTCGGTACGAAGCCCTTGAATCTTTACTAGCCCTTTAGAGAAATCATGTAAATTACCCGATATAGAGTGTTATCTATTATTTTTACTCATTAATTGATTGCTTTTCGAGTTTTTCTAAACTACTCCTTGATTGGTAGATATTTGCCATGAGGTGTTTGCCCATCTAGATCTTCGCCTTTTTCTGAAAAATAGATAATAAAACTCCCCGTTGAGAGGGGGATCAATCCGTAATAAAGTATTTAAGGAGTTTTGTTAATTACCAATATTCTATATCTCACTTTCAACTCATCTCGTGTTTTCAATGTATAAGTTCAATTAAATGGAGTAAGTGAACTGGACCTTTAGATGAAGCAAAAAGAGGGAATGGTGATGATTCCAATGCTAACAACTGTCAAGGATACCAACTTTGCTTATAGAGAACAAAAATTAGACCACAATAATATTCAAGATGACTAGCATTTTCGTGTTTTGAGTAAAAATTTCCATTGACTTTTCATAAGTAGTACAACTTTACAATGTCAACATTTACAAGGTCTTTCAATTCTAAACCATCCATTTGAGACAAAATTAAAGCCCCTCTTGGTAATACTTGCTTCTCGACATAAGGCCTCTGTAATTGGGAGTGAATTTTCCTCTTGAGTCTTATGCATTGGAAAGAGCCTTTTTTAACACCATATCACCTTCTTTGAAGTTTTAGGGCTGTGTTCATTTGTTGAAAGCTCAAGCTATTCTTTGTTGGTAACACTAATTATGATATAAGACTATCAATCTTCTTTTGTCAATTAAATTCAGTTGTTCAATGCATTTCTTTACCCAATTGGCTTTGTCCAACTGGGTTTCTGATAGTACTTTGAGAGATGGGACCTCAACCTCTACTGTTAACATCACTTTAGTGCCGTATACCAAAGAATAAGATGTTGCCTTAATCGATGTTTTGATGGGAGTCTAATAGGCCATGAGTGCAAATGGCAACCTCTCTTGCCAGTCCTTACATGTAACAGTCATTTTTTCGATGATTCTTTTAAGGTTTTTATTGGTTGCTTTAATGACTTCATTCATCTAAGGTCGATAAGGTGTAGAGTTTCTATGAATGATTTTAAATTATCGGCATCACTTTAACATAAGCTTATTGTTGAGATTCGTGTCATTATTGGTGATGATTGTTTCTAGAGCCCCGTATCGAGTTAAGATATCTCTTTTGATGAACTTGATTACTACCCATTTAATATCGCTTGAATAGGATGGGCTTCAACCTACTTACTGAAGTAATTAATGGCAACCAGTATAAAGTGATGCCCATTGGATGCTTTTGGGGTAATTAGGCCAATGATGTCTATTCCCTACATCGAAAATGGCTATGGCACAAAGAGTATGTATAATTCCTAAAGCAAGGAGTTTATCTTATTAGCAAGGTGTTTATCTTATTTGCATAAACTTGACATAAGTGACAATGCTTAATATGTTTGATGCAATGCTTAACGTGTTTGATGCAATCGCCTTTCATTGTTAACCAGTAATACCCCAATCTCATAATTTTCTTAGCTAGCATGTAACTATTTATGTGAGGGCCACACACTCCTTTGTATACTTCTTTCATCAAAATCTTGGCTTCTTTGTTGTTTATACACCTTAAATATGTACCGTCAAAAGATTGCTGATACAAAGTGGATTTGCTTAATAAGAACTATATAGCTAATCTCCTGATTGTCTTTCTTTCCTTTTTCTCAACCTCTTCAGGGCATGTGTTGTAGGAACATTTCAATATCATGGTACCACGGCTTTTCACCATTTATACCTTCAATTGCTAAACAGAAGGTAGGTTTTTCTTCAATTTCAATGATGAGGGGCTGAATCTCGACTTTACTAGATATTTGGACCATAGATGCCAGAGTAGCCAATGCATTGGCAAATTGATTTTAAGTCCTTAGTATGTGATTGAAAGTCATTCCTTTGAATTTCTCTATTAATTCAGTCAAGTGCTAGTAATAAGGTACTAGTTTAGGATTTTTCATCTTGTATTCTCTTCGAGATTAGGTGATAACAAGTGAAGAACCCTAGACACTTTTAATTCTCGAATATCTTTATCTAGGGCTATTTTGAGTCCTATGATGCATGATTCGTATTTAGCGATATTATTAATGTATAGGAAAACGAGCCTTACAACTATAGGATGCTATGTACCTTTAAGGGATACTGGTATTACCCCAATTCTACACCTAAACACATTAGCAACTTCGTCAAAGAACATCTTTCACTTCGGTGGTTCATCATATTTTTCTTCATCAAAACTTCCTTTAACTACTAAGATATCTTCATCGAGGGTTTTGACTTATACCTCTTAGAGGGTATCATCAGAGGGATTTTCTACTAACTGATCTACTAGGGCTTGCCCCTTGATCGAACTTCGATTTACGTATGTAATGTCAAACTCTACTAGTAACATTTACTACTTTGGGATTCTATCGTTTAAGGTTAGCTTGTCTGCTAAGTACTTTAGGGGATTGTATTGAGTTAGTAGTTCAATCTGATAATAGAGTGTGTATTACTTAAGTTGATGCATTACTTAGACTAAAGCACATTAAGATCTTTCAATTTTTGAATACTTCTGTTCCCCTTTAGTGAACTTTTTACTTAAGTAATGTATAGCCTGCTCTTTTCCTTCCTTATCCTTTTGACTAAGCATATACCCAATGGATTTTGGTAATATTGTAAGGTATAGAAATAAAGGCTTCTTAGGTTTAGGAGCTACTAGAATTAGAGGGTTCATGAGATACTCCTTAATTGTTGTGAACACTTGCTTGCATTTTTCGTCTCAATCTATCTTAGTGTTCTTCTTTGAAAACCTAAACAACGGACGGCATTTATCCGTAAGTTGAGATATGAACTAGGTGATGTAGTTTAAGCAATCCAATAAGCCTTTGATTTCTTTAAGTGTACGTGTAGGGGGCAAGTAGACTATCACTTTAACTTTATCAAGGTCCACTTCGATGCCCCTCTAGCTAATTTTGAAATCTAATAATTTCCCTGAAGTTACTCCAAAGGTGCACTTCTCTGGAATGAGCATCAATTGGAATTTTCTCAACCTATCAAATAATCTCCTCAAATTATGTACATGAATGTCTCCCTCTTTAGATTTTGCAATCACATCATCCACATATACTTTAACTTCTTTGTGCATCATGTTATAAAAGATTGCAACCATGGTTCTTTGATAAGTTGCCCCAATGTTTTTGAGTCCAAAAAGCATTACTTTATAGCAAAATGTACCCTAAATTATGATGAATGTTGTCTTGGCTTTATCTTCTTCAGACATTTAAGTCTGATTATATTTCGACAACCCATCCATGAAGGAGAAAAGATGGTTCCTGATTGTGTTATTGACTAAGATGTCAATATGGGGTAAGGGGAAATTATCTTTAGAGGTTACTTGGTTAAGGTCTCGAAAGTCCATGCACACTCTAACTTTTCCATTCTTCTTCAAGATTGGCACAATGTTAGCTACTCACTTAAGACAATTAGATACTTCAATGAAATTGACCTCAAGTAACTTTTTGACTTTGTCTTTAATTTTCAACAAGATATCTGGTTGGAATCCTTAGCTTCTGCTTCTTAGGTTTGATATCTTCTCTTGTGGGTAAGTGGTGGACTACAATTTATGGATCTAACCTAAGCATATCTTCATAAGACCATACAAACACATCTTAATATTTAGATAGCAGCGCGGTCATTTTTGCTTTTTGTTCTTCTTTCAAATTCCCTCTAATGTTCAATATTTTGGGGTTATCATTAGTCCCAATATTAACTGTTTCGGTTCGCTCGTCAATGAAAATTCTACTCATTTCATGTCTTTGTCAGCTTTCTTGCATGCCACTATGGTCATTGACATCACTCATGACAATTAACCCAATAAGGCCAAAAGTGATATCAATATTTTCATCACCTATCTGCGTGAGGCATCCCTAGCTTTTATTTTAAGTATTAGATCTAGGCAAAAAGCATGTAAAGGAAAGAGTATGAGTAAGTAAGGAGGGAAGAAAATGAAGACTGATTCTTATTATGTTAGAAGAAATTCTTTCAAGTATAATATTGTAGAACAAAGGTAATTATTACCAAACTTAGTAAAATACTAAACCGTAATTCATCCTTTACCCTAAAAAAGACTTATTGCTATTCATAGAGATGGAGAATCAATTATTTAGGTGCTAGAACTTATAGGATGGGCTTGTTATTTCATTCCTACTAGAGACGTCTTCTTTGGCAGGTTTCGAAGTTTGAACATTAGCTCAGATGAATGTCTTTATCAAAGGTGGAAAGGTCATCGGGGTGTAATATAATATGTCACCTCTCTTGCCCCTTGCTTACATATTTCACAACTCTTCCATCAAAGTTGGAATGTAGCTGAGCCCAAAGGTACTAAACTTCCCTACTTTGAATTTTAGCCTCTCTTCCTTTTTTTAATTGGCAAGCATACAAACTTCTTCAAACATTTAGACCTTAAAGTCTTCCTGCTCTTTGATGCTAATGTAATATATGGTTGTTTCTTTATATATTTCATAATTCTGGTCACCCAGAATCGTTATGACTTAACCAATTTAAGATGAACTTAACCTTTTGATACAAGCTTGAAGGTACGACCCCTACTGAATGTATTTAAGGTCTCTCTAACAAGAGGTTAAAGGTCCTTGGGATGTCTAGGACCTGGGATCAGATGTTGAAAGTCTATGGGCTAATGTCAACTAGTAAGTCAATCTCCCTTATAATTTCTCTCATGGATCTATCATTGAACTCTGCTTGATTGTGGTTGCATCGACACCCAATAGATCTAAGGTGGTGATAGGGTAGACATTCAATGACGATTCATTGTTGATGAGGACTCTTATTGTGATAATGCTGTTTACCCTTACTATTATGAAGAGAGGCTTAGTGTATTGATTACCTTCCTCTCTCAACTCTTCATTAGAGAAAGAAATATGATCCATAGTGATGATGGAGTTGGCGACTGATCTTATCTTATTGGCTGATATATCATGAGGGACTTTGACCTTCCTTAGAGTTTTGAATAAAGCTTCCCAATGTGGTTCTGATGCCATTAACAGACTCATAAGAAATATCTACATTAGAGTCTTAGTAAGTTGATCCATTATTTTTTGCTCACTTGATTTGATTATTTTTGTGAAGGCAGACAATCTTTCCTCATATTTAGCTGGTTTGTTGTTTGGCCTTTCCAGCACAGTTTTCTTTTTCAAGTCTTTTTTTGGGCCATAAATTCTATTAGAGCAAGTAATTTCCTCCACGAGTGAACTCAATTGCCCTTGATTTACTGTCTGATAGTTGAGAGGGGCAGTTTTATAACTTTTAAGGGCTAAGGGCACATGGAAGGTGTACCTTTTGGTCTTTGGAGTTTGCTTCTCCTCCTGTTTGTAGAATTTATAGACATTGAGTTCTCAGTTGGAATAGATCATATTGATGGTGGCATCTGAGTCGTCAAATATTATGTTGATGATGGGCCTATGGTCAAGCAAGGGGTTGTTGTTGGTGTTTGGAGCTGAATCCTCCACGAAGTCTAGTTAGACTATGCCTTCATCAAATAATTCTTGAATTTTGTTCCTTAATCTCCAACATGAGTTGGTTAAATGGCTCACTTACCCTATGTGATATTGACACTTGGTGTTGGGATAAAAAACCTTTAGCCTATATCTTTCATTTAGAGGCTTAAAATGGATTAAATTATCTTTTCTTAATTTTTCAAGGACCTGGTTGAGAGGAACTAGTATCTTGGTGAACTGTCTCAAAACCTTGCTGACTTGTGGCTGACTTTAGAATTGTTGCTACATTGGTGGAGGATTTATTTTGAAGGAGACCTGGGTATTAGGCTTAGTGTTTGAATTTGCCATGCTAACTATTGCTTCTTTAGTCTTGCTGGTAGTAAGCTTTGTAGAGGGTGGTCTTCTATTTGATGGCTCTTGTAATTTACCGGAAGCAGTAGCGTTTTCAACTTGGCATCTTATGGCCACCACCTTTGAGAAACTAGAGGAGGCTTGCCTAATCAAATGAGAAAAGTTGGGCCTTTCAAGGGTATTAATAAAAGCTGAAGTCAGCTCTTTTTAAGTCATGGGGGTAGATACCTGTATGGTTAAGGATCTCCATCTTTGGGCATATTCCTTGAATGACTCATTGTGCTTTTTTCGTAGGGCGACCAAGTCTATCATGGTTGGTGCCACTTTAACATTGAATTTAATTGTTCGTAGAAGGCTTTAGCCAGCTTCTCCCATGTATCCTATAAACCTTGCTATTTAACAGGTATGTAAATAAACTAAGATTACTTTTTGAATATTTTCAAAGATTAACTAAACTAAGAATTTAAGTTTATAATTAAAAATTAATTTAGTTTTCTAATTTGAAAGTTTATTATTGATAAAATTCGAATATAAGAACTACAGACCTTAAGTCACCAAAAAGCCAAAAGCCTAAACCCTAAAACAATTAAGGACTTGTAACTTTAAGTGACTAATTGAGAATTTAATTTGAATAATTTTATTTAATCTTAGAAAATTTCATAATTTTACAAGAATTAAATTATAACTTACAAGTTAATTTAAGAAATAAACTCTAAAAGAATTCCATATAAGACAATTCCCTTATCCTTATTGCATAGGCCTTGTACATGTGAAAAAGTGAACCAACCAATCACCATAATTAACTTATTAATTGAGAGTTTGAATCATTTATTAATTGATAACTTATCAAAAGCTAGTGATAAAACTGTTTCCTTATATCGCTATAACTTATACTACATATGAATGAGTTATCATATTATTTTATGTATTTAACTTTTAATTAAGTGACAAGACAATCCAATGTTAAAAAAAAAGGCCTATTTGGCCGGTTGTAAGAGGCTAGTAAGGGAGGCCGTGATTTGTCATTCATCTATCATTTAACTTATCTAATATATCTACTATTCACCCCTTAATTCTTATATCATTTAGTCTTATCAAAAGTTGGCATTTGTGCATGCTAAAAGATAACCAAATTAAAACTTCTTGAACACATTACCCCACCCATTCAAAACCAGCCACTCACTCCCCATTTCACTTTCATTTTCACTTCCTTTTTCTCTCACTTCAAACATAAACCAAAAGAAAAAGTTCAACCCTACAAATCAAACATTGCCACCACTTTTTGTTCCCCCACTCATGGCATAAAAGCTTAGTTTTGTATCTTCCTTTGTCAACTTTAAAAGCCAATTTTAGGAACTTTAGATTACCCTCAAAAACCTACTTTAAGAATCAAGACCTTAGTTTCCAAAGGAGCTTGCAAAAAGAAGAAGGAAAACAAAGGAACATAAGAGGATACTTAGTGCATAACCACCTTGTTTTCACTTTTGAGGATGAGTAAGTTTGTTTTCTTGTTAAGTGCTCTAGTATGCCATGTTAGGAGACCATGTTTTCATGAAAATTTTAGCATGAACATAAGATGATAAAATAACTAGACCACCTTAAGAAGTAAGCTTATGTACCCCTTTATATGAAAGTTAAAATATGAGCATGCCAAGTTGGTGTTATGTAAAGATATATGTCTAATACTTAGAATGGAAGATTTTAAGTTGAGAAAATCATGAAATGTGTACATGAATGAGGAGACATCATGCCGGATGTGAAGTGCATGTGAGTCATTTAGATGTTATTTCCACTTCTATTAAGTTAAACATGCTAAAACCTAGCCTTAGGTAAAGGAAAATCCATTACATGAAGCTTTTATAAAGAAACCAACTTTGTGAGATATCGACTATGGCATGGAAGTCACAATAAGTA
Source organism: Lumnitzera littorea (assembly GCA_024138015.1). Taxonomy (NCBI): domain Eukaryota; kingdom Viridiplantae; phylum Streptophyta; class Magnoliopsida; order Myrtales; family Combretaceae; genus Lumnitzera; species Lumnitzera littorea. The sequence continues at coordinate 41,113,602 of JAMXBB010000005.1, read as the reverse complement.
TAAGACCTATTATTTTCATCTAGATTATAAGCTAAATAATTACCATATGGAAGAGAAATTAAGTCAAAGTTGGAACATAAGTAGCATAGGTTCATGATCTAACCCCTAAACTTAAGGAAATGATAAAACAAGTTGAAAAATCATGTGAGTGCCCTTTCGATTCATCGTGGCCAGATTTAGAATCATAATAAAATTCACTTAAAAATATAATAAAATCAAGTAAACAAAGTGAAACAAAAAAAAAAAAACCAACCAAGGCAAGTATGATAAGTATATAAAACCTAAAACTCAAAATCGAGCTTAAAACTTTCAAAACGAGAAACTGGACCTTCATTTAATTTCTGATCAACAACTTAATCCACCTATAAAAGTTGTTTTGAGACTCTTAAGAAGCCCATAAAAGACTCCCTAAGCCCAATAAAGTGACTACCCTTAATTTGGATGAAAAAATAAGCTGGTTTGATAACTTAAGCCCACATAAAAGCGTAAGAAGTTCGTGTTAGCCCTAGAAGTGTAAATCAAAGTTGAAAATCTAACGTTAAGGAGTATTTTAAGCTTAAAATAAAATCCTAAGCCCAAGCCTAAGCCCAAAAGATTTCCTAAGGTATCAAAAAGCCCAACAATCAAACAAAGCCCAAAAGTACACCAAATCATGAGAATCACTACTGTTTTGACTTATAGATAGATTTGCGTGTCTCATCTCAAAAATATAACCTCATCACATTAAAACACTCGAAAGCGATGAAGATTGACTATAAGATCATAAAAATCGGATTTAAAATGAGAAGGTTATACGTATTTGAACTTTTAAGTAAAATTAGGAAAAATATGAAACCTAGTTAAAATTATAACTTAAAGGGTTTTAGCTTAGCTTTCTAAGTTCTACTTCAAATCCTTATAGTATCATCTTTGTGATGTTTAGGGGGCTCGACTATTGGAGATGACTTGCCTTCAAATTACTACAATTGATCCATTATGGCTGAGTGAGTGATTTCTAATGACTCCATACTTGATTTTGCTTATAGTGTAGATGTACTTAAACTTATATAAAGAACTTGGATGCTTGTGGGATATAGGAAATGCATGTGTAAGATATTATGATTGAATGTTATGACTTGTTAATTAGATAAAAATTGGAATTGTTTGTAATGATATCAATGTATAGTTGTATGGAATGAAATTGTTTGATCTCTAAGAAAACCATATTAAGTAATTATTCGATTAAGGAACTCAACAAATCATGCATTTCTCAGGATCACATCATAGCTATACCGACTACCACCTCATATAGAAGATGGGAAGGGACTCATAAGAGGAGGGCCTCCTGGAGGATTAGGCATTAGCTAAGCCATCATTATATTATTGAGTCTTTATCCCGAGCTAATGGGCTTACTAGGCGCCAGGAGATGCTAACAGTTAACGAAGGGCTGTGTTTTGTGGCTTTTGCTTAAGGCTTGTGATAGTGGACTGCGAAGGCCACCATACCACTAGACTTGGGAATTTTGGTTTAAATTACAAGATGTAAAAAGAAAGAGTATTTTCCGTATGAAAGTTGTATATGTTATATATATATATATATGATTTTGTTTTGAATTGAATACAATAGTGCAATTGGTATAAAAACCCAAGTGCTAGGACCCAGTTGTAGTTTATGTCGATTAATCATCTCCAACCTTTACTATAGCGGGGGCGTAATTTTGAGTTGTATACAGTTCTTAGGTCGCTGCATGTATTGATTGGGATTTTGATTGTTTATGCATTCATAAGTTTGTAAATTAAATAAAATTGTCATGTGATATTGACGAGGGGATTATCTTACAAAGCATAAGCTTACACTTCGATAGATTTCTATTGATGTAAGATCACCTCTTTGTTTGTCCGAGTTGAGGAATGCCCTAGGTAAGTCTCATGTGGAGACATGATAGTGTGTTTAGAGAGCAAAGAGGGAATCTTGTAATAGTATTTTGTAGATATTTGTTTATCTTATTTAGTTCAAAATTTTAGTTAGAAACTCTTAATGTAGATTCTTATACCAATTGCATTCGTGTTGTAATAATTTGGTGTGGAATTCTATGAATCCACACTTTCACTTCATTATTTTATATCTAAAGGGTAAATTTTAGTTAAAATGCTTGATATTACATATATATGGGCTTGATGGTAATGTAAAGTGGAAGGAGCCTTATGTGTCGCATAGAAGGCCTATGACTAATGAAGGGGTTGATTGTAAATCTTTGTACAGTACATGGTGATTTACCATGACAACAATACTTTTGGGTCGTGATATGTTCACTTGATTTAGGTCTAATTAGGTATATAAGGTTAAAGTAGGGCTCGTAAAGGTGTCTTGAAAAGTTTGCACCATGAGTTGGTCATATTGTACATACTTGCACATCTTGTGTACATATAACTTGGTGTGCAATTTAGGGCATCTAGTCCTATTGTATTTCTTAAAGTTAGGTACTTTAAATTTTTCTAGAAAGCTTCCATAGTCATAAGCAGAGAAGTTTATAATAGCAGTCTGCTTGAACCCATTGTACCCTTTGAACATTTTCATTTTCTTAGTGATTTGTTGGGTCAATCACCTCTCAAGCTCTTTCAATCTATCTTGATCAACTTTAGGCTTTAGGTTGATTAGGAATGAGTAAGTGTTTGGCTCAAAAGTCGGGTTGAGATATCCAGTGTCAACAATCACCCAAATGGTATCAAATTCGGCTTGATTTGTGGTAATCTGCTCACAAAATCCACTGTAATTTGTTCCCATTTACACTTGGGAATTGGCAATGATTTTAACAATCCTCTTGGTCTCTAATGCTTGACATTGATTCTTTAACATGTCTCACACCTTTGCACATATTTCACTATATCTTGCTTCATTACATTCCACTAAAAGTTCTTCTTGAGATCATGGTACATCTTTGTCCCTCCAGGGTGTATGAAGCAACCCAAATAGTGTGCTTTACTTGTGATTTCTTTCTTGACTGATGCATCTTCTGGTACATACAATCTACCCTTCATGCAAATCATCCCTTTTTCATCATGGTCAAAGTTCGAGTATTTCATACTCCCCATTTCTTCGTTTTCCTTCATTAAAGTGGAACAAACTTGTTAGGATTCTCGGATCCTTTCCATTACTGTAGGATCAATGACCAAATTTGACAATTCAACATTTCCTTTGGCTTAAGCGAATTCTATGTTAAGCCTCTAAAATTCTTTAATCAACTCATGTTGCTCGGTGAGGAGTGAGGAAACTTCAACATGATTCTTATGACTCAAGGCATTTGCAATGGCATTTATCTATCTTAGGCAATAATTGATTCTAAGATCATAATCTTTGATCAGCTCAAGCCTTCTCCTTTATGTCATATTTAATCCTTTCTACATGAAAAGGTACTTAAGGCTTTTGTAATCTATATAATTTCATATCTTTGACCATACAAATAATGCCTCTAAATCTTTAAAGCGAAGACTACAGTTGCCAGTTCTAAGTCTTGTATGGGATAATTCTATTTATAAGGTCTCAACTATCGAGATGCATATGCTATAACCTTCCTACCTTGCATTAGTACATAATTAAGTCCATTCCTTGAGGCATCACTATATATGGTGAAGGGCATTTTGGTGTTTGGCAACACCAAACTCGATGTGGACACTAATTTGAGCTTCAACTCATGGAAACTTTACTCCCTTTTATCAATCCATTGATACTTTACATGCTTTAGGTTTAGCTGAGTGAGTGGTCTAGCTATAGTGGAGAAATCTTTGGCAAACTTTTTGTAGTACCTTATAATACCTAGGAAACTATACATTTGGATAGTTGTCTTTAGCCTTTTCGATTCAATTATGGCCTTAACTTTCTTTAGATCCATTGTTATTCCATCCCTTGATATTATGTGTCAAAGGAGGGAGATTTCCTTTAGTTAAAAGTCACACTTGGATAGCTTGGCGAAGAGTTTATGTTCTCTCAAAATCTACAACATCATCCTTAAATGTTCCTCATGTTGCTCAAATGAAGCCAAGTATAAAAGGATGTCATTGATGAAGAAAATCACATACTTATCCAATAGAGCTTTAAACATACGGTTTATTAAATCTACGAATGCTACCGATACATTTGTCAACCCAAAAAGCATCACCAGGATCTCATAATGATCATACCTTATTTTGAAGGCCATCATAAGAACATCCTCAAGCTTAATCTTGAGTTGATGGTATCTTGATCTTAGATCAATTTTGGAAAAGACTCTAACATCTCCTAACTAATCAAACTAGTCATCTATTTGAGGTAGTTGAAACTTATTCTTGATAATTACCTTGTTTAAGTCTCAATAATTTATGCATAGTCTCATGGACCCATCTTTCTTCTTCACAAATAACATTAGCTCCCACATGGTGATACACTGGGTTCAATAAAGCCTTGATTAAGTAGTTCTTGTAACTACTTCTTCAACTCATTTAGCTCTATTAAAGCCATTCTATAGGATACTTCTAAGATGGGTTCTATGCTTAGCATTAGGTTGATGAAGAAATCAATCTCTTTCTTAGGTGATAAACTTGGAAGCTTGTTTGGAAAAACTTCAGGAAATTCACTCACCACTTGGATTTCCTCAATTTGTAGCTTTTCCTTTTCTACCTCAATTGTACTTAATCCTACTTCTACCCATGTTTAGAAACCCTTATCTGAAACCAATTCGAGTGAATACATCTCTCCTAGCTTAACGATGGTTGATTCTCTCTTAAAAATAGCTTTTGTACCATTTATGGTTTCAAGTTCCACTTCTTTACTCTAACAATCTACCTTGGCTTTTATAGTTGACATGCAGTTGATACCTCGATTGACTTCGTACTTGTTCATTTTGATCACTATCATGTCAACATGGGACTTACTGTCTTGAATTTTCATAGAGCAATTCTCTACCACTTCTTGGCTTACTGCCACACTTCCTATTAGTGTCTTGATTCTAAGGCTGGACATTGTATTATCTACTTGTAATCTTGCTTGCTTGGCAATATTAGGTGTGATAAAGGAGTGGGTCACTCCCATGTTGAACAAAATGTATATGAGTAAGCTAGAGATATGGATATTCCTTGAATCAATCACAGTTTCATCATTTTAACTAGTTATTTACAAGATATCTTTTAGCTCTTTAAATTCCTTTGGTACTTTTCATATTCCTTTATATTTTATGAATTACTGCAAATATTTAAAGAAAAGGATGAGTTAAGTTGCATAATTACAACAAGTCTAGTGTTTATAGTATCTCCCTCCTTGAAATTAGTAGCATCCTCATCAACTTTATCATCTACATAATCCTGTTCGCCCTCTAAATTATAAATCTTAGCATGTGTAGGCATGCCTAGTCAAGCCTATATAGATCTAAGTCTACCTATCTATCTTTGAGTCGTTGTGTATCTAGGAAGAGCCATGGGGTGAGCTAGTTGGGTGGCTAGAGTAGTCCTCCTTAATGGATAATTAGGAGCAATGTACCTCATTTGTTTATGTATAAAGCAAGTCATGTTAGCTCTCTTAGTATACTCAGCTATGTAGTGATTGCCCTCTTCATATGGAAAACATTTATGTTGAAGTTGGGGGCATTCTCTTAGATAATGTCTGCCCTTACATTTTCAACACCTCACTACACTAGAACCTAAAATGGCTAGCCTCAACCGGTGGTTATGCATTTGCATGATCTTTTTCCTTTTCTTAGTGAAATTGGGTTGCTTAAAAGGCCTCTTCTCTAAGATACTCACTCTAGGCTTGGTTTCGTGTTTACCATTTCCACAAGTCATGCACTAATTGGAAAAATTAGCTCCTTTTTTAAAATAGTGGAATCAATATGCAACTAATTGATCAAGCTTACAAATTTTGATAAAAACTTATGGAAATCACAAAAGCTTCAGTAAGCGTACCAATTGATTAGTAGTATAAGGTTTGCTCTAGGGTCTTATTTCTTATGGAAATGGTGTACTAGCTTTCAACCATTTTAGTACTATTCATATCTAGGCAAACCATATAAAACTTGATTCTTTTATTGAATAAAGCTCAATAACTAGCTTAATGCAAATGGACAAAAGATTCTAACATTAAAAGGGATAAAAATATGATTTTTATTGGATTAAACCCAAGAACAATTCCTAATCTAACAAAGCATGGGATTCCAACACTTTAATGATTACAATTAAGAACTAAGTATATGAATTAACAAGTAGCATGATGTTTGAGTTCTTCTATTGTTCATGTGCACATAGATTAAGGATTGATTCCAAAAGTAAAATCTTAACCGAATCAATATGCATCAACAATTAATCTAAGTTAATAAGCATGGAAATGACTAGAAATCATGCTTTACACATAATCCCAATTTATACACATTCCTTCACAAGTGAAATACATGTTAAATGCTTAAAACCCATAACCCATGTAACATATAATCACAATAAACAACACAAACACTAAATATTAATCTATTAACATTAAAAGATTCATAATCTTCATGAAAACAATGAGCATACAAGGTTAAACAACATCCCAAAACAACAAGAAATCAGGTAGAGTGAGAAATCAACTAACAAGAGGAGTTCCAATCTTTAATCCATGTCAGAATGATGTTTTTCATGCATTTTAGGGTTGAAATATGGTAAAACTAACTTAATCTAAGCTAAATATAACATAAAATAACCTTGAAAAGTGAAACCTTAAAAATCCTAATGAGAGAAGAAGAAAGGAAGTCAAAAACGGAAAGGAATCATGTTCCCCGAATGAGATGTGAGTTATAGCTTTTTATATCAAGAAGGTGCCGTCAAGCGAGTAGTGTAATACCTTCATGATGGTATACTCAATTCTTTGTGATATTTCAAAACTTTCTATTCAAAATGTTGTCTCAATGGTATCTTGCATTATTTTCATGATGGTAGTTCCTGCTTCATGTCTTTATCTTTTTTTCCCTTCAACTTCTCAAGCGGAGGCTACCATTACATGGTAGCCTCAGGACCTACAAAAACAACCACAAAGACCTTAAATTCTTCAAATAAACATAACTTTTGAATACTAAAACACAAAAATATAAATTACACTTGTGTTGAGAAATTATATGTGATTTTAATGAAAATTCATATACATTGGCTCAAAAATATATTAAATTACACACAATTATTAGAAAACTCCTTTAGATAAGTGTGTGGTTTCTCACTCTTATCCTTAGAATCTTCAGCATTCTTAACAACACTGGCTATCTTGATGGCATCCCTAAAATCCTTGGGTTGAAACTTGTGCACTTGGCACTTAACCTTATAATCTAACCCTCTGATAAAGACCTGTGTCCTTAACCTATCAATGACTTGGAAGTCCTCATTAACAAGTTGTAGTAGCCTATTGAACTTTGATTCATACTAGTCTAATGTACAATTCCCTTTCTAAATTGAAAGAAAAGCATCACCATATTGCAATCTCAATATCTTAGGATAATAATTTGCAATGGACTCCCTCTTAAACACCTCCTAAGTGATCAGTCCTCTCACTATCCTCCTCTTAGACTTCTACCAAGTCTTGGCATGGAGCCTTAACATATAGGTACCATAAGTGATGCACAAATGGGGTGGAATTTGAAATGCATCAAATGTCAACTCAATTTGCATGAGCTAATCCTCTACCTCCTTAGGGCAGCCTCCAAGTTCAACAAAATACTTGGTGCATTTACTAAAAAGCTTACCCCTTCACCAATCAACATCGTACTTAAGCTACGAGCCTTACCCATTATGGTAATAGTCAAAGTCCGTGATGGTAATCTAGAAGGGCCTCTCCTTCGTCTATGCGGAACTCTAGCTACTTCTCCATGAGAGTCTCAAAATTTTCCTATAATATAGAAATTTCCTTAAGGTTAAAGTTTCATTAGTTTCTTAAGTTATAAGCTTTCTTATGCATCTCCTAGCCCAACTCTACCCCTCTTAGGCTCATTAGGTTAGTTTCCTACATATGTCTAGGGTCAATTTTTATTCTTTTCAACCTAGGCTTTGATACCACTTTAATACTGTCATAACTCGAGGGGTGAACAAGTTGTGGCAATACCCCATATACTACAGGAAGATCTAAGACCAATACCTTTAGTGGTTAAGAGCCTTCATTATACTACATAAGGTGTCAACGAAAGCTCGGTTTCCACTATGAGACCTACATTAAGTAATGTCAAAGAAAATATTTATAGTCAAAACATTAAACTTAAGGATAATATGGTGCTCAAGGATAGGTGTCTTCCCTTAAAATAAGTCATACAAGCCATAACTAACTTGATTATTAGTCCATGCTACTACCGGTCTTAAAAGATAAAATAACTACTAGAGAGTCCAAATATAATAGAAATGTTCACTTATGCTCTCAACTTGCCCAGCATCCCGAAAATTGGTAAAACTAACCTCAAGCATCCCATGACTTGGCTCTTGCCATAATTCATGCTATAGCAACAAACTATAAGGGGGTAAGCTACAATTGTATAGTGAGTAACCTTCCTATCTTACTAATAAGCAATCTATAAACAAGTTAATTAAACACATGTATGCAATGCATCAAGCATATAAAATGAAAACATCGTATATAGCTTACTGGTGATTGTATAAAGCATAGTTTTATGCTTGCCATTACTCGAGTTAGGAAGTATTTAGACACATTAGGACCCAAGTCTTTATATCTAAGATCCAACATTTTTCCCTTTGGTAGACTTAAAGTAGCATAAATGGCTTAGGCTCAAATCAAGGGTGGTACTCCTTAGTGCTAAGTAGATCTTAAAGGTTGAGGCAAGAATGTTGCATGAATACATCATGCAAAACAACAATAACATATCATATCAATAGTAAATGGATCTATCATACATGATCTCCTTCTCCATTCTGTAGTATTGACACCCTTTTTATATTAATGTAGAAGGATACAGTGCATGTTTAGTTTACTTAAAGGTCAAATAGTTATTAATTTAGTTCACAAGTGACTAACTAATATATATATCAAACACTCCAAAGCATTATCAACTAATGTAACAACTAATCTTGATTTTGATATATTTAGGTGTCTTACTAAGCAATTGCAACTAATATAAGCACGCGCAAGAATCCTTAACCCCCAAGCATAGCAGTTTTCATGTGTGTATGTGTGTGTGTGTGCATATTTAGTGCACTAAACTACATGCAAATACTAAATAAGATAGGGATCGATATACTCACTCAACCATAGTATCTTATAATCCCAATAGTCGTTAGTTAAATTGACCCCTAGGTCTATGGTACTTGAAGATTATAATTATAGTACATAAGTGTTCTACTCTAGACTATCTATTCTCTTTCTCGTCCTAATTTTTCCATTTTTATTACTTTCATATTTTAGCCATAACTTCTTCGTTTAAAGTCCATTTTTAACATTCTTATAGTTGATTTCCATCATTTTTGAGTTTTTTTTTTCTTTCATTTGGTGAGCTCCTTTTAGGGTATTTGGTTTTGTAAGGATTTGGTTTGGGTCAAACAATTTCGTTGGTAAAAGGTCTTAGTTTGATTGCTTTATGGTTTAGGCTTAGTTTTGGGCTTTTGGCTTAAATTTGAGTATTGGGCCTTCTACTTGGTCTTTTGAGCTTTTATTTAAATATTTTTAGTTAAAATTTCGGTCCAATTTCCGTGGTTTTTTTTTGGGCTGTAATTTTAGTCTATTAGGCAAAAATAGGTCCTTTTTAGTAGCTTTAGGCCTTATCTCATTAAAGGGCCTATAAGGGGTGGCTTTAATGGGCTTTTAGACTTAGTGGGCCTTTAATGTATTATTTTATAAGTTTGTTAACCTAGGGGTTAGATCTAGTCCTACGATTATTAGGCCTTAGTCTTTTTAGGGGTTTTTGGGTCAAATTACACTTTAAGGCCTTAAACCTAATCTTATTTGTTATTTTAGGCCTAAGCCCACTAAAAGACCTAAGATAATTCCATTTCTTATTAGGATTCAGATTTAGTTCCTTTCACTTATTGGGTTTCTAATCTTATTTCTAAGGTCTTAATTACTAGCTAAACTAGCTTAGGCCATTTACTCAACATTACCTATCTTAACTAGATTAACTACATCCTAAATCATACTTTACACTAACTAATCAAAATTTGTTGCTCATTAAGGCCATTAGTAGTGGTAGCCAAGTACGTGTTTTCTAGGGTTTCTTCAACTTCTTCCATTTAATACTTTTACTAGTATGTTTTCCTTGTTGTTAATTGCATTTCTACTTGTTTTAAGCTAATATTATCACATAAAATGGTGAAAACAAGATAGATAAATGATGGGAATCAAGCTATGGTACCCCTGACCCGTAGTTGAGCTCAAGAACTAGAGGAGCTGGCATGATGAATCCTTATGTTCCAAGCAACCCTTGCCGAGGCCGAGTACCTCCTTGCCGAGGCCGAGTCACCTCTAGTGCCGTGTTGTATGACCGCCCATTATTGTATGGTATGCCAAGTTAACGATTACTCTCTATTGTCGAGTTGATTAATTACTCGACCTCTTCCTTACCAAGAAGCCGAGAGAGAAAGCTGGACTGACTAGGCCATCCTTGCTCGGACAAACCCATGCGTCTGTACTTTTTGTTCGTATCTCCTAACGACCTCGCTAGTACTGTATCGCCACGTGTATAGTATCACATGTAGAATTTGTAGCACCAATGATTATTTTCCTTATATATTCATTTTTCCTCTTTATAACATGTACATTGCCTTCTTAGGAAATGTCCTTTTTGTGTTTTCCCTTTTAGGCAAGTTGCCTTAGTTTGCGGGTATAAATACCTTTGTACTTGTAGTTGTAATGGGTAGATAATCTTCAATACACTTTTGAGTACCTTTTTCCTTATGTAAACACTATTGTTTACTCTTGGCATCACTCTTAACCTTTCCCTTAAGCAATGTTAGGTGGCGAGTAACCTCATTGGACTAATTCATATATCACATCGAATTGTGCCATGAGTCCTCGGAAGTTTTATTAGTGCGTCATATACTATAGAGCTGTTCGTAGGTTTTGCTTATTGTTTTTGCCCTTTGTTCTCACCCTATCGTACCTTTCCCCATACCTTTCCCCATTGACTCTTTTTGAGCTTTCTGCAAGCTTGAACCCATTTAGCAACTGGCCTTATTTGTTCTTGGTTATGGTTCGCATTAGATTATATCAAGGAGGTAACGGCATGCATGAGAAAGTGTTGGTCTAGAACTCTTCTTGGTGGTTTGATGCTATAACCTACTTGTTACTTAACTTTACTACATGTTAGTGTTATTACTTTAATCAATGACCCTAGTTCATGTATTATTTCAACTTATCCTACATTCCTAAGATATACATTTGCATGTAAGTTTGAAATTCTAAAATGTAGATAATACTTATGAACTATAAGGAAAAACAAGAAAAAACCAAGTTTGATCATCTACTAGAGTTGAAGTCTAATGGCCCTTGTTTTCCTTAATATGCTATGAGCTTGGGAGTATGTGAGGATGTATGTATGTGTTGATAAGGTAAGGGGGTGTGTGAGGGTGGCATAATGCTTGGTGGTTAGTGGTTAGTGGTTGGTGGTTGGGTGGTTGGTGGTGGTAGTGCAAGTGTGGTTGAGAGGGCAGTTTTTGGGGTGGTGTTTGAGAGTGATTTTTCTCAAAGTATTTAAGAGTGATTTATAAGGAATGAAATGGGGATAAAATGAAAAAAAAAATGGGAATAGGGATGGGAGGTTTGGTTGATGGCATAGAGAGAGAGAGAGAGAGGAGACAAAAGGTAGCTAAATTAGGTTGGAGCATATGGTCTCTAATTGCACTATTGTACCACGTGTGCTTTTATCCAATTATGGTATGATCTTATATCCTAAAAGGACAATGTCCTTTGATACATTGACTATTACCTTGTCTTTTATTCTTAATCATCCTTATCTTTTCGATAATTAAGATATATTGAGAGTAAGTTATAAGAATAAGGTGTAATTAAAATAATTAATTGTGATTAAGTATGATTGAGCAAATTAAGCATAATTAAGGGCAATTTAGGGTTTGATCATACTTTATTATTTTCATTTAGTTAATTTACTTATCCTACTCATTTACTTAGGATTTCTTAGGGTTTTAGGTCTGCTTGTAGTTATTGGATCGCATATGCATTTGGAACCTAGGGTTTTTAGGTGATTAGTTAACTTGATTATACTTAGCAAATGGTTTTTTTGCTACAAAATTTGGGTTTCTTATTATTTTAAGGTTTTTTTATCATATAAATAGGGTTTTAAGTGATTCACTAGGGCTTTGTAGTTGTTTTAACGTTTCTTGTGTATTAAGGCTCTTAGGTTTTTAGGGTTTTACGTGTACAATTAGGGTTTTGGTGTTATACTTCCCTTAAGGTTTTTGATATTCTCATTTAGGATTTTTGACTTACTAATTAGGGTTTGCTTGCCTTATTTAGGGCTTTTATCATTATATTTTGTATGGTTATAGGGACTATCCATTGACTCTCTTAACCAACTTTGTATTTGAGTCCAAAAACTCGTTGGGTTTACAATTTTTGTAGATTGTTGATTTGAATTATATTGGTTGATGATGGAATATGGTAGGTAGAATCAAGGAAGTAACTATTGGAGCATACATAGTAGTAGCAAGTAAGAGGAACCCGTGCCTATGAATTTTTTGAATAGGTGTTAATATTGAGTTTACCTTTATTATTCTTATAGATACCTAAATTTCACTCCATATAATTATCATTTGTTTATCTAATAAAGAGAAAAATTTATAGTGGAAATTAAAGCTCTAACAAAAAAGGCAAAGAGCAATTTAATAAAGATTTTTCATCCTTTTAATAAATCAACTCCTACTTAAACCACCTTGTCATGCTCTCCACAAAAATAGGCAAATGTGTTATCAAAAGGTAAGGCTGTATTAGAATTCGTTGATGAGCATCTTGAGAGGTATGGTATAGTTGATATTAATACTTTTCCCCTTTTTCCATATTTTTCCCTATTTAACCCCTCCAATTATCTTGCAAATGATAATTATTTTGAATATATGGAAGGCTTTTTGAAAAATAGAGTCAGTAGTTGGTGGAGTAAAGAAAGGAGTTGGAAATTAGAAAGGATTTTAAACATGGAAGTAGAGTTGAATTTAGATAAACAAGTGATAGAAGAGAATGTTGGTATGATTTCTATAGAGGGCTAAATTTGACTTATGGACTTTAAGCCCAATAACAAAATGAATTTGACTCTTTGGGCAAAGGTGGGAGGGTCTGGAGAGTCAAGCCCATAAGAATTCGAGATGATTTAGAGAGATTTGATATAGTGGGCTTAGAGTAGAGCTCGTTGGATTCATCCGCCCGATCTAACTTTTCTTGATTTGGCTTACATTAAAAGATAATAAAGTCCTTTATTTAGGCCTAAACTCATGAAAAGAGCTCAGTTGAGATCCATTTATAAAAGGATTTAATCTTAGCCATTAGTCAACATCACAATCCAACGGATCGAATTCACCTACTATCTCCTATAAATACCCCCCTTCATTTCCTTATTCGGACAGGAGATAAATTCTAACTAACGCCATTACTTTGTTGGAATCTTGTCTTAAAGATTAAACATTTGAACATCCTAAGAACATTATTGCATTCTTCATCCATTGTAGAGTTTGATGCCATCGCACTCTTCCACCTATTATCTTATGTGTTAGAGCCTACTGAGACCGCCTATTCCTCCTCCATATCCTAATCCACTTGATCATCCTATACTTAAAAGTTAAGTTATTTCCTTAGTCATGTGTAGTACGATCAATCATATAGTATGCACGTGACCTCTTTTGATTTGAACCCCATACATTTCTTGGCAATTCCACTAGGGAGGAAAGATTTGACACTCATGTCATGGTACTTCTACGAAGAAGACATGTTACTCCTATGGATTGCAACGATTAAGAGCAAGATGGTACTGTTGTTACCAATAATCAAAATCCACCTCTAATAGGAGGTATGAATCAAGGAGATGGTACTCAAGAAGTTGTTCTCGACAATGCATGATGCACAATAATGCTATACCTGTTTTGGTTGCTTTCATTACTATGTAACAAGGGACAACTATTGCGAGTCCCTTTAATGTGATGCATCAATATGTTGCACAAGCTTCTTGGTCACTCAATCCTTCAAATACTGGTGAGCAAGATACTCCTAGAGTTGAGGAATAGTCTCTTGCAGTGGAACCTATACCTAGATGGCATACTACACTAGAACTGATAAATCAAGGAATCTAGATAAGAGGCTTGTTGTCTTTACGTATCACTTCAGATGTTACAATTGTTGATTCTATGCACCTTACCCCTATGAACTCGGTCCAGTGAATTCTATTCCTATGAATTTCACCAACCCTACTCCTACGATACTAATAAGGACAAAAATATCTACTTAAGGGGCTTCATTTGTGACTAAAGAAGATTTGGATGTGTACATGAGAGGAATATATACATTAGTTGTCTTAAAATTGAAGCTCTCTACCATTCACGTATCGCTAGCAAGCCATATCCAAAGGATTATGTGAGTTTGAAGTTTATGTTGTTTAATGGGAAGAAGGAGAGCACTAAGGAACGCTTATTGAAATTTATTGAGACTTTAGAAGTCTATGGCTTAGATGATGATTTGAAGTTGAAGGAATTCTCAAAATCCCTATGGAAAAAGCCTGTACTTGGTATGTCAATCTTCCGCCAGGATTAGTTGATTCATGGGGTGGAATGTATAAAATGTTTCTAGAAAACTTATTCTCTATTAAAGAAAGGGTAACTCTCATTAACATAGGACGAATTCGTCAATGATCTAAGGAGGATCTAATGGACTATATCAAGTAGTTTAGAGAAAGCTCTTTAGATATATAAGACACTTGTGATGAAAGGGAGTTGGTTAAGATTTGTATTTAAGGGATGTTTTTTGAGTACGCAATCTATCTTGAAAATCTTTCGTTGGTTTCCTTTGTGGTGTTAGTTGAAAATGCATGAAGGACTAGCAACTCAGTATTGCGATGAAGAAATGAAATTATAAGATTTAACAAGCATACACTTTCTAGTAAATTTAAATCAAGAGGAGAAACTTAAAGGAGTAAAGAAATCTAGAAGTAAGAAGCTTGTAAATACCAAACCATCTTTGGTATACCTATGCTCAATGGGAAAAGTGCATGCCTTACTCGATCAATGGCTAGAAGATAAAAACATTAGACTCCCTAAAGTTGAATGCTTAACAATAAATGGGGAAAAAAATGACCCTAAGTTTTGCAGTTTCTATTGATGATTGATTTTCGTCCCAGTACGTGAACACTTACAAAACATGAAAATGGCTTCAAGGGGTGCTAGAGGGTGCTTTGATACGACCACTTCAATACTTAAGTTAACCTTCTTATCATAAGAAGAGGAATGTCAAGTAGTTAAGAAAAATGAGAGAATGGAAGAGGTTCCTCTTACTTAGGGTTTTTTCTTAGTATTTATATTAAGTTAATAGAGATTATCTTTAAACTGGATAATTGAACCGGGCTTAAGAATTGGGCCTTCTAATATAAGCTCACATAATAATTATCCAAAAATGCTTATCAATACTTGCCCTTCACTTTTTTTAGTGACAAAGTTGGAAAAGAGAGTATTGAGGGAGATTAATTTTGTAGGATTTCTGGAAAGGTTTGTAATCCCATCCTGAAGAGGCTAGAGTGCTTGAAAAGAAAAAGGCTTGAAGAAGTGAAAAGCGGGAGTAACTGGAGCACTTATAAATATTAGCATGCCTTAAAAAGCAAAAGCCTGAAGAGGTGAGGGCCTAAAGAGGCCAGATTACCTGGAGAGGTGAAAACACCTAAAGAGGCTAGAGCACTTGAGAAGGCAAGAGTGCTTAAGAAGTGAAGGGTCTAAAAAGGTTGAAGCACCTAAAGAGGCAAGGCATACCTGAAAAGGTGAAGGCTTAAAGAGGAAAGAGCTTGAGGAGGCGAAAGCTTGAGGAGGCCGCAATGCTTAGATATGCGAAGGCCTGAAGAGGCCAATGTACCTAAAAGGTTGGGGAAGCATGTAAGTCGTTCAACCTAGGAATGATCTGCACTAAGTGGAGCCATAAAATAGGCTAGTTTGCCTTTAGTCCATTAATGTATAGGACTGTAGGCTTGTTTCTCCATTGTGTGTAGGACTTAGAGCTATTGAGGAATTGCCCATTAGTAAATTATACTTTGCATTGGCTAAAAATAGGGGGCATTTCTTTAGCCCCAATTTGTCTTTAAATTCTCATTGAAGCATCATGTAGATGGATAATACATTATTCATGAATTAAGGTATGAACGTTAACAATTAACTAGCACAAAGAACAACGTAAAGCTTATAACTTAAAAAAAAATGATTGAATGAATCATAACTAACAAAAGAGGATTTTTACTCATCTTTTCTTAGTCATCAGGGCTCAAACATCTGGAGTTCAAATCAGTACCACAAAGTGCGACCAACACTTAATTTGGCAGATCACTAATAATTTTACGGAGGAAATTGCTTCACGTGCACACGAAAGACAGTGCTCGGCACAAGTAACAGAACTTGGCCTACACACAATATTGTCTGGCACTAGCGAACATACACTGTTCCAGTGTAGTTGCACTTTATATACATCGGCATGCTCTTTTCTTGATTATATTTGTGCACAGTAGATTAGCAAAATTAATGAAGAACAGTGTGGCATGCTTCAACATACATAACTTGGCATTCTTCACTTGGACAACTACCGAATAAATCTAGATAACCAAGATCTCGGCATGATAAGAATTTCTATTGTGCTCGACATTCGTAAAACCAACGATCGTTAAGTCATTGTTTCACGGAAATTCATCATTCCATACGAAGAATAACTTGGACTTGACTTTAGACCAGCTCAAACTAGCTCCTTATGTTGGATTACGCTCGGCTTTATCTACTGCAGATCAGCAGCTCAGATGAGGTAAGGCTTAATCTAAGTAAAAAGCTTGATGTACACTCAAATAAAGCCTGAAGCGGTGGTATTAATGCAGAAAAGACATATGATTCAGACATAGTCCAAACTCTAATATGATGATAGGATTAATCGCAGAGTTGCATCTCACAAAGTTAGCTAATGGAACTGTTGCTTGGTTAATGGAGGAAGCGTTCAGCGAGTTACGAATTGAATCTCAGGTCAAGAGCTCGGTTTTTTATGGTGTTGAGCTCGGATGCAAATATACACTTGCTTTAAATTCTTGAACTCGCAGCTCGTGAGCTATCAAAGATTGGGATAACCATACTTGATTGTTCATCAATGCCGAATCAAGTACAACTTGGGTCGAAAAGAACTTCCAGGAGGTCAGTATTATTGGATGGCTTGGAGTGTACCGTAGTATTTGACTCGACGAGTGAAGAAAGTGAGTAGGCAATTCGGCCATTGAAATTAGTCGACAAGTCGGCCAGGGAATTTAGTCGGCGACTATGAACAGTGCTCTTCAGCAACTCGGCATGGAGCTCGAGAATTTAATCTCTAAAGTACTCGGCATCTTGTTGTCACTTGAGTTTACTGTACTTGCTCGGAACCATAATCTCTCCTCGGCTATTCGGCGCAAGGCTTAAGAGTTTCCATTGGGAAGTGAACAGCTCAGCCAAAGCTTCTCGGCACAATGTCTCTCGGCTGCTCGGCATTTCATAGCTCAGTGCATTAGTAAATTTGAACTTAGATTCACACCAGTTTAACCCAGCAATTGTGGGAGTGTTCAGCCCAAAGTTCGCTCATCGTTTGGTTTGGATGATAATGGCTCAGCATTCGGTTCGCACTTGACCATGTGTATGTTAAAACATCACGTTCTGCAGTTGACATTGAATGGAATTTCTAGCACTTAGCAGTTCAGCACATACACTTACAAAAGAGCTATACACACTTGTACTGTTCGGTAGAATTTCTTAACCATGGACTGTCATGTTGTCAAGATTTAGCTTGGCAAGAAACTCGGCATGAACTCACTTATAGCTCGGAAACTAGCTCAGCTGAGTCATTCTTGTGGTTGATATTGCAAAGGGCTTAGGAGTAAGTTTAAACCTGGCGAACTTGGACACTCGACACAAGTTATTGCGTGATGTTGAGCTTGGCATCACTGGAATTTCTCGGCACACTTGGAGTAACTTGGCGTCCTTAGTGTTTTTTGGCTCACTTGGAGCTGCTCGGCATACTTGGAGTAACTCGACAAGTGGTGCTCGGCATTTTGAGTTACTTGAGCTCCATTCTTTTCTTAAGGTCGGCCTAGGAGTGTTCGGCATGTAGTAAATAGCTCGGATGTGCGCAACTAAATAGCTTGACGGCGGATAGTTCAAAACTCGGTTTGATATTGATCGCTCATAAAGCACTTTAAATTGACTACAACTACTTCACCTGTCCATTCCATGATATTTAATTCTTGGCCACTCAGGTGTGTGGTGTTGAGAAAAACTTGGAGATTAGTATGCAGATAATTTAATCGTTTCTCACGTTCCAAGTGACTTGCAAGACGTCATGGCACCGATAATTGAAAAACTTGATACTAAGTGCCGAATAATCTAACTGTGAGCTTCTATAATCCATACTTCTTTAATTCCCGATATAAATAGTAAAAGAGCTCGAAGCTTGAACTTCTTGCAACTGTTTAGCGTTTAAGACACCAAGTTCGATAAGTTGCAGCAGTGCTCAAGATTATTGTTTGGCCTTTAAGTGCATAGTTTGGCAACTCTGGTTTGCCATTGGAGTTGCTCGGCATATCATGTGACAAACATCACGAGTAGGCATGACATACAAAGCTAGCCTCTAAGTCGGCTATACTTACTTAGGAGGCGATGGACAATTACTTGCTGACTTGTTGACTCAGACACACTCGGCTTGATATGATGACAGTTCAAGTTGCTTAATCTGGTGACAGCCTATAACGGTGTGGTCAGCAATCAAAATGGCTAAACAGCTCAACTCGACAATATTGTTTTGAGCTAGGACTTTGGGGTGTGTAGAGCTCAACTTCATGGCTATGCTTGAGCGCGTGTAATATGCGCTTGACAGGCATGATACGCACTGTTTGCACAGTCACTGCCTCTGCCGAATGCTTGGAGCGTTCAATTGCAGCTCACATTTGTCAGCTACTAGTCGGCATAGATTGGACATTATTCTCAGCATAGATTGGACATTACTCTTGGCATAGATGAAATTCAAAAGAATGTAAAGAACTATATTTTCTTCAGGCGTTGATCGGAATTCATTTAAATAGTCGGCTTAATCACTTGGATTTGCTGCTTACGAGTAATCACAAGCCAGAGTAATTGTATTCGGCCATTTGTCAACCTATGTGTATGTGCTTCACTGAGGATAGATTGTATATGAGTGAATCCCATCCTTCATTTTGTGTGAGGCATCATAAAATCTTATGCTTACGATAACATTGTGGGCATATGTTTAACTCAAGAACCGTATACTTGGTTCAAATTTGTCATGGCCAACGAATTCTATACATTCAAACATTCCATACACTTCAATAAGAAAGAGTGAAGTTACAATTTAAGGTCTTCACATCAAACACATTTCTTGATACTTTGCTTCATCTGTCGCACTAAGCATGCAGTTATTTAAAGAGGGTGGTGGAGCCGTTAAAGGATCCTTTTTCGAAAAGTGCAAGGTCATTTAACATATAACTAGCAGTTACTCAGACAATTTTCAACTTTTATGGTGGAAATAATCATATATTCATAAGAATTGAGAATCCAAATTGGATCATTTTCAAGGATCATGATTAAGTAAGAAAAAAGAAAAACTCCAGTACCAAATTTTAAAGCTAAAAAGAAGAAAAATTCGAATCAATATAATATAAATACGACGAGTAGTAGGGTCCTGAGCGAAGCCTTGCAACGAATTATGAATAGACTTGTATGAATTTCGAGAAGATATGAATGGAAGTAAGTACAACAACCTAAATTTGGAAGAAACCATCAAAGGAAGAACATCTCATTAGGCCATTTCAAAATAACATTAGGAATTGTGGCAACAAATTACACATTCCCACAGAGGGTGCCAATTGTTGATGATTAATTTTCTTCCCGGTACATGAACACCTGTAAAACATGAAAACGGCTTTAAGGGGTGTTGGATGATGCTTCGACATGGCCACTCCGATGCTTAAGTCAACTCTATTGTTGTGTGGAGAGAAATGTTTAGTAGTTAGGAAAAAATGAGAGAATGGAAGAGGTTTTTTTTACCTGAGGGTCTTGCCTGGTATTTATAGTAAGTCAATAGAGATTATCCTTAAAGTAGATAATTGAATCGGGTTTAAGTATTGGGCCGATTAATATAAACCTACATAAGAATGATCCAAAAATGCCTATCAATAGATTCCATAGGAGTGTAGGCTACTCGATAAAAGATTGTTGGGCACTAAAGAAAATATTTAATGAACGTGTCCAGAATGGAGAATTGATTATTGAAGATATTGATGTCCAAAATAATCTACTCTTAGCTTACAAGACTCGACGTGGTGTTGTGAATGTTATCACTCACAACCCTATAAAAATGGAAAGTATGGACGTATAGCAAGGTGAGGCACACCAAGTTAAGCATGGAGAATTTAAGGTCAAGATAAGTAGAGATGACAGCACTGTCTTTGCTTTGTTAAACACTATTAATGTTAGGAATTTCTTTGATCTCATCAAATTTGGTGAGGATGTTCAGTTTGAGGCAATGACCATGCTCATTAGGATTGCCTAAGGTCAATACAAGCAACATACTATAGGACATTTTGTAGAGAGAATGGTTTCGATGAATGAAAATGCAATTACATTTACTAATATTGACATGTGTACAAGGAATCCTAATCATAATCACCCTTTATATGTAGAAAGCATACTCAATGGTTATCTTATCAAAAAGACTTTCATTGACAGTAGATCTTCACTCAATATTATGCCAATGTCTACTTTCGGAGTTGCAAATATAGACGTTTGACACTTAGTAAGACAACTTATCCTATTGAATAGCTTTTATGAATCTTCTATGAAAATAATAGGGTACATCAAAGTAGATTTCAATATTGGATCTATCCACAACTCCATATGGTTCCATGTGATCAATGCACCTACATCTTACTACCTCCTTATAGGAAGGGCATGACCGCATGATCACTACATGATACTCTTAACGTAGCATCAATGCATTAAGGGTCATTAGAATGAAGAAGATGTCTTTATTCTCACAACAAAGAACCTGGTTACATATGATGAACTATACCTTGTTAAAGCAGCTTTCTTCACTGAACATGAAGAGGTGGAATCGCAAAATATAAAAAATCCTCCTAATGTATCTCTACCCATAATGGAACAAGGTCAGGCACCAACATCTAAGAAGAACAGGATGCATAGTTGTCATAGAGATACAAAAAAGCGCAAGTGAACAAATAATATTATGGAAACTGAATGTGCTTCATAAAAAGAGGCATGAAAACTACTAAGGATAGAGTGTGACCGTACTAGTTCTCTCTTCTCTTTTATTGCTACATATAAATTAAGTGACAGTTGCTTCTTATCAATGAAAGAAGTTTGTTTTCTCTTTTACTAATATTATTATCTTATAAAACATGATGTCTATTTGTATCTCTTTATTTCCATTGTTGCTGCTAAGTAAGAGACTTATTTCTTAAGCATGCAAGGTTAATCTTAAAAAATGATTTATAACTCATTGGGGGTATTTAGATCCTCTTGATTGTTTAAAAGATAATCAATAGTGAACATGACATTTAGTATACACATTGTTGCTACTTAGTAAAGAGCTTTGACTCCCAAGCACATGATGATGAACTTGGCTCACATGTATGACCTAGTAAGAGCAATGCCTCCAGGGCGTAAACAGGTTATGGTAATCTTGCATATTATGATGTTACCCAGTTGATCTAAATGTTTCTTACCATCAAGTAGTGAGGACAATCCCATGGATGAGTACATTGACATATTGATACTTCAATCCAAGTAATACCTTAGTAAGCCATATTACATAGTCAAGTAATGAGGAATACCTTCCCTTGACTAATGAGAAAGAATTATTTATCTCAGGCAATTAGTGCCATTATTGCTGTTGATGGGAATTAAGCTGTGGGACCCCTAATTCGTAGCCGAGCTTGAAGACTACAGGGAAGGGTTAGCACAATGAATTCTCATGTTCCAATTAACCCTTACTAAGGTTGAGTACTTACTTGTCGAGTCACGTCTGATGCTGTATCGTATGACCACCCTTTATTCTGTGGCATGCCGAGTTGACAATTACTCTTTATTACTAAGCCACCCAATCACTCGACATCATCCTTGCTGAGAAGTCAAGAGAGAGAATCTGGATTGATTAAGCCATCCCTGCTTAGATAAGCCCATCTGTCCATACCTTTTGTCTGTATCTCCTAATGACCTCGTCAATGTCGCATTATCATATATATAGTATCATATGTAGAATCTGTAGCACCAATGATTATTTTCTTTATATATTCATTTTTGCCCATTTGTAACATGTACATTTCCCCTTTAGGAAATGCCTTTTTTGTCTTTTCCCATTTATTGAGCCTGGTTTTTCACCCTCCCGGTTCCTTTTATAAAATTAGGTCTTCTCTAAACCGATCAATATTAAACTCTACCCGTTTAATACCGATCCTTGACTAGGGTTTGAAGAAAACCATTTTCTTCAATTTGAAAAATATCGGAGTCGCCACCTGACCAGAGTCGAGAAAAAGGGTTAAGTTATAACCAATTAGGTAGATTAGTTATAATTTAGCTATTGGCTTATAAAAAAAATCGAGTTATAAAACGACTTTTAAAAACCAAAGAAACTGGATTTGAGGGTTAGGACTTTTAAACCCTTACAGGTACCATCGACTTTCCAAAATTAACTTTAATTTTTAAAAATCACTTTTTTTTTATTTTATAAGACGAAACTCAATTTAACCATTTTAATAAGACAAACGAAATAATTTAAACTAATGAAAAAGGCAAGTTAGGTTTTTTCACTTTTATCGTTGCCCTATAAGTGTCTATGTACCCATTATTCGGGATCAGATGTACGTAGTTGCTTTTCTAAAAAATTTAAGTGAGTTGAGTTGATTTTAGTATTTTAAAACAGCCCGGTTTACATTTTTACCCATTTAAATTTATTTAAGAGAATATCCTAAAGGGCCCTAATCAGTTTTTTATTTTATGGAAACTCTAAAATAGTCTTAATTTGGAAAGAGGTCTATTTATTTTTACTTACTTTTAGAAAATCAATTTTTCTAAGTAATTAATCTTATTTTATTTATTACTTATTATATTTTATCTTATTTCTATTAAACTAATAAAATAAAGCAAAAAATACTATTTTCTTTTTTCTTTTTATTTTCTCTTTGCTATTTTCTTTCTTTTCCTTCTTTTTTTTTTATTTGATTACATTTACATGGAATAAGTAAATGAAACAAATAAATAAATAGATAAAAAAATAAAAAAAATAAATGAATGAAATGAAATCTAGTAGAGGTTCGAACTAGGGTGGAGAGCGCGAGTCGAGTCTTAGATCTCAGGTCGGGTGGGACGCGTGGATTGAGTGGGGTCGGATGGATGGGTTGGATTCCACTATCCTTAATACAGCGACAGATTGGGGTCGATTCTGACTGTTCTAGTAGCTAAATCAAGGGGACGAGCAGTTTTTTGTGAGTTTTGGATTGAGAATAGGGGGGGTAGGTTCAATGCCGAGACTTGGGGTAGTCGTTTGGTGGTTTTGGGAAGTGACGGTTGGTGGTAGTGTTTAAGTGGCGCGTAGTGTAGTTGCTGGAGGCTAGTGGTTGGTAGGGTTGGGGGTTTTAGAGGTCGGGGAGAGTTGTGGTTGGTTAGTTTTACTCTATTGTGGTGGTTAGGATAGTGTTTAAAGCTAGGGGTTACAATGGTTAGGGTTAAGTGGCGGCGAACTTGGTGGCGTCATTAGGGGGTACAGCGGAGGTTGAGAGGAGTCGAGTTAAGGAGCTGATGGTGTGGGGAAGCTAGTGTAGGTGATGGCTTTGCTTAAAGTCAAGTAGAGAGAGAGAATCGAAGAGAGAGAGAGCGAGTTAGAGAGAGAAAGTTTGCGAGAATGAGAGAGAAGGTGTTTCCAACAATTGTCCCAAGTTGTGTGTGATCGTGTGTACTCCCTAAAGCTCCTTTTATACTTGAATTGTTCTTAAAAAACATGGAAAGCTCGGATCGGATTAATGAAGAATACCTAGAAAAACAACTTTTTGCAATTTTTGGAGCTTAAATTGAATGCTCCTTTGACTGTATTTAGACATGTTTTTTGTACCGATTCACAATAAGTTATGTCTATTTTGCAATTTCGCTATTGATTTGGTGAAATTGCAATGAGAAAGGGTCCAAAAATCGTGTTGAAATGGGTGGTTTGAAGAGGAAAGCGCTGGAAATCTGGGAAAAATGAAGGAAAGAAGGGGAAAGAGAAGAAAACGAAGGGAAAAGGAAAGAAGGGGAAGGAAAAAGTAGGCTCATGTGGCACTGATGTGGCGCCACGTCAGCTGTGCCGTCGAATTCGAGGATGCTATGTGTTAGGACACGTGGCGCAATTAGATCCTGACATGTGGCAGTCTCTAATGTGATTGAAAATAAGAAAAAAGCTTCCCTACTTTTGCTAAGTTTCGAAATCAAGACCTTATGCTAATGTTATGTCCATATGCTTAACCATCAGGCCATTGGCTTGTACCTTATCCATATGTGCAATTGGATTATACATATGGACTTGGTCAGCCTAAGCTAGATTTAAATCAAAGCCCAAGTTCAACGATCCAAGTTTAACGGCCCAACTTCTAAACCAAAATTAAAATCTATCCTAATAACATGTTATTTTCGAAAATCTTTTATTTGAATTTAATTTTTTTACTTTTTTGTAATTTTTTCAAATTTATAAATTTTCAAACTTCATTGTCTAATTTTTTAACTTTTTAGGATTTCTTTCTGAAATTTCTTATTTTTTATGTATTTTCTTATTTTTGAAAATTTTTGTATTTTTCCATGATCCTTATTTTTTCTGAATTTCTGAATTTTTTTAGGTTTTCTTTGATTCCTTGTTTTTTGATTTTTTTCTAATTTAGGGCCTATTGAGAAAAGAAAGAAAAATAATAAAAATGAAATAAATAAAAAACAAGTAAAGGGAGTGAAAATTAGGTGTCTGCAGTTGCCCATTTTTGCGATGAAGTTTGAGCAAAACTTTGCCACAAAGACCAAACGGATACTATTTTTGCCCTTAAGATAACTAAATAGCTCTCCTAAAATTGATTTGGATGAAGAAATGAACCTTGGTTATGCTTCTCTAAGCTCACTAACCTAGGCGGGAGTGTCTTTAAGGGACAAATGATCTTGTACTGGAATTGATCTAAAATTGGGTTATGCCTTACTAGGTGCACTAACTCAAGTAGGAGTGTCTCTTGGGGACTAGCAACCCTAAATGGGGAGTGATCTAAAACCTGGCTGTGCCTCATAAGGCTTATTAACCTAGATGGGAGCGTTTCTCGAAGACTAGAAACCTTAAAATGGGGGATTGATCTAAAACCTAGCTGTACCTCACTAGGTTCACTAACCTAGGTAGGATCCTCTCTCAGGGACTAGCAACCTTAAAATGGGATCGATCTAAAACCTGGTAGTGCCTTATAAGGCTCACTAACCTAGGCGTGAGCGTCTCTCAAGGACTAGTAACCTTAAAATTGGATTGATCTAGAACCTGGCTGTACCTTATAAGGTTAGCCAACCTAGGTAGGAGCATCTCCTAGGGACTAGTAGCCCTAAAATGGGATCGATCTAAAACCTGGATGTGCCTCATAAGGCTTACTAACCTAGGGGGGGAGTATCTCTTAGGGACTAGCAATCCTAAAATGGGATCGATCTAAAACTTAGCTGTACCTCATAAGGCTTATTGACCTAGGTAGGAGCGTCTCTCAAGGACTAGCAACCTTAAAATTGGTGGTAATGCTGTACCAATAGTAAACTATGAGGAGAAGTGCCCTACAGGACTTGGTGAATAGAGGGGAAATGACATATGGGCTTACTTGAAAGAAATCTAGTGAATAGAGGGACCCTATGGATTGGAAGGATGAACTGAGCTAGGATCGTGTCTTCGTAGGTTGTCTAAACACTAAATGCAGAAAGTGAATGCCTTATGGGTTAGTTAAAAAAGATTGTTGGAAGTAAAAATTGGTCTAAATGCAAGTGTAAGAAAAAATTGGTGTGCTAACACTGTGTAGAAATATTCACCTGATCTTTGTCGATAGCACCCAAACCGTCAAACCATTTTGAAAAGCCCCCATCAAAAAATTTACTAACTCTTATTTTAGTCCCTTGTTATCAACTCGGATGTTCTTGACATACAACATTTGAGACTTTGCTGGTTGTTTTTGGAGAAGTCATGGAAATTAGCCTGATATAGGAAAACCACCCACTGTTTTTGTCTCTTTGGAACTTTTATGAACCCAAAAGCCTTATTCCCATCTACTGTGATTGCTTACTTGAGTTTCACATTCCTTTGAAAAATAGACAATAAAACTCCCCATTGAGGGGGATCAATCCGTAATAAAGTATTTTAAAGAATTTTGTTAATTACCAATGTTCTAGATCTCATTCCTTAACTCCTCTTGTGTTTATAGTGTATAGGTCCGATTAGATGGGGTAAAGGGAATTTAGACCTTTCTATGGACAGGGTGATTATTCCAACGACGATAATGGCCAAGGATACCAAATTTGCTTGTAGATAATGAAAATTAGACCACAATGACATTCAAAATGACTGGCATTTTTGCATTTTGAGCAAAATTTCCGTTGACTTCTTATGGATAGTACAATTTTATAGCGTCGGTACTTATAGGGTCTCTTAAATCTGGACCATCCATTTGGGACAAAATCAAAGCCCCTTCAGATAGTACTCGCTTTATGACATAAGGACCCCCGTAATTGGGGGCAAATTTCCCTTTGGAGTCTTATGCATTGGGGAGAGCTTTTCTTAACACCAAATCTCTTTTTTTGAGGTTTCAAGGTCATACCCTTTTGTTAAAGGCCCGAGTTATCCTTTGTTGATAACATTGATTATGATACAGGGTTGTTAATCTCCTTTCATCAATCAAATTTAGCTACTCGATGCATTTCTTTACCTAATCGGCTTCGTCCAAATGAATTTCTGGTAGTACCTTGAGTGATAGGATCTTGACCTCTACTGGTAATACTGCTTCAGTGCCATATACTAAAGAGTATGGTATTCCCTCAATCGATGTTTTGATGGAAGTCTAATAGGCCATGAGTGCGAAGGGTAACATCTCATGCCAGTCTTTATATGTGATAGCCATTTTTTCAATGATTCTTTTGAGGTTTTTGTTTACTACTTCAACGGCTCAATTCATTTGGGATTGATAAGGAGTAGAGTTCTTGTGAATGATCTAGAATTGCTGACATAATTCTACCATAAGCTTGTTGTTGAGATTTGTGTCATTATCAATGATGATTGTTTCAAGAGTCCAGTACCGAGCTAAGATGTCTCTCTTGATGAACTTAACTATGACCCCTTTAGTAACATTAGAGTATGACGAAGCCTTTACCCATTTGCTAAAGTAGTCGATGGCAACTAATATAAAGTGATGTCCATTGGATGCTTTTGGAGTGATAGGGCTGATGATATTTATGCCTCACATTGAGAAAGGCCATGATATTGAGAGGGCATGTAATTCCTAAGGTAGGGCATTTATCTTATTTGTATAAACTTAGCACAAATGATAGTGCCTAACATGTTTGATGCAATTACTTTCCATTGTTGACCAATAATACCCTAGCCTCATGATTTTCTTTACCAGCATGAATCTCGACCCCACCAGATATCTAGATCATAGATGCTAGTGTGGCTATGGCATTAGCAAATTGATTCTGAGTCCTTAGCACATGATTGAAGGTGACTTCTTTGAAATTTTTTGTAAATTCTGTCAAATACTAGTAATAAGGTACTAGCTTAGGATTTTTAGTTTTGTACTCTTCCTAAGCTTGGCCAATAATGAGCAAGGAGTCCCCATATACTTTTAATTCTTTAATGTCTTTTTATAGGGCCATCTTGAGTCCCATGATGCATGCATCATACTCAGCAATATTATTAGTGTATGGGAAAATGAGCCTTATGGCTACAAGATATTGAGTACTTTCAGGGGATATTAGTATTGCCCTAATTTCACACCTAAATACGTTAATTGCACCATTGAAGAACATTTTCTATTTTAGTAGCTCATCATCTTCTCCTTTATCAGAGTTTCTCTCAACTATTAAGACACCCTCATCGGGGAAATTGACTTGTACTTCTTGGGGAGTGCTATCAGAGGGATTTTCTGTTAATTGATTTGCCAAAAGCTTGCCCTTTGACCGAATTCCGGTTTACGTATGTAATGTCAAATTTTGATAGCAGCATTTGCCACTTTGAGATTCTGCCATTTAGGGTCGGTTTATCTACCAAGTACTTTAAGGGATCGTGTTGAGTTAGTAATTTAACTTGGTAGTAGAGTGTATATTGTCTGAGCTGATGCATTACCTAGACTAAAGCATAGCAGGTTCCTTCAATTTCTAAATATCTCTACTCCCCTTCAATGAATTTCTTGCTCAAGTAGTATATAGCCCGTTCCTTCCCTTCCTCGTCTTTCTGGCCAAGCATGCACCCCATAGTCTTTGGTAATATTGTCAAGTATAGGAATAAAGGTTTCTCAGGTTTTGGAGCTACCAGAATTAGAGGGTTCATGAGGTATTCTTTGATTGTTGTAAAGGCCTGTGCGTACTCTTTGTCCTAGTTGATCTTGGCATTCTTTTTTAACAAGTTAGACAAAGGACGACACTTGTTTTTGAGTTGGGATATGAACCGAGCTATATAGTTTAAATGGCCCAATAAACCTCTAACTTTTTTAAGTGTGTGTGGCGGGGGTAGGTCAACTATTGCTTTGACTTTATCAAGGTCCACTTTGATGTCCCTTTGGCTGATTATGAAACCTAATAATTTCCCTGAAGTCATTCTGAAAGTACACTTCTCTGGGTTGAGTTTCAGTTGGAATTTTCTTAACCCATCAAACAATCTCCTTAGATTTTCCACATGATTCTCTCCTTCCTTGGACTTGGCAATCATATCATCGACATATACTTCAACTTCTTTGTACATCATGTTGTGAAAGATTGCTACCATGGCCCTTTGGTAAGTTGCCCTAGCATTTTTGAGTTCGAAAGGCATCACTTTGTAACAAAACGTGCCCCAAGTTGTGATGAACGTTGTCTTGGCTTTATCTTCTTTAGCCATTTGAATTTGGTTATTCCCAGAAAATCCATCCATGAAAGAGAAAATATGGTTTCTGGCTGTGTTATTGGCTAATAAATCAATATGGGGCAAAGGAAAATTATCTTTAAGGGTTGCTTGATTAAGGTCTCGAAAGTCTACGCACACTTTGACTTTTCATTTTTCTTCATAATTGGTACTATATTGGCTACCCACTTGAGATAATTAGACACCTCAATGAAGTCAACTTCCAATAGTTTTCTGACTTCTTCCTTGATTTTCAACAGGATATCTGGTCGGAACCTTCTTAACTTTTGTTTCTTAGGCCTGATATCCTCTTTTATAGGTAAGTGATGGACTACTATCGATAGATCTAATTTGGACATATCTTTATGGGACCATGCGAATACATCTTGGTATTCTGATAGTAATATGGTCATTTTTGCCTTTTGGTCTTCTTTCAAATTTCCCTTAATTTTCTACACCTTAGGATTGTCATTGGTATCGACATTAATTACCTCTATTGGCTCGTCAATGGAAATTTTACTCATTTTATGTTTTTGCCAGCTTTCATGCACGTCATTATGGCCATCGACATCATTCCTGATAACTAACCTAGTAGGGCCAAAAGTGATATCAATATTTTCATCACCTATCTGCGTAAGGTATCAATGGCCTTTATTCGAGTTGTTAGATCTGGAGAAAAAGAAAAGTATGTGAAAGGAAGAGTGTAAGTAAGGTAGGAGTAAAGGAAAAAAAAAATTGTTTTATTTAGGGGAAACTCTCTTTCAAGTACAATCATTTGAAGAACAGAGGTAATTTATACAAAATTATTGGAACATGATTTATCCTTTACCCTAAGGAAGACTTATTGTTATTCATAGGGATGGAGAACCCATTATTCAAGTGCTGGGATTTGTTGAATAGGTTAGTCTCTTCATTTTTGTTGGAAGTGCCTTCTTTAGTGGGCTTTGAGTTTTAAGCTTCGACCTTGATGAAAGTTTCTGACAATGGAGGGAAGGCCATTGGAACGTGATACAACCTATCACCCTTTTTGCCCCTGGCTTGCATTCTTTGCAATTCTTCCATCAAGGTTAGAATGTATTCTATCCCATAGGTCCTAAACTGACCGTCTTTGAATTTCAACCTCTCTTCCTTCTACTGATTGGTGATCATGCACATCTCATTAAACATTTGGAGTCCAAAGTCCTCTTGTTCTTTTGTACCAATATAGGGTATGGCTGTCTCTTTATAGATTTCATAATCTTGGTCACCCAGACTTATGATGACTCAGCCATTGGAGATGAACTTAACTTTTTGGTCAAGAGTTGATGGTATGGCCCTTGTTGAATGTATCCAAGGCCTTCCTAATGATAGATTGAAGGTCCTTGGATAGTCTAAAACCTGGAGTGGGATGTTAAATGTCTGTAAGCCGATATCAACTGGTAAGTTGACTTTCCCTATTATCTCTCTCCTATATCTATGAAAAGCTCTTACCGTTGTTGAACTTGGATTAATAGCAGTTGTATCGATGCTTAATAGATCCAGGATGGCTAAAGGATAAACATTTAGAGATGACCCGTTGTCAATGAGGACTCTTGTTGTGATGATGTTATTTATCCTCACTATTATGAATAGAGGCTTTGTGTGCTGGGTACCTTCTTCGCCTAATTCCTCGGTAGAGAAGGAAATTTGATCCATGGTGAGGATGGAATTGGTCATAGAGCTAATCCTTTCAGTTAGGATTTTACGAGGGACCTTGACATCCCTTAGTATTCTGAATAAGGCTTCTCGGTGTGGGTTTGATGCCATCAACAGACTCATGAGGGATATCTGTGCTGGAGTCTTAGTGAGCTAGTCCATTATTTTATGCTCGCTAGACTTGATCATCTTGGTGAAGGCAGTTAATCCTTCCTCATGTTCAGCTTGTTCGTTGTTTGGCATTTCTAGTATACCTTTCTTTTTTAGGTCTTCCTTCAGATCATAGATTTTGCCAGAGCGAGTGTTCCCCCCTAGAAGTGAGCTTGATTACCCTTGGTTTATTACTTAGTAGTTAAGGGGGGTAGCTTTATAATTTTCGAAGGCCATAAGCACATGGATGGTATATCTTTTAGCTTGTGGGACCTCTATTTTGTAAAATCTATAAACCTTTGGTTCTTCGTTTGGACCGATCATGTTGATGGTAGATTTTAAGTGGTTAAATATCAAATTGATGATGGGTTTATGGTTTGGCTGTAGGTTTTTGTTGACATTTGGGGTAGGAGCCTCCACAAAATCCATTTGTATTATACCTTCATTGATCAAATCTTGATTTTTTTTTCAACCTCCAACATGAATCAGTTGAATGGCCCACTTGCCCTAGTTGATACTGACATCTTACATTAGGATCAAAGAACCTTAGCCTGTACCTTTCACTGGGAGCCTCAGAATAGAGCAGATTATCTCTTCTTAACTTCTCGAGCACCTGACTAAGTGGAATAGGCATTCTGGTGAACTGTTTTGGGGCTCTACTAGCCTATGGTTAGCTTTTATACTGTGGTGGAGCTAGTCGGGGATTTGTCTTAAAAGAAACTCGGGAGTTAGGTCTTCATTCGAGTTGACCATGCTAACAGTAGCTTCTCTAGGCTTACTGGTGGTAGGTTTAGTAGAGCATGGTCTTCTATCTACTATCTCTTGCAGCTTGCCGGAGGAAACATCACTCTCAATTTGACACCTTACTGCTACTACTTTTGTAAAGCTAGAAGAGGCTTGTTTGATCAGGTGAGCGAAGTAAGGCCTCTTAAGAGTGTTAATGAAAGTTGCAGTAATCTCTTTTTCAATTACAGAGGTAGATACTCTTACAACTAGGGACCTCCACCTTTGAGCATATTCTTTGAAGGATTCATTATGCCTCTTCCTTAGGGCAACCAAATCCATCATTGTTGGTGCCACTTCAATGTTAAATCTATATTACTCATAGAATATTCTGGCTAGCTTCTCCCATGTATTCACCTGATTCAAGTCCAACTGAGCATACCAGGTTAAGGCAGGGCCAGTCAGGTTGTCCTGAAAGGTTTGGACTATGAGTTGATCATATTGTGTATACTTACCCATCTTGCGTACATACAGCCGGGTGTGTAGCTTGGGGAATCCAGTCTCGTTGTATTTTTCAAAGTCAGGTACTTTAAACTTTTTTGGAAAGCTTCCGTAATCATAGGTAGAGAAGTTTATTATGCTAGCATGCTCAAATTGATCATACCCCTCGACCATTCTCAAGCTCTTTTAATTTGTCCTGGTCAGCTTCAAGCTTTAGGTTGATCAGGAATGAGTAAGTTTGGCCTTTGGAAATACCCCATCTGTTTCAAAGGATTTGAAGCCCTGATTGAATTTAGGGTAGGCTTCTTCTGTTTCGACGGGTGGGGCTTCAGTATTCTTTCCATATTAGGTTTTGGAACTTTCTTCATTTGATGGAGTCGTAGACCTAAGCAGAGAGATGCTGTTAGCAAGAAAGCTCAGTTGATCTGCAATCTTTCCTAGTATTCGTTCCAAAGATTGGAACCTCAAATTTGCGGTGTCAATAACCTCGAGGTTGCCATTGTTGGTGTTCTTGTTGTTTCCTTAGTTGGCTATTCTGGTTTAAGAATGAGTTTTGATGGGGCTTCTCTAGAAAGTTTGACGTTTGGGAGCTATCTTGGCAACCTGGGTTAAAACCATTTCTCAATAAGTTAGCTTACAGATATTTTGAAAAAGAATGTAAATGAATGAAAAGTAAGTGAATCACATAGATGAAAAGGAGAGGATCAACAAATGATTAATAAAATGGCAAGTTATTTATTATCTTTAGATTCCCAGAGTCTTATTACATGAAAGAAAGGAAAAGGTACAAATTCATCTATACTAATTTTATTTTATTTTTTTCTGTAGACTAGATGACATTTTCTTCTTCTTTTGGTCACACTTAATCGCTTCTTCAAACTCTTGAATTTTCTTTTGGGCCATCTTCACCTGGTGTTCTAAGGCGTGTAACCTTTGTTTAGATTCTCAACATAGGTTTGCCTATTTTTCTTTCACATCATGGAGGATCTCCATACGAGCTTTCATTTGGTCCATGTAAGTCACCATTTTAGGGCATACAGGGGAGGTTTAAAGGACTTCTGGTGCTCGATATCGCATTGTGCCTACCTTATGAAGTTGATTGTGTAAATACTCTTTGGAACCCGGTGTTTGTCCACTTCTCCTATGAACTCACTCAGATCGATGTTTGGGCTTATGGTCTAAGTGTCCTACTAAGCTTTAATCTTGTAAAGTTTGGATGTCTTTTCTGTAGAGTGAGGCTCTTCGAGATTAAGGGTAAATGGCTCTAATGAAGGTTTGTGAACTATGTCCTAGATTCCTCTAAATTGTCTTACCATGTTGTTTGGGTAGTAGCCTGTACACCAACTCATTCCGATTAGTGGTACAGCATGGTAATTGTTGCAAATCAGTATGACCTTAGTATAATTGCTTTACTTAGTAGTCCACAATATGTCTTCTACTTAGAAATCTCGTAGAACCTCCATCTAGAGAAGGGTAAGGATGTTTTCTGGTAATTTGATCTTATCAACAAAAGAATCGAAGAGATCAATCTTATTTACTAATGCTCCCCTTATTACATCCAACCCAAAGCATTTGATGTGATTGATGAACTACACCATTAATAGTGCCATGCTTGACCTGAGATCTCTACAGCCCCTTTTCTTAAGGAAATTAAGGTTCCTTATCTGCTCAGAAAGTAAGGTAGGAATGTAAGACCTACCATCCTAGAATTGAGCCACTAACTTTGTTACCCTAAAGTGTATAAGAAGAGACCCACTTGGAAACAAGATAGTGGCAAATACTGCTAGCACATAGGCCTTGATTTGGCTTTCTTTCCAATTTCCAAGAAATAGAGCTTATTTGTTGGACTTGGGCTCATTCTGGAACTAATGGACTAGATCCTATACCTTGATGGCATGTTTGTTGTAGTCATCTAGGGCCTCATTTATCTTAGTCTTATGGATCCTTAAGAATCTTGAGAAAATGTAGGTTGGGCCGAAATTGAGCTCTAGGACGTATATTTCATTCAAAGGAGGAACTTGGAGTAGTTGGGTGTACTCCTTTAGAGTTGGGTTGATCAGATGTGGTCCAAATTGAAAAGCTACTTCTTTGGGCTCCCAGAAATGGACTAAGACCTTCACTTTAGCTAGTGAGAGTATGGGTCTAATTTTGTTGGTAATGAATTATTGCTCTCTTGGGTTGAAGGTTTGAAACCACTGGCCGAGTATGGGCTTTGGGTTTGTAGGTTTGTAGACATGAATCTCCTTGGCGAAAACCTTGGCATTAGA
Organism: Lumnitzera littorea; assembly: GCA_024138015.1. Lineage (NCBI taxonomy): Eukaryota > Viridiplantae > Streptophyta > Magnoliopsida > Myrtales > Combretaceae > Lumnitzera > Lumnitzera littorea. The sequence goes on along the minus strand of JAMXBB010000005.1, from coordinate 41,078,982 downwards.
TGAGTTGGCCATTTCTAAAACATTACAAAGAAAGCATAAATTACAAAGGAAATACTAATTACAAGAAAATAAAATATACAAGACCTCTTACGTACATCAATTCTAGGAAGAATACAGGGAAAAAAAAAAAACTTCGAATCTTGTCATTTTTTCTTTTTTATATAATGTTGCCGCTTTGTTAGTTATTCGTTGACCCCATGAAATGTAATGTAAGAAAGGTAGGTTCTAATGGTCCTTAAACTCTGTGACTTTACATGTTTACGGAGAAATGGTTGCTTGGTCACATCGAAGTTTAGGGGGGGTAGCTTGATCAGCCTCGAACAATGGTTGCCCTACTATACCTAGGACTTTACACAATGGCTCCCCGTCCTAAGATTTTAGGACGGCTCAGGTTCGATCGTATCTATCATGTATTTATTATGTAGTAAAATAAATCCCTCCCTTAAAAAATACATAAAACCAAACCTGCAAATGACATTAGCACAATTATAATAGAAAACAAGTAAATAAATTGCATTTAAGGTGATTTTAGAGATTAATCTTAATTTTGGAAAATCGAATGGCTAACCTTCTTGACGTCTCTAGTGGAGTTGGCAAGTTGTCAAGCTTAATTTTTCGCTCTCTCAGTTCTTTTTATAAAATTAGGTATTCTCTAAACCGATTAGTATTAAACTCTACTCGTTTAATGCTGATCCTTGACTAGGGTTTGAAGAAAACCATTTTTTTTAATTTGAAATATATCAAAGTCGCTACTCGACTGGAGTCGGGAAAAAGGGTTAAGTTATAACCAATTGGGTTGATTGGTTATAATTTAACTACCGGCCTATCAAAAAAACCAAATTATAAAACGACTTTTTGAAAACTAGAGAATTTGGATTCAGGGGTTAGGACTTTTAAACCCTTACGGGTACTATCGACTTTCTAATATTAACTTTAATCTTTAAAAATCACCTTTTTTATTTTATAAGACAGAACTCAATTTAACTATTCTAATAGGACAAATGAAATAATCTAAACTAGTGAAAAAGGTATATTAGATTTTTTCATTTTTATCATCACTCCGTAAGTGTCTACGTACCCGTTATTCGGGATCAGACATACGTAGTTCTTTTTCTGAAAAATTTAAGTGAGTTGAGTTGATTTTAGTTTTTTAAAACAATATGGTTTATGTTTTTACCCATTTAAATTTATTTAAGAAAAAATCCTGAAGGGCCCTAATTGGTTTGTTATTTTTTGAAAACTCTAAAATAATCCTAATTTGGAAAGAGGTCTATTTATTTTCACTTACTTTTAGAAATTCAATTTTTTCTAAGTGATTAATCTTATTTCATTTATTACTTATTATATTTTATCTATTTCTATTAAACTAATAAAATAAAGCAAAAAATACTATTTTCTTTCTTCTTCTTTTTTTCTTTTCTTTTTGCTCTTTTCTTTCTTTTTTTGATTTGATAACATTTACATGGAATAAGTAAATGAACCAAATAAATATATAGATAAACAAATAAAAAAATAAAAAAAAATAAATGAATGAAATGAAATCTAGTAGAGGTTCGGACCAGGGTAGGGAGCACGGGTTAGGTCTCAAATTTCAGGTCGGGTCGGACGCGTAGATTGAGTGGGGTTGGATGCATGGGTTGGATTCCACTATCTTCAATACGGTGACAGCTTGGGGTTGATTCTGACTGTTTTGGTAGCCAAATCGAGGGGACGAGCAGTTTTTTGTGAGTTTTGGATTGAGAATAAGGGGGGTAGGTTCAATGCCGAGGTTTGGGGTAGTCGTTTAGTAGTTTTGGGAAGTGACGGTCGGTGGTGGTGTTTAGGTGGCACGTGGTGTAGTTGCTAGAGGCTAGTGGTTGGTAGGGTCGGGGGTTTTAGAGGTTGGGGAGAGTTGTGGTGGGTTAGTTTTGCTCTACTGTGGTGGTTAGGATAGTATTTAGAGCCAGGGGTCACAATGGTTAGGGTTAGGTGGTGATGAACATAGTGGCGCCATTAGGGGGTATAGCAGAGGTTGAGAGGAGTCGGGTTAGGGAGCTGATGGTGTAGGGAAGTTAGTGTAGGTGATAGCTTTGCGCGAAGTCGAGTAGAGAGAGAGAGCGAGTTAGAGAGAGAAAGTTTACGAGAATGAGAGAGAGGGTGTTTCCAACAATTGTCCTAGGTTGTGTGTGATCGTGTGTACTCCCTGAAGCTCCTTTTATACTCGAATTGTTCTCGAAAAACATGGAAAGCTTAGATTGGATTAATGAAGAATGCCTAGAAAAATAGCTTTTTCGATTTTTGGAGCTCAAATTGAATTCTCCTTTGACTATATTTAGACATGTTTTTTGTATCGATTCATAATAGGCTATGTCTATTCTGCAATTTTGCCATTGATTTGGTGAAATTGCAATGAGAAAGGATCTAAAAATCATGCTGAAGTGGGTGGTTTGAAGAGGAAAGCACTGGAAAACTGGGGAAAATGAAGGAAGGAGGGGGAAAGAGAGGAAAACAAAGGGTAAAGGAAAGAAGGGGAAGGAAAAAGTGCATTGATGTAGCACCACGTTAGTTGTGCTAGGCAAACCTGATGTGCAACATGTCATTCGTGACACGTAGCAGCTGACGTGGCATGCCATGTAGATGCCACCTGGCACCATGTCAGCATTGTCCTCAAATCCGAGGATGCCGCGTGTCAGGATACGTAATGCAATCAGATCCTGACATGTGGTAGTCCTTAATGTGATTGAAAATAAGAAAAAGGCTTCCCTGCTTTTGCTAAGTTTTAAACTTAAAACCTCATGCTTAATGCTAATGTTATGTCCATATGCTTAACTGTTAGGTCGTTGGCTTGTGCCTTATCCATATGTGTAATCGGATTGCACATATGGACTCGGTTAGTCTGAGCTAGATTTAAATCAAAACCTAAGTTCAACGGCCCAACTTCTAAACCAAAATTAAAATCTATCCTAATAACATGTTATTTTGTAAAACTTTTTATTTGAATTTAATTTTTGAACTTTATTGTAATTTTTTCAAATTCCTAAATTTTTAAACTTCATTCTCTAATTTTTTTTTTATCTTTTTAGGGTTTCTTTTTGAAATTAGTTATTTTTTGTGTTTTTTCTTATTTTTGAAAATTTTTGTATTTTTCCATGATCCTTATTTTTTCTGAATTTGTTAATTTTTTTGGGTTTTCTTTGATTCCCTATTTTTTGAATTTTTTCTAATTTAGGGCCTACTGAGGAATGAAAGAAAAATAATAAAAATGAAATAAATAAAAAACATGTGAAGGGGGCAAAAATTAGGTGTCTACACTTTTTGGGCAACTTGCCCTAGGTTGCAGATATAAATACCCTTGTATTTGCAGTTGCAACATCATCAGATTACCTTTAATATACTTGAGTATTTTCTTCCTTGCATAAACATTGCTTATTTACTCTTGGCATTACTCTTATCCTTCCCTTAAGCAAGGTTAGGTGGCAAGTAACCTCACTGGACCAATTCGTGCGTCATATCAAATTGTGTCGTTAGTCCTTGGAAGTTCCTTTGGTACGTCATATCCTTTGGAATTGTTCATGGGTTTTTGCTCATTAGCCCTTTTTTCGTATCTTTCCTCATTAGCCCTTTTTTGAGCTTTTTGCAAGCTTGGACCCATCCAGCGATCGGTCTTGTCTGTTCTTGGTTACGGTTCACAATATCTTAATATCAGAGCAAAGGTTTTGTATGAACTAAAATGAGTTCTTTTTGAATTTTTATTGTGCTCTGTTTTGCCTGTATGAAACAGAGTCAATTATTGAGTTCATTTGACTGTTGTGTTATTAGCTGTTCACTTTCTAAAGTGTTTGTTTAAATTCTGAATCTATGAGGAAAGATGACGAACCCAAATATGAATGTTGGTGCTTGTGATGATAGTGAAGTTATCCACCATAAGCATCAGTCTCGGGAAACTCCTAGAAGCACTATAAGAGGATTGATGAGGTAGCTAACCTCTTGGTAGATTTGACCCAAGTTGTTCATGCATTGTCTTGCCGACCCATTGAGGCCGCGCATAACACTCTATAAGCTACTCAACTTGTTAGAGATCAAAACCCAGCACAACTATTTCAAGGTGGAGGAGTTGGCGGATAAGTAAGGCAAAGGATAGACATGAGAGAGCCTGATGAGGAGGAAGAAGAGTATTTTAAAGAGGAGTATGTACGAGTCCCTAGAGCATTCGACCATGTGAAGCTTTGGATTTTGAGTTTCAATGGATTTGGGAATATTAACGAGTATTTGGATTAGGAAGAGAAGGTGGAGCATATGTTTGATTATTACCAGTATGAGGATTACGAGAAAGCGAGGACTGTTGTTGTTGAATTTTTCGGATATGTTGCCATGTAGTGGAAGAACTTTTAGGCCATGAGAAGGAGAGAGGGGTATCAAGAGATTAATACTTGGTCCAAGATGAATAGAGTGTTTAGAAAGAGATTCGTGTTGGAAACATATCTCCAAGATACTTTCACTCGGCTTCAGGAGTTGAGATAAGTAGACCGAACTATTGATGAGTATGTTCAAGAATTCTAAATGCTTATGATATGATGTGAAGTGGAGAAACCACCAGCCCAAACAGTCTCAAGATTTGTTAGTGGGTTAAGAAGAGACATTCGAGACATTGTAGAACTCTAATGATTTGACATGATGGATGAAGCTATTAGGATTGCCCAGCATGTAGAGAGGCAAAGAGGGAGCCAAGCAACTGCTTGAATGCCAACTAACCGACCAGGATAGGCAAGTAACTGGACTCTGTTGAGTACCGAGCTGAGTAGAAGGGTTGATGTCAGAGCCAAGCAGAAAAGTTGACCTGAAGATGTAGTGCCGACCTAAATGTATGAGAAGGGGTAAGGGTTTGGCAGGAAAACTAGCCAGATCAAATACTTTAAGTACTAGGGGTTTGGACATACGGCTGCTCAGTACTAGAATCGAAGGACGATGGTTGTTAAGGGAGACATCCCGAAGTTAGATGTAGAGAGTATGATGAGGAACCCAAGGAGGAGAAGGTTCTTGCCAAGAAGGAGCATGTCGAGAAAGAGTTGATTGAAGAAGACGTGTATGTTGAGGACTTGGTATAGCTACACCTTAACAAGGAGTAGTTTCCGAACAAAAGGAAGAACAAGTTATCTACAAGAGCAAAAGGACTTTATAGAATCCTCTAGAAAATCAGTGATAATAACTATAAGTTGGAGCTACCCGAGGACTATGGGGTTTCTAACGCCTTCAACATTACCGACCTTAGTCCATATCACCTTGATGGAGGACTAAGCGAATACCCTTCGGATTTGATCCTAAATCCAAAACAACCTAGAGGGAATTATGGGAATTAAGCTATGGGACCCTTAACCAACAATTGAGCCCGAGGACTAGAGGGACTAGTACGATTAATCCTCATGTTCTAACTAACCCCTGATGAGGCCAAGTACTTACTTGCCGAGTCACCTCTAATGCCATATCGTATGACTGCCCTTCATTCTATGGCATGCTGAGTTGATGATTACTCTCTATTGCCAAGCCACCTAATCATTCTGCATCATCCTTACTAAGAAGCCAAGAGAGAGAATTTGGATTGATTAAGCCATCCCTACTTAGACAAGCCCATTTGTCCATACTTTTTGTTTGCATCTCCTAACTACCCTGCCAATGCGGCATCGCCACGTGTACAATATCACATGTAGAATCTGTAGCACTAATGATTATTTTCCTTGTACATTCATTTTTGCTCCTTTATAACATGTACATTGCCTCTTTAGGAAATGTCATTTTTGTCTTTTCCCTTTTAAGCAAGTTATCCTAGTTTGGGGGTATAAATACTCCTGTACTTACAGTTGCAACATCATCAAATTATCTTCAATATACTTGAGTACTTTCTTCCTTATGTAAACACTGCTTATTTACCCTTAGCATCACTCTTATCCTTTCCCTTAAGTAAGGTTAGGTGGCGAGTAACCTCACCGGACCTATTCGTGCATCATATCGAATTATGTCGTGAGTCTTCGGAAGTTTCTTTGGTGTGTCATATCCTCTAGAACTGTTTGTGGGTTTTTGCTTACTACTCCATTCGTCTTTGTTTCTCTTTTTGTACCTTTCCCCATTAGCCTTTTTTTGAGCTTTTTTCAAGCTTGAACCCATCCAGTGACCGGCTTTATCTGTTCTTGGTCATAGTTCGCACTAGCTGTATATGTGCGATTGAACACTTCTTGAAAGGGATCTTCTATATATTATCATTAGTAAGCAAAAAGTTTTACCACAATACGGAATGACGTATAAGACCCCCTTAGATCAATGAGTTTAAGCAGTCTTGCATTCATGCCTATTCAATAGGAGATCCCTTAGATTAAAGAGCCTAAGTAGTCTCAAAGTTATGTTAATTCATAAATTTCAAGTTCATGCTATTTAACATTGTATGACTAGGTCAAGCCTTTGCTCCCTACTGCACAGTATCGTTTTTAAGGGAAAAAAAGAAAAGAAAGGAGAGATAACAAGGTAATCTTACTACTTTACACTAAATAACATCGCTACTTAGTTGATGCATTGCTCTTAAGTGCGTGAAGTCTTTAAGAATAAAGTACACTTAGATTCAAGTGAATACTTTCTTTAGCAATTGTTATCATTTGTCATACTATCATTAGTGAATGCCTCTTATAGTTTGTCAAGACTTTACAGAGTGCTAAGGAGATTAAAGCAATCCCACTATGTTATTTTCCATTATGCTATTACTAAGTGAAGAGCTATATCATTCTTAAGCATATGATGATAAGACATCTTCATAGAAAGTAAGTAGAAGCGTTAAGGAAATAGAAGAACACAAAGTTAGTAAGTAGATTTCATTACTATTGATTCTTCATATTCATCATGACTCATATTCACAAGAAAATAAAGTTACGATTGTAAGATCAAGAAAATTACAAGGGAGTGCTCAAGACAATATCCAATAGTGCAAGTGGCCATCTATGAGTGTACATAATTGCTCCCATACAAACGATATGCTACCATGAAGTTAAATTAATATGATCCATCGAAGCTATCATCACTTATAAGGATGAAGGGATTGCAATACAATATTGGATTTCTAATGATGTCATGAAGGAATAAGGAATATTAAGATTCATTGATTTGCACCATCACTACGTGTTTTAGGAAGGGAAGTTGTAGATGGATATGATATATGAGGAGGATATCCTTACATGATTATTGCTACTCATGTCACCTGCTTCATATAACACTCTTTGTGCATGAGAATTGATGTGTGTGTACCCACAGGGCTTGGTACATGTGTCTTCTATAAGGCCTAACGTACCCATATGATGAAGCTTGATGTATATGTGCATGACATTTGATACGTACACTTGCAATGCTTAATCTGTATGTGCTCATAATGCTCAATGCACTTGGTTCACATCATTCCCTTTGCTCAATTTGGAGGAGGATATGATTAAGGTAATTCATCATATGAGATTACTCTTGTATGACACCATGTCACCTTCTCGTACGGTCCTTATCATGTTAAACATATTGACACGATCTTTACTAAATGGTAATTGCTTCACATGGTACCCTTTGGCAAGTTTGCATCATGATACTTGAGTTAAAATACTTGGTCTTGGCAAGATGTTGACAATGATGAAATGACATATTATCTAATTGATGACAACTTAATTGGTTACTGGTCTTGAAAAGTGGTAGTAGTGATTGAGTATAGTTACTACCATTGGGGGTAAAGCAAGTGAAATTGAAACTATGTACAAGTGCCATAAATATGAGATTATACAATAAGAGAAAACTTGAAACAACATCAAATGGGAAACTATAGCAAAGTGAAAAGAATGATCATGCATACCATAAACACTTTTCAAAGATTATTGGTCATAAAATGGGAGCCTTGAAGATATCAAATTATTCTATTTTCCATTTTATCAAGACAAAATGTGTTAGTCATCTATAGTTTCCCCAGTAAGGAATAATTTTTTTTTTTCTTTTTCAATGAAGAATACTAAAAAGCGCCAACTCATAGTATTCCCTTTTAATTTAGGTGGCGCATGAGTTAATTCTTTTTGGTGTTGGCAAATTAATATTCAAACGTATTGAATAATCTTTCTAGTACTAGCATGAGTTAGTTGAGGAATTTAGAAAAAAAAAGAAAAGACAAACGAAAATATGAGAACTAAACCTACAGGGCATTTCTTATTATTAAAAAAAAAAAAAAGAAGAAAAGATGAAAGTAGCTTAAACATGTAATAAAATAAAAAGACCTCCATCCTTGTTAATTGTCATTGCATGTGCAATAACTCTTGGCCTAATGGTTTAGAAAAACAACAAAATCTCTTTAGCATGGAGTTGTTTTCCTAATAATTTATCACAAGCACAACTATTTATAATGTAATCAATTCCAAAATAAAAAATGAATCTACCATCGACTTAATGGTCAAACCATTTCCATTTTACAGCATTCCAAAACAAGGGACTTAGTTAATCCATTATCCCCTCTCGTGACTGTTGAAGCAAAAAAACAAAGTCTATAGTCCATCATTCCACCAATTTTAATTCACACTTTGCCTCGACTTTGTGAAATTTGAAAGTCTTTTTATACTTTGTTAAATTTGAAAATCATTCCCTTTCCTTCTTTTTAAATTTTATAAATATAAAAAAGAAGAAGGAGAATACTCTCTTGATCTCCCTAAAGTAGGTTCTCTCTCTCTTTCGCCTTATACACTCAGCATCCCCTTTACAATTTTATAAAAATACTTACTAGTCAAGTCTTTGTTAATCTATTCTACTGTTATGATGACTTCCTGAGTATTTATGAGGAGGGCTAAGGTATTGATACATCGTTTTAAGGTTTTGTCTTTTGGGGATGCTTATAGCAAGAAACTTTCAGCTAAGTTGAAAGTTTCTTTAAGCTATGTGAGCTTAGAAAATGGTTGGTGGGGAAGTTATCTTTAGTTTTTATCTACATTAGAAAAGGGTTTCGAAAGGTGGAGGTGTTGGAGCTACGAAAGGTAAAGGTATTAGAGCTACAAAAGGTAAGTGGCTTAATTGGAGAAAGGGTGTGTACATAATGTTATTGGATGTTATCATAATGGTGAATCCTATTGTTAAGAAAAAAGATGTTCCTTCAAATCCTCTTTGGTGTATGAGTTTGCGTCCATTACTGGAGAACGATGGTATTGCTTTACCAGCTAACAGGCCAGTTAGACAACAAAGGGACCTTGTAATTTCTAAAAATGCCCTTACAAGGTGACTAAGTGAATCCACTGTCTAAGTTATGGTTTCAAATTTTTGGTTTACTTTGATAGTTATAGTAAGACTTCCACTAATATGGTTGCTACTAGAACTTCTTCTTCTTCCCCTTTACTCTCCTCCTTTTTGGTTTGTTGACAATGGTGGCATAATGCTCTTGCATTGGTTTTCAAACTACATTTTCTAGGTTTGTCTTTGGTCTTATTTATTGCAACTTTATCTCCAAGCTCTATTGGTCATCATTAGTATACAAAAATTGAAGTGTGACAAGGAAAGAAAGGATACTAAAAAAAAAAAGTTGAAATAAGTGTTTGAAGTGAAAAAAAAAAATAATTAAGATGAATAAAAAAAAAAAAAGAAGAGAGTAAGTATGTCAAGTGTCAAAGAGATGATGGTTGAAGAAAGGCAATGTGTATTAGGTAAAAGTGAATAAAATTTATGTATTGGGTAGAAGTGAATAAAATCAAAAGATAGTATGTAAAGTAGATGCAAATGAAGTTGAAAGAAAAAGAGTATATGATGTGGACAAAGGTGAAATCAAAGGTGTAGACACCTAATTTTTGCCTTCCTTTTTATTTTTCAAATTAGGTTATAGGGTCCTAAATTAGAAAAAGTTTAAAAAATGGAAAATTAAAGAAAGCCCAAAAAAATAAATAAATAAGAAAAAAAATGAAAAATTTTAGAAAAAATAGGAATTTTAGAAAAATATAAAAAAAATAAGAAAATAGGAAAAAGCACAAAAAATAAGAAATTTAGAAAAAAAAAATAATAATACAAAAAATAAGAAATTTTGAAAAGTGACAAAAAATTGAAAAAATAAAAGATTTTAGAAAATAACATTTTATTAGAATAGATTTGTAATTTTAATTTAGGTTAAGTTGTGCCGTCGAACTTAGGTTTAGATTTAAATGTAGCCCAAGCTAAACGAGTCCATATGTGTAATATAATTGCACATATGGATAAGGTACAGGCCAACAACTTGACGGTTAAGCATATGGGTATAGTACTAGCACTAAGCATGTGGTCTTGAGTTTGAAACTTGGTAAAGGCAGGAAGGCCTTTTTTCTTATTTTTTCAATTATATCAAGAACTACCACGTATCAGGATCTAATTGCGCCACATGTCTTGACATGTAGCATCCTCCTATTTGACGGCCTTATTGACGTGGTGCTACGTTAACTACCACATGTCCCGAATGACACATAGCACACCAAGGTTGGCTAGCATAGCTAACGTGGCGCTATGTTAGCCCACTTTTCCCTCTCCTTATTTCTTTTTTTCTTCGTTTTCCTCTCTTTCCACCTCCTTCCTTCATTTTCTCCAAATTTCTAGCACTTTCCTCTTTGGACTGCCCACTTCAACACGATTTTTGGACTCTTTTTTGTTGCAATTTTGCCAAATCAATGGCGAAATTGCAAACTAGACATAGCTTACTATGAATCAATACAGAAAACGCATCCAAGTTTGGTCAATTATGCATTCAAATCGAGCTTCAAAGATTGGGAAAAAACTGAAAATTCGGCCATTCCCATTAACTTTGATCCTAGCTTTCCTCTATTATTAGGTTGAAATTTAAGTATAAATAGGGGCTTAGGGATGTCAATAAGTAGGAACAACCATTTACGAGCAGCTCCTAGCCCTTCTCTCTCTCTTGCGACCATTTTCTCTCTTTAACCCACACTATCTCTCTTTGGTTCTCTCTCTCCACTTTAACCCAAGCCCAACCATTGCCATGGCCGAACTTCCCTTAACTCAGGCTCTCTAACCCAACCATCCTCAACTACCGCCATGCCCCCTAGCAACTCCATCAAGCTCGTTACCTCCCTAACCTTAACTACTGAACCCCCTCTCCTCGAACCACCACCAAACACCACCTTAGACACTAACCAACTACACGGCCAAATTCCTCATACTCTAGAACCTCTACCTTAGCCAACCAATCAACTATGCCCAGTAACTTATACGTAGCCAAACCATTACCGGCACCTATGGCACATTTCTAATCACTACCAAAACGATCACCCCAAGTCTCGGCATTTCTTTTACACCCCCCCCCTAATCCCAATTGAAAATACATAAAACCCTTTGTCCCCTTCGATTTAGAGGCTAGATCAGGTTAAATTGTGCCTTACTGGTGTTGTTGAAGAGGAAACCAAGATTCGACTCGATATGGAGGTTTGACCCACAACTCGATCCAGTAACCCAACTCAATCCGCATCCGATTTGACCTACGTTCCATTTCTGGTCTGAGACTTGTTTTTCCTTTTTCTTTTCTTTTTATTTTATTTTATTTTTTTTATTTTGTATTGTTATTATTATTATTTATTTATTTTTATTTTTTTTAGTTATTTCATCCATGTAAAATGTAGATGTAAAAATAAATAAAAGAAAAAGAAGAAAGGAAAAGAAAAAAAAGAAAAAAGAAAAAGAAAAAAGAAAAGGGTAATTTTGTATTGTTTTATTTTATTTTTACTAATTTAATAAAAATAAATAGAATATAATAGGTAATAAATATACTAGTGATAAATAAACAAAAAATAAAATAAAATAAGAATAAGTATTTGTTTTATCACCTAGAAAAATTTAATTTCTAAAAAAGTTAAAAAATAAATCACCCGTTTTCAAATTAGGACCCTTTTAGATTTTTCAAAAAAAAAAAAAGGAAAAATAAATAAATAAAATTTTCAATTTAGAACTTTCATTATTTCTTTAGATAAATCGAATTAAAAATATAAATGTGACAGTTTTTAAAATTAAAATCAATTTAATCTACTAAAGTTTTCATAAAAAGAATTATGTACGTTTGATCCCGAATAGCGAGTACGTAGGCATCTATGAGGCAATAATAAAAATAAAGAAAACCTAATTTTCNGGGTAATTTTGTATTGTTTTATTTTATTTTTACTAGTTTAATAAAAACAAAATAGAATATAACAGGTGATAAATATACTAGTGATAAATAAACAAAAAATAAAATAAAATAAGAATAAGTATTTGTTTTATCACCTAGAAAAATTTAATTTCTAAAAAAGTTAAAAAATAAATCACCCGTTTTCAAATTAGGACCCTTTTAGATTTTTCAAAAAAAAAAAAAGGAAAAATAAATAAATAAAATTTTCAATTTAGAACTTTCATTATTTCTTTAGATAAATCGAATTAAAAATATAAATGTGACAGTTTTTAAAATTAAAATCAATTTAATCTACTAAAGTTTTCATAAAAAGAATTATGTACGTTTGATCCCGAATAGCGAGTACGTAGGCATCTATGAGGCAATAATAAAAATAAAGAAAACCTAATTTTCTCTTTTTAGTTTAGATTATTTCATTTGTCTAATTATAATAGTTAAATTGAGTTTCATCTTCTAAAATAAAAAAGGTTATTTTTTAAGATTAAAGTTAATTTTGGAAAATCAATGGTACTCGCAAGGGTTTAAAAGTCCTAACCCTCGGATCTAGCTTTTCTGGTTTTGAAAAAACCTGTTTTATAACTTGGTTTTTTAAATCGATAGACCGATAGCTAAGTTATAGCCAATCCACCTAATTAGTTATAACTTAACCCTTTTTCCTAACCTTGGTCGGGTATTGACTCCAATTCCTTTTTAAATTGAAAAAATAGTTTTCTTTAAACCCTAGTCGATGATCAGTATTAAACGGGTAGGGTTTAGTACCGATTGGCTTAAAAAAGACCTAATTTTATAAAAGAACCGGGAGGATAAAAAATCAAGCTCAACAAGTTGGCGACTCTATTGGGGATGTTAAGAGGGTTAGCCATTTGATCTTCTAAAATTAAAATTAATTTCTAAAATCACCTTAAATGCAATTTATTTACTCGTTTTCTATTATAAATTGTGCTAATATCATTTACAAGTTTGGTTTTATGTATTTTTGAGGGGAGGGATTTATTTTGCTGTATCATGAATACATGATAGATATTGTTAAACCCGATCTATCATAGGACCTTAGGATGGGGAGCCATTGTGTAAAGTCTCAAATGTAGTGGGGCAACTACCGTTTGGGGCCGATTAGGCTACCCCATTTAGACTTTTATGTGACTAAAGAACCGTTTCTTTGTAAATGTGTGAGGTCATAGAGTTTAAGGACGGTTAGAACTCACTTGTCTTGCATTACATTTCATAAGGTCAACAAATAACTAACAAAACAGTAATGTTACATAAAAAGGAAAAAATGACAAAGATTCTGGATTTTTTCCCTGTATTCTTCCTAGAATTGATGTACATAAGAGGTCTTGTATATTTTCTCTTCTTGTAATTATCCTTTCCCTTGTACTTTATGCTTTCTTTGTAATGTTTCAGAAATGGTTAACTCATCTAATGCCAGGGTTCTCGCTAAAGAGATTCATGTCTACAAACCTACAAACCCAAAGCCTATAATCAGCAAGTGGTTTCAAACCTTCAACCCGAGAGAGTAACAATTCATCACAAACAAAATTAGACCCGTACTCTTACTAGCCAAAGTGAAGGTCAACATCACGCTAGTAAGGGCCTTAGTGCATTTCTAGGAGCCTAAAGAAGTGGCTTTCCAATTTGGACCACATCTAATCAGCCCAACTTTAGAGGAGTACACCCAACTGCTCTAAGCTCCTCCTTTAGATGAAATATTCGTCCCGGAACTCAGCTTCGGCCTAACATATATCTTCTTAAGATTCTTAGGGATCCGTAAGATTGAGATAAATAAGGCCTTAAACGACTGCAACAAATATGCCATCAAGATATGGGATCTAGTCCATTAGTTCTAGAATGAGCCCAGCTCTAATAATCAGGCGTTGTTTTTTGGGAATTGGAGAGAAAACTGAATCAATGCCTATGTGCTAGCTGTGTTTGCCATTATCTTGTTCCTAAGTAGGTCTCTTCTTATACAGTTTAGGGTAACAGAGTTAGTAACTCAATTCTATGAAGGTAAGTCTTACATTCCTGCCCTATTTGCTGAGCAGATAAGGAATCTTAATTTCCTTAAGAAAAGGGGTTGCAGAGATTTTAGGTCAAGCATGGCATTATTAATGGTTTGGTTCTTCAATCACATCAAATGCTTTGGATAGAGATCAAATTACCAGAAGATATCCCTACCCTTCTTTGGATAGAGGTTCTATAAGATTTCTAAATAGAAGACATACTGTAGACTATTAGGTGGAGCAATGATAGGGTTATACTGATTTGCAAGAATTACCATACTATGCCACTGATCGGGATGAGTTGGTGTACAAGCTATTATCTAAGCAACATGGTAAGACAGTTTAGAGGAATCCGGGATATGGTTCACAAATCTTCATTGGAACCATTTACTCTTAATCTTGAAGAGCCTCACTCCATAGAAAAGGCATCTAAACTTCATAAGATCAAAGCTTGGTTGAACACCTAGACTATAAGCCCAAACATCGATTTGAGTGAGTTCATAGGAGAAGTGGACAAACACCGGGTTACCAAAGAGTATTTATACAATCAACATCACAAGGTAAGCACAATGTGATATTGGGCACTAGAAGTCCTTCAAACCTCCCCTGTGCGCCCTAACTTTGAGATGGTGACCTGTATGGACCAAATGAAAGCGTGTATGGAGATCCTCCATGATGAGAAAGATAAATGGGTGAACCTATGTTGAGAATCTAGATAAAGGTCGCACGCTTAAGAACACCAACTGAAGATGGCCTAGAAGAAAATTCAAGAGTTTGAAGAAGCAGTTAAGCATGACTAAAAGAAGAAGAAAATGTCATCTGGCCCACAGAAAAAAAGGAAATTAGCATAGATGAATTTGTACCTTTTTCTTTCTTTCATGTAATAAGACTCCGGGAATCCAAAAATAATGAATAACTTGCGGTTCTGTTAATCATTTGTCGATCCTCTCCTTTTCATCCATGTGATTCACTTGCATTTCATTCATTTGCATTCTTTTTTAAAATATCCTTATGTTAACTTGTTGAGAAGTGGTTTTTACTTAGGTTGCTAAGATAGCTCCCAAATGTCAAATTTTCCAGAGAAGCGCCATCAAAACTCATTCTCAAATCAGGATGGCCAACCCAGGAAACAACAACAATAATGGCAACAGCAACCCAGAGGTCATTGACTCCATAGAGTTGAGATTCCAATCATTGGAACGAACAATGGGAAAGATGGCAGATCAACTGAGCTTTCTTACTGACAACATCTCTTTGCTTAGGTCTACGCCCCATCAAATGAAGAGTACTCTAAAGCCCGATATAGAAAGAATACTAAGGCCCTACCCCTTAAAACAAAAGAAGCTTACCCTAAAGGCAATCAAGGTTTTGAATCCTTTAAAATTGAAGGGGTATTTCCAAAAGCCAACCCAACCTTTGAGCCCAATACTTACTCATTCCCGATTAACCCGAAGCCTGAAGTTAACCAGGACAGATTGAAGGAGCTTGAGGAGTGGTTAACTCAACAGATTACTGAAAAAATGAAAACACTCGAAGGGTATGATGGATTCGAGTACGCTGGAATAACAAACTTCTCTACCTATGATTATGGAAGCTTCCCAAAAAAATTCAAAGTACTTGACTTTGAAAAATACAACGAGACTGGATGCCCCAAGTTATACACCCCATTATATGTACGTAAGATGGGCATGTATGCACAGTATGATCAAATCATGGTCTAGACCTTTTAGGATAGCCTGACAGGCCCTGCCTTAACCTAGTATACCCAGGTGAACTTAAATCAGGTGAATACATAGGAGAAGTTAGCCAGAGTGTTCTGTGAGAAATAAAGATTTAATGTCAAAGTGGCACCAACAATGATGGATTTAGTTGCCCTAAGGAAAAGGCACAATGAATCCTTCAAAGAATATGCTCAAAGGTAGAGGTCCTTCGCTATAAGGGTATTTACCCTTGTGATTGAAAAAGAGTTGACGGTAACTTTCATTGACACTCTTAAGAGGCCCTACTTTGCTCACTTGATTGGACAAGTTTCCTTTAGCTTTGTAGAAATAGTGGCAGCGGGGTATCGAATTGAGAATACTATTTCCTTTAACAAGCTACAAGAAATAGTAGATAGAAGACGACCCTCTGCTAAACCCACCACTAGTAAGCCTAGAGAAGCTACTGTTAGCATGGTCAACTTAAATGTAAGACCTAACTCCTAAGTTTCTTTTAGGACAAATCCCCCACCAACTCAACCACAATACAGAAGCCAACTATAGGCTAATAGAGCCTCGAGATAGTTCACCAGAATACCTGTTCTACTCAGTCAGGTGCTCAAGAAGTTAAGAAGAGATAATCTACTCCATTTTGAGGCTCTTAGTGAAAGGTACAGGCCGAAGTTCTTTGATCCCAATGCAAGATGTCAATATCACCAAGGGTAAGTGGGTCATTCAACTGATTCATGCTGGAGGTTGAAAAACAAAATCTAAGATTTGATCGATGAAGGTATAGTACAATTGGATTTTGTGGAGGCTCCTACCCTAAATGTTAACGACAACCCACTGCCAAACCATAAACCTATCATCAATATGATATTTGACCACTCAAAATCTACCATCAACATGATCGGTCTAAACCAAGAACCAAAGGTTTATAGATTTTACAAAAAAGAGGTCCCACAAGCTAAAAAGTATACCTTCCACGTGCTTGTGGCCTCCGAAAATTATAAAGCTGCCCCCTTTAATTACCATGTAATAAACTAGGGGCAATCAAGCTCACTTCTAGGGGGGATCACTCGCTCCGGTAGAATCTACAATCTAAAGGAAGACTTAAAAAGAAGGGCATATAGGAAATGCCAAACATTGAACAAGCTGAACATGAAGAAGGATTAACTACCTTCACCAAGATGATCAAGTTTAGTGAGTATAAAATAATGGACTAGCTTGCTAAGACTCCAGCACAAATATCCCTCATGAGTCTATTAATGGCATCAGACCCACACCGAGAGGCCTTATTCAAAACATTAAGGGATGTTAAGGTCCCTCGTGAAATCTTAGCTAAAAAGATTGGCTCTATCACCAATTCCATCCTCACCATAGATCAAATTTCCTTCTCCACCGAGGAACTGAGCGAAGAAGGTACCTAGCATACAAAGCTTCTACTCATAATAGTAAGGATAAATAACATCATTGCAATAAGATTCCTCATCGACAATGGGTCATCTCTAAATGTTTGTCCTTTGGCCACCTTGGATCTATTGGGCATCGATACAACTGCTATCAAACTTAGTTCAACAAGGGTAAGAGCTTTTGATAGATCTAAGAGAGAGATAATAGGGGAGGTGGACTTGCTAGTTGATATCGGCCCATGAACGTTCAGCATCCCATTCCAGGTTTTGGACATTCCAAGGACCTTCAATTTGTTATTAAGAAGGCCTTGGATACATTTAGTAGGGGCCATATCGTCAACTCTTCACTAGAAAGTTGAGTTAATCTCCAATGGCTAGGTCATCACAATTTTGGGTGACTAAGATTATGAAATCTATAAAGAGACGGCCATACCCAATATCGGTATAGAGGAACAAGAGGACTTTAGACTCTAGATGTTTAATGAGGTGTGCATGATCAGCAATCAGTAGAAGGAAGAGAGGCTGAAATACAAAGAAGGCCAGTTTGGGTCTTATGAGTTAGGATACATTCCAACCTTGATAGAAGAATTGCAATGAATGCAAGCTAGAGGCAAAAAGGGGGACAGGTTATATCACACTCCAATGAACTTCCCACCATTGTCAGAAACTTTCATCAAGACTGAAACCCAAAACTCAAAGCCCGTTAAAGAAGGCACTTCCAATAAGAATGAAGGGGCTGACCTAATCAACATATCCCATCACTTGAATAACTGGTTCTTCATCCCTATAAATAACAATAAGTCTTCCCTAGGGTAAAAGATGAATCATGATCTAGTATTTTATAAAATTTTGTAATAAATTGCTTCTGTTCTCCAAATGCTTGTACTCAAAAGAGAGTTCCCTAAAATAAAATCAGCTTCTTTTCTCTTTACTCTTGCCTTACTTACACTCTTCCTTTTGCATACTTTCTTTTTTCTTTCCAGATCCAATGACTTAAATAAAGGCCATGGATACCTCGCACAAATAGGTAATGAGAATATTGATATCACTTTCGGCCCTACTGGGTTGAATTACTAACTCAACATGATCCCCTGAAGTACTTGGCAAACAAACTAGCCCTAATTGGTAGAATCTCAAAGTGGTAAGTGCTGCTATCAGAGTTCGATATTACTTATGTGAACCGGAATTCAGTCAAAGGGTAAGCTTTGGTAGATTAATTAGCGGAAAATCTCTCTGATAGCTCTCCCCAAGAAGTATAAGTCAATTTCCCTAATGAAGGTATCTTAGTGGTCGGAGGAAACTCTGATAAAGGAAAGAATGATGAGCCACCAAAATGGAAAATGTTCTTCGATGGTACAGCCAATGTGTTTAGGTGTGGAATTGGGGCAATACTGATATCCCTTAAAGGTACTCAGTATCCTGTGGCCATAAGGCTCATTTTCCCATACACTAATAATACTGCTGAGTATGAAGCATACATCATGGGACTTAAGATGGCCCTAGAGAAAGACATTCAAGAATTAGAAGTATGTGGGGACTCCTCACTCATTATTGGCCAAGCACGGAGAGAGTACAAAACTAAAGATCCAAAGCTGGTGCCTTATCATCGGCATTTGATGGAATTAACGGAAAGTTTTAAAGAAGTCACCTTTAATCACGTTCTAAAGACTCATAATCAATTTGCTGATGCCTTAGCTATGCTAGCATCTATGATCTAGATATTTGGTGGAGTTGAGATTCAGCCACTTACTATTGAAATTGAAGATAGGCCTGCCTTCTACCTAACGATTGAGGGTATGAATGACCAAAAACCGTGGTATCATGATATTAAGATTTTCTTACAACAAGGCGCATACCCTGAAGAGGTCGAGAAAAGAGATAGAAAGATGATTAGAAGATTAGCCACTTAATTCTTAATAAGCGAGTCTACCTTATATCGAAGCTCATTTGACAGTACACTCTTAAGGTGTGTGGCTAATGAAGAGGCTAAGAAGTTAATGAAAGAGGTACATGAAGGAGTATGCGGCCCTTACATGAATGGATACATGTTGGCAAAGAAAATCATGAGGCTAAGGTATTATTAGTCAACCATGGAAAGTGATTGCATCAAACATGTTAGGCACTGTCATTTATGCTAAGTTTATGCGAATAAGATAAACGCCCCGCCTCAGGAATTAAATGCCCTCTCAGTACCATGGCCTTTTTCAATGTGGGGCATAGATATCATCTGCCCTATCACTTTAAAAGCATCCAATGGACATTGCTTCATATTAGTCGCCATCGACTACTTCAACAAATGGGTAGAGGCTTTGTCTTCCTCGAATGTTACTAAAGGGGTCATAGTTAAGTTCATCAAGAGAGACATCTTGGCTCGGTATAGGACTCTTGAAACAATCATCACTGATAATGGCACCAATCTCAACAACAAGCTTATGATAGAATTATGTTGGTAGTTCCGAATCATTTACAGGAACTCTACTCCTTATCGATCCCAAATGAATGAAGCCATCGAAGCAGTAAACAAAAACCTCAAAAGAATCATTAAAAAAATGATTGTCATATTTATGGATTGGCATGAGATGTTAACCTTCGTGCTCATGGCCTATCAGACTTCCATCAGAATGTCGATTGGGGTAACACCATACTCTTTAGTATACGGCATTGAAGCAGTGTTACCAATAGAGGTCAAGATCCTGTAACTCAAGGTACTATTAGAAACTCATTTGGACGAAGCCGATTGGGTAAAGAAACGCATCGAATAGCTAAATCTGATTGATGAAAGGAGATTGACGGCCCTATATCATAATCAATGTTATTAGCAAATAATGGCTCAGGCCTTCAATAAAAGGGTATGACCTCATAACCTCAAAGAAGGAGATTTGGTGTTAAGAAAAGGTCTCCCTAATGCACAAGACTCTAGAGGGAAATTCGCCCCCAATTATGGGGGTCCTTATGTTGTGAAGCAAGTATTATCAGGAGGGGCTTTGATTTTGTCCTAAATGGACGGTCCAGATGTGAGAGGCCTGTAAACGTCAATGCTATAAAATTGTACTATCCATAAGAAGTCAATGGGAATTTTGCTCAAGACACGAAAATGCCAGTCATTTTGAACGTTATTGTGGCCTAATTTTCATTATCTACAAGCAAATTTGGTATCCTTGGCCGTTGTCGTCATTGGAATAATCACCCTCTCCTTAGAAAGGTCTAATTCCCTTTACGTCATTTAATCAAACCCATACACTGTACACACGAGAGGAGTTAAGAAATGAGATCTAGAACATTGGTAGTTAACAAAATTCTTTAAAATACTTTATCACGAATTGATCCCCCTTAATGGGGAGTTTTATTGTTTGTTTTTTTAGAGGAATGCGAAACTCAAGTAGGCAATCACGGTAGATGGGAATGAGGCTTTTGGGTTCCAAAGAAACAAACATAGTGGGTAGTTTTTCCTACATTGGGCTAATTTCCATAACTTCTCCAAAAAGAACCAGCGAAATCATGAATGTTGTATGACAAGAACATCTGAGTTGATAATAAGGGACTAAAACAAAGAGTCAGCAATTTTTGAATGGGGGCTTTTCAAAAAGGTTTGATAGATTAGGAGCTATCGACAAAGACTGGGTAAGTATTTCCACACAGTGTTAGCATACCGATTTTTTTCTTGCATTTAGACCAATTTTTACTCCCATTAATCTTTTTAACTAACCCATAAGGCATTTACTTTCTGCATTTAGTGTTTGGCCAACCTACAAAGATGCTATCTTAGCTCGGTTCATCCTTCCAATCCATAGGGTCCCTCTATTCACCAAATTTCTTGCAAGCAAGCTCCTTTCTTCACCAAGTTTTGTAAAGCACTTCCTTTCCCCAAGTTTCTCTTAACCGGCTCATAAAGCAATTACCTTCATCATCTTCTTAACTAGCCTTTGAGGCGTTTGCTCATTCTTTTTATGGTCTTAGCCAACTTTAGAAGTGCTTTGCCCGCCTTAGTTAGTCAGCTTATTAGGGCACGACCAAGTTTGCTCATTCTTCTTAGGGTCTTAGCCAACTTTAGGAGCGCTTCGCCCGCCTTGGTTAGTTAGCTCGTTAAGGTACGACCAAGTTTGCTCTTTCTTCTTAGGGGCTAAGCTAGCTCTAGGAGCACTTTGCCCACCTTGGTTAGTCAGCTTATTAGGGTACGACCAAGTTTGTTCATTCTTCTTAGGGTCCTAGCTAGCTCTAGGAGCGCTTCGCTTGCTTTGGTTAGTCAGCTCATTAGGGCATGACCAAGTTTGCTCATTCTTCTTAGGGTCCTAGCTGGCTTTAGGAGCACTTCACTTACCTTGGTTAGTCAGCTCATTAGGACACAACCAAGTTTACTCATTCTTCTTAGGGCATTAGTCAGCTCTTGGAGTACTTTGCCCGTTTTACCTCGAGCATTACCAGGCTTCAATTCTTTTTTCAATTTTTTGGCCAACTCTTAGAGCCTTATCCTTCTCTTCTCTAAATCCCTAATGGATTAGACCTAGGATAGCTAGCTAGCTGTAACATTTCATAGAATAAAATCCACTCTTGGGGCAAAAATAGTATTTGTTTTATCTTTGTGGCAAAGTTTTGCTCAAACTTTACCATAAAGAGAGGCAGCTGTAGACACCCAATTTTTGTCCCTCTTTTATTTTTCAAATTAGGTTATAGGGTCCTAAATTAGGAAAAGTTCAAAAAATGGAAAATTAAAGAAAGCCCAAAAAAATAAATAAAAAAATAAGAAAAAAATGAAAATATTTAGAAAAAAGTAGGAATTTTAGAAAAATATAAAAAATAAGAAAATAGGAAAAAACACATATAATAAGAAATTTAGAAAAAAAAAACAGAATAATAATAATACAAAAAATAAGAAAATTTAAAAAGTCACAAAAAATTGAAAAAATAAAAGATTTTAGAAAATAACATTTTATTAGAATAGATTTGTAATTTTAGTCTAGGTTTAGGAGTTAGCCCATTAAACCTAGGTTTAGATTTAAATCTAGCCTAGGCTAAACGAGTCCATATGTGCAATTTAATTACACATATAGATAAGGCATAAGCCAATAGCTTGATAGTTAAGTATATGGATATAATATTAACATTAAGCATGAGGTCTTGAGTTCGGAACTTAGCAAAGGTAGGGAGACCTTTTTTCTTATTTTTTCAATCATATCAGGAACTGCCATGTCTACGTGTCAGGATCTAATTGTGCCATGTATCCTAACACGTGGCATCTTCCTATTTGACGGCCTTGCTGACGTGGCGCTACGTAGCATCCACGTGGCATGCCATGTTAGCTGCCACGTATCATGAATGACATGTGGTACACTAGGGTTGGTTGGCACAGTTGACATTGTGCCACGTTAATGCCATGCTAGCCCACTTTTCCCTCCCCTTCTTTCTTTTTCCCTTTGTTTTCCTCTCTTTCCCTCTCTTTCCCTTCTCTTTCCCCTTCCTTCCTTCATTTTCTCCTAATTTCTAGCACCTTCCTCTTCGGATCGCCCACTTTAGTACAATTTTTGGACTCTTTTTTATTGTAATTTTACCAAATGGTGAAATTGCAAACTAGACATAGCCTACCATGAATCAGTATAGAAAACGCATCTAAGTTCTGTCAATTACGCATTCAAATCGAGCTTCAAAGATTGGGAAAAAACTAAAAATTCGGCCATTCCCATTAACTTCGATCCGAGCTTTCCTTTATTGCTGGGTTGAAATTTAAGTATAAATAAGGGCTTAAGGACATCAATGAGTAGGAACAACCATTTATGAGCAGCTCCCAACCCTTCTCTCTCTCTCTCGCGACCATTTTCTCTCCCTAGCCTACACTATCTCTCTTCAGTTCTCTCTCTCTACTCCAACCCAAGCCCAACTACCGCCATGGTCGAACTCCCCTTAACTCAAGCTCTACAACCCGACCATCCTTAACCACCGTCGTACCCCCTAGTAGCTCCACCGAGCTCGCCACCACCCTAACCTTAACCACCAAACCCCTTCTCCTCGAACCACCACCAAACAGACACCAACCAACTACATGGCCGAATTCCCCACACTCTAGAACCTTTACCCCAACCAACCAACTATGCCCAGCAACTCATATGCAGCCAAACTACCGCCACCACCATCTACGGCACATTTCTGATCACTACCAAAACAATTACCTTAGGTCTCGGCATTTCTTCTACCCCCCCTAATCCCAATCAGAAACACACAAAAAACCCTTTTCCCCTTCGATTTAGAGGCTAGATTAGGTTGAATCGTAGATTGCTGGTGCTGTTAAAGAGGAAACCAAGATCCAACTTGACTCGAAGGTTTGACCCGTGATCCGATCTAGCAACCCAACTTGATCCGCATTTGATCTGACTTGCGTTCCATTTCTGGTTTGAGACTTTTTTTTCCTTTTCTTTTTATTTTATTTTTTTTATTTTGTATTGTTATTATTATTATTTATTTATTTTCATTTTTTTTTGTTATTATTTCATCCATGTAAAATGTAGATGTCAAAATAAATAAAAGAAAGAAAAGAAAAAGAAGAAAGGAAAAGAAAAAAGAAAAGGGTAATTTTGTATTGTTTTATTTTATTTTTACTAGTTTAATAAAAATAAATAGAATATAACAGGTAATAAATAAACTAGTAATAAATAAACAAAAAATAAAATAAAATAAGAATTAGTATTTGTTTTATCACTTAAAAAATTTAGTTTCTAAAAAAGATAAAAAATAAAGCACCCGTTTTCAAATTAAGACCCTTTTAGATTTTTCAAAAAGAAAAAGAAAAATAAATAAATAAAATTTTCAATTTAGAACTTTCATTATTTCTTTAGATAAATTGAATTAAAAACGTAAATGTGACATGTTTTCAAAATTAAAATCAATTTAATCTACGAAAGTTTTCATAAAAAGAACTACATACGTCTAATCCCGAATAGCGGGTACGTAAGCACATACGGAGCGACGATAAAAATAAAGAAAACCTAAGTTTCTCTTTTTAGTTTAGATTATTTCATTTGTTCAATTATAATTGTTAAATTGAGTTTCATCTTATAAAATAAAAAAGGTGATTTTTTAAGATTAAAGTTAATTTTGGAAAATTAATGGTATCCGTAAGGGTATAAAAGCCCTAACCCCTGGATCTAGCTTCTTTGGTTTTCAAAAAAGTCATTTTATAACTTGGTTTTTTAAATTGATAGACCGATAGCTAAGTTATAGCTAGTCCACCTAATTGGTTATAACTTAACCTTTTTTCTCAACTCCGGTCGGGTGGCGACTCTAATTCCTTTTTAAATTGAAAAAATGGTTTACTTTAAACCCTAGTTGAGGATCAGTATTAAATGGGTATGGTTTAGTATTAATCAGCTTAGAGAAGACCTAATTTTATAAAAGAACTGGGAGGGTGAAAAATCAAGCTCGATAAAAGGAAAATGTGTATGAAGGCAAATGTAAATAAAATTGAAAATGGTGAAATGAAGACAAAGGAATGGAGATTGATGTGTGAAAAGAAGATGTGATGTAAATATTGCAAGAAGGAGAAAGTTATAATAATAAAGAAAATGAAAGAAAGAATAGGAAAGTAGATAAAAAAAAAAAGACTAGAAGCTTGAGGAAACAATAAAAGAGGAAAATACTTAGGTGCTTGAATAGCTAAATATAGATAGAACATGAATCTTTTAGGGTTGCTGTGCTTTCATGGGGGTTGGAACATGTGATGATAATGCTAGGCTATTTGTAAAAGAGTGATAGTGTGCTAATGTTTACAGTAAAGAAATAATAACATAAAATATTCTCTAATTGTACCATACACAAATTAGGCCTTAATACCTCACCATGGCTAGTGTTTGTGCAAATGGTGATGCTTATCCATGAACAATGACATTGTTATATATATATATATATATTCTTTCTTAAAAAAAAAGTGGGGGTAGCGGGGGAGGGGGGCTAAAGCTAGAGAATATACGAGAGTTGTGCGATAGTGATGTTTATGGAATTCTTCATTGAAGAACTTTATTATTACAAACTTATGAGCTCAACATAATGCAAGGTCCATCAGGAGAAATATACGTTCATTAATGTTGTCTCTAAATTGTTTCGAAGAAGATATAGTGAAATGGTGGCTTCTCCAAATTACGAAGGGGAAAAGAAAATTACATACATATATATATATATTTGTATATATATATATCTATATATATAATATTCCAAGACTTTCATCTAATCAAGAAAATAAGGAATGTATTTTTTGTCCTCATCCAAAGCATGCGTCTTTTAGGCTAGGAATGGTGTAGAAATGTTCATTAGGCCTATTGCTTATGAGTGAAAGCATGTATATTTTACTTTAGTTTGCAAAATTATTAGGTTGTCAATGGTTTGCTATGTGGACTATTATAATGAGGTGAGTAGGAATCAATATTTAGATTTTAATTTATTTGCTTCCTCTCTTTTGGAGGATATGGGCTCTATGTAGCCCATGTTTTTATTCTTTTCAGTGCCATATCGATAGGAAATACATCTAGATTTAGGCTCAAATGTTCCATGATGGACTAGCATT
Source organism: Lumnitzera littorea (assembly GCA_024138015.1). Taxonomy (NCBI): domain Eukaryota; kingdom Viridiplantae; phylum Streptophyta; class Magnoliopsida; order Myrtales; family Combretaceae; genus Lumnitzera; species Lumnitzera littorea. Next base: position 41,053,171 of record JAMXBB010000005.1, on the reverse strand, counting down.
TGCTTCTTCAATTATGTAAGCTATAATGGCCCAACCCATAACAAAAGCAAAGGGAATCTATTCCTCTATATGATGCTTTTATGAAATATATATATAAGGATTTGAGATTATGAGGAGAAAGTGTATGAATGGGTAAAGTGAACCAAATTGTTTGCATAGGAAAATAACTCATGAAGATCAACTTGAAGAGACAATTTAGCTCAAGAATACTTGAAGTAGATTTATTTTAGTATTTCTATAGGAGAAATATATAACTCAATTTAGTCAAAGTATGACATACGATTAAGAGGTGCTACGAATTCGTGCACTAAGATATTTCTTGAATAAAATTGACAGTAGCATAGTTGTTCAATAGCTTGCATGTGCTAGAGTCAATTGAAAGGCTCATTTAATGCCTAAAAATATAGAGGGCTAAATCTGACTCTTGGGCTTCGAGCTCAATAATAAAATTAATTTTACTCTTTGGGCTAACATGATAGAGTTCGAAGAGTTAAGCCCATAAGAATTTGGCATGATCAAGAGAGATTTGGTTTGGTGGGCTTACAGTAGGGCTTGTTAAATCTGTCTACCCGATCCAACCTTTTTTGGTTTGGCTCATACTAAAAGATAATAAAGCCCTTTATTTGAGCCTAAACCCATGAAAAGAGCCCACTTGAGATCCATTTATAAAAACCTTTAATCCTAGCCATTAGTTAACATTACGATCCAATGGATCAAATCTACCAACCATCTCTTATAAATATACCCTCCATTTCCTCATTTAGATAGGAGACAAATTCCAACTAATACCGTTACTTTGTTGGAATCCTGTCTTAATGATTAAACACTTGAACATCTTAAAAACACTATCCCGTTTTTCATCCGTTGTAGAGTTTGATGCTATCGAACTTCTCGACCTATCACCTTACGTGTTAAAGCTTAACAAGACTACTTACTCCTCCTCTCTATCCTAATTCACTTGATCATCTTATATGTATAAGTTGAGTCATTTTCTTAGTCATGTGTAGTACAATCAATCACACAACATGCACAAGACCTCTTTTGATTTGAACCCCACACATTTTCTAATCCTATTGATTTAGGGCTTTATGTAAAAATAAAAGAAAGTATACTCATCTTAACCCTACGAAAGAAAATTGAAGAGGCTAGTTACAATTGGAATTAAATGTTTTTTAACATTCTTTATTTTCTAACTATGAATCTTTTATAGGAGAAGTAGAACCCGAGATGGAGTACTTGGAACTTCTAGGATATGTTATTGAATTTGAGTAGGGACTTTGTAGAAACACTTCTCCTCTATCTAAACCCACCATGGGTAATCTTAGGCGACTAGAGCTAAGGAAGAGCTATTGGTTGATGAGAAAAGAGTTTTCCACATTTTTTTTTTAACATTATAGGAATGGGACACCTTCTTATGGGATCATGGTGGATGCAATTTAACTGAATTTTCTCAGTTTCTACGCAATTTTAGTTTATTTAGTTTTTATCTTCTTTTCAAAATATAATAATAATAATCTACCTACATTGTTTTGTAGTTGGTAGTTTGAAATTAATTTTTTCTGATGCATTGTTAGAATAATCTTTTGTAGGAGGCAAAGAGAATTTGTGATGAGTTTCCTTTGGACTCTTGAGCATTTCATCATTGGCCAGTTTGTGACCTATGGATGTTGAAGGTATACTTAGTATAATCTCATAATTCTTATGGAGTGGAGATGATAGGGTCGGTCTATGGATTTTCCTTCCTTTTATCGAATTTCACTAAAAAATTAGGTATACTTACTCCCTTTCTCTCCCTTAATTTTCTTTCATTTATTCTTCCATGCATGTTTGTTTTCCTCTTTTCACTCATACTTAGGATTTGCAATTACGAAGATAGATTTAATTCTTGGCATGCCATGGATGTGGAATCTTTGTTTTGGTTTGTTGACGTTATCCATAGATATAAGCAGCTATTTATTTTATTGGATATAAGTAGTTGATATTTAAATCATAGCATAACACTCATTTACGAGTTTTTAGTCTTTCAATTTTTATGAATTTTTGTACTCTTTAAGTATTCTTTTATATCTTTTTGCAATGTAAACATGCTGAGTCAAATTTATTTGAGCCCTAACTTGACTTAATTCATGTTGTTTTGATACACTAGGACTATGAAACTTGAAACTAATTAATTATTTGTTATGACCTTATGCTTTGATGAAATTGATTAGTCTCTAATTGTGTTTTAGTTGATATTATGTTTTTAAGTTTTATTTGATTTTCCACACTCGTGCATTATTTTGTTTAGAGTTATACTTAAAAGTTTAAAGGAGATGACCTTGAAAAAAAATATGACCATGTATTTTTATGTATTATTAGGAACATGCTAAGAAATTAAAAAAAAAAAAGATTTACAAGTTGTGCTTTTAAAGAGATTCTCAATTTGCTAACTTGGTTTTCTGTGTTTTTGATATATTTTATCGTGAGCAAAATGTAAAGTCCTGTTAATTTTATGCTACTTTTTAATGACCTTTTTCTTGTTTACAAGTGGAGTTGTAAACCCTACTTTTAAGTGGGCCTATGATTTGACTAACAGTACTTCCTGAACATTCCTAAGGATCAATTAAACTAAGAACTTAAGTTTACAATTAAAAACGAACTTACTTTTCCAATTCGAAAGCCTATTATCGATAAAACCTGAACATGAAAAACTGCAGACTTTGAAGTCACCTAAGACCTTAAACCCTAAAACAATTAAAGACTTTTAACCCTAAGCGACTAATTGGTAATTTAATTTGAATAATTTCATTTAACTCTAGAAAATTTCATAATTTTATAAGAATTGAATCATAATCTACATAACAATTCAAGAAGTAAATCCTAAAATAATTTCCTATAAGACAATTCCCTTATCTTCATGCCTAAGCCTTACATATGAATAAGTAGACCAACTAATCACCCTTAATGACTTATCAATTGAGAGTTGGAGTCACTTATCAATTGATAACTTATCAAAAACTAGTGATAAGACACTTTCCTTATCACCCATTAACTTATACTACATATGGATAAATTATCACAAAATTTCACATGCTTAACTTTAATAAATAAGACAATATAATTCCATGCCATAAAGAGACCCTGATGGCTGGTTCTTACAAGCTAGAAAGGGGAGGGGAGGCATGCTTTTATTTTTCATCTATTAATCGCTTTATCTTACACTCTACTATTTACCTCTTAATGTTTATATCATCTAGAGTTGCAATTGTTGACTTTTGTACATGCTACAAGATAATAGAAACAAACTTCTACCCTCATTTCTAACTGGCCACTCTTTCTCCCATTGCTCTCACTTTCAACTTTATTTTCACTTCCTTTTCTCTCACTTTGAAAATAACTCAAAAGAGGAAACACAAAACCCCATAAAATCTTACACTTGTCACCACTTTCCAAGCTTCTACACTCACGACATTTCAACTTCACTTTGTGTCTTACATTTACAAACTTTCAAAGCTCCTTTTAAGATCCCTAGAACACTCCTTAAACCCCACTTCAAAGGACTACAACTCAAGTTTTCAAAAAGGGTGCAAGAAGGAGGGAGTAAGACAAAGAGCTTAAGTGGAAACTTAGTGCACAACCATTATATTCTTGCTTTGTAGATGAGTAAATGTATCTTATGTTAATAGTCTAGAATTCATGTTAGAAGATCATGATTTCTTAAAGATATGAGTATGATCATAAGTTGATGAAACATCTAAAACTACCCTAAGAAGCAAACTTATGGAACCTTTACATGAAAGTTGAAATATGAGCATGTAAAGTTGGTGTTTTATAGAGATACTTGTCTAACACTTTGAATGAAAGATATTAAGTTGAGAAAATCTTGAAATGAGAACTTGAGTGAAAGGGAAGCATGCTGGACATGAGGTTTTAGAAGTCCCTTGGATGTTGTTTTTACTTCTATTAAGTTAAACATACTCAAATCTAGACTCAGGTAAAGGAAAAATCTATCATATGAAGTTTTATGAGGAAACCAACTTTATAAGACATGAACCATGGTATGGGAGTTATAATAAGTATGAGAGTTATAATAAGTATGAGATCTACTATTTTCATGTAAAGTATAAGCTAAATAATCTTCTCATGAAAAGGAAGCCAAGTTATGATTTGAATATAAGTAGCTTAAGTTCATGATCTAATACCCAAACTTAAGGAAATGATGAAACAAGTTGGAAGCCTTCACACCCAAACTGACTAGATTTGGAATTTTGCTAAAAGATGCTTAAAATTATGATAAAAGTAAGTAAACCAAGTAAAAAGACCAACTAAGGTAAGTGCGATAAGTGTATTAAGCTAAAAACACAAAACCGAGCTTAAAACTTCTAAAACGAGCCTTAAACACTAAGTTGAACCCACCTTAAGTTTTTTACCAACAACTTAGCATAACAATAAAAGTTGTTTTAAGACTCTTAAGAATCCCATAAGACACCCCTTAAGCCCAAGAAAGTGATTATCTTTGATTTGGATAAAAAAACAAGCCCACTTGATAACTTAAGCCAACTTAAGAGCCTAAGAAAAGGGTTGTTAGCCTTAGGAGTGTAAATCAAAGTTGTGAATCTGATCTTAAGAAATATTTTGAGCCTAGAATGAGATCTTAAGCCCAAACCCAAAGGATTTCCTAAATTACCAAAAAACCCATTAACTAAGCAAAACTTAAAAGCACTCTAAATCATGAGGATCGCTACTATTCTAACCCATAGGCAATTTTGCATGTATCATCTCAAAAATCTAACCTCACCACGTTAAAGTACATTTGAAAATGATAAAGATTAACTATAAGATCATAAAAATCGGATTTAAAACGAGAATGTTATACGTGATTGAACTTTAAGTAAGAAACCGGGAAAAATACAAAAACTAGTCAAGAGTATAACTTAAGAGGTTTTACCTTAGTTTTCTAAGTCTTATTTCAAATCCTTATAGTATTATGATTGTGATGTCTAGGGGACCTAGCGTTCAGAGATGACTTACCCCCAGACAACTTTGATTGACCTGCATGGCTGAGTGAGTAAATTCTTAATGACTCTTTACTTGATTTTGCTTGTAGAATAGATGCACCTAAACTGATATATATAAATTGGATGCTTGTGCGATATAGGAAATGCAAGTGTGTGAATTTTTAGTTGAATACTATGGCTTGTTAATCACGTAATAATGGAAATCGTTTGTGACAACTCATATGTATAATTGTATGGAATGAAATTGTCTGATTACCATGAAAAACCGGATTAATTACTTATATGATTAAGAAATTCAATGAATCATTCATTCTCCATAATTGCATTCGAATTACACTGACTACCACTTTACGTAAAAGATTGGAAGGGACTCATAAGAGGAGGGCCTCCTACAAGATTGGGTACTAGTTATGTCATCATTTATATTGAGTCTCCATCTTATGTTGACGAGCTTACTAGGCACCGGGAGACGCCAATCGTTGGCGAGGGGCCGTATCTTGTGGCTTTTGCTTAGGGCATGTGTTTGTGGACTGTAGGGGTCACAACACTGCTAGACTTGGGATTTTGAAAATATAATTTGTTGTTCAGGAAATAAAATATATTATATATGGTTTTGTTTTGACTTAAGCACAATAGTGCAAATGATATAAAACCTAAGGGCTAAAACCTGGATTTTGGTTTAGGTTGGTTAATTATCTCTAACCCCAACTACAAGAAGTGTAATTTTGAGTCGTATGTAGTTCTTAGGCTACTGTATGCGTTGTTTGACATACTAATTGTTTATGTATTCATATGTTTGTACATCTAATAAATTTCTACCATGCAGTATTTACAAAGATATTTATCTCACTAAGCGTAAGCTTATACCCCAATAAATTTCTTTTGTTATAAGGAAACCTCTTCATTCATCCGAGCTGAGGAATGCCCAAGGTGAGTCTCGCGTAGAGACGGGTTAGAGCGATTAGGGAGCAAAGAGGAGATTTTATAATAGTTTTTGTAGATAACTATTTACCTTTATTTTGTTCATAATATAGTTTGAAGTTTATGATGTAGTTTCCTTTGCAAACTGCATTTGCTTGTACTAGTCTTTTGGTTTAAAACTTAATGAGTCCACATGTTTATTTAATTAATTTACATCATAGAAGTTAATTTTAGTTAAATTGCTCTATATTATTTATCTATGGGCTTAGTGATAACATAGAGTAGAAAGAGCCTTATGTGTTGTAAGAAAGGCTCGCGATCAACAAGGACGTTGATAGTAGACCTTTAAATGGTACACGACGATCTACCACAATAACAATACTATTGGGTTGTGATAGGAGTAATTTTAGTTTTGAGTTTTAGCATTTTAGTTTTATTTTTGTCATTTTTATTTGGCTTTGTTTTGTTTTGTGTTTTCCTTTTGTTTTATTAGGCTTATTTGAATTTAATTTCAAAAAGGAATCTTAGGGCTTGATAACTCTAGAATTTGGTATCAAAGCTTAAATCGAGGAAGTTTCAGTTCCCCTTAACTTTTATTTTCCTCTTAATTTTTGTGTGCTTTTATTGCTATATTTTGTTTATTAAGAATAATGTACAACTTAAGTGTGGAGGGAAAGCATAGGATATGTATGTTAATAATTAAAAATATAAACACTTTAGGTTTTGAGTTTTTCAAAAATAAAATTTAGAAATTTACACTCCTATATATATATAAGTAAGAAAAAATGTTTTTGAAATTTGCTCGTAAACCTTTTATGACTTTAGAACACTTTGTTGGATTTGAATAATTAAATCCCTATGGTTTAGAGTTCCTTATTTCTTAAGATTTGACTTAAACTCAGGGTTAGGATGGATATAGATAGGTTAAGGATTAATTATTTTTATTTTTAACCTTAATTCTAGAGGATAGTTATCTAATTTCTCTTCTTCAAAAATATTATTTTAGATTGGATGAACAAAAGAGACTTGTCCTTTGAAGGCCTTTTGAAAAATTAAAGTAATTAGAGGCATAAATAAATTAAGAAAATAATTGCTAAGAATTGGCAAGGATCGATCTTGTTCTCCTATAAGAGTAAGAATCTTTCCCGTTACCAATTGCAAAAAGGAAATTAAAATAAAAATTATTAAGGATTGGCTTCGATCTCTTAGAAGGTTAAGGTGCTTTCTTGCTTACAATACTAAGAAAAGATGAAAGGGATAAACTAGTAAGGATTAGCTTTAATCTATTAGAAGAGTGAGGTTTTTTTCCAATGCTAATCAACTTAAACAAAGGAATTAAAAAGTCTCTTAATGAAAATTGAAAAAAGTGGAGTGACAATTAGAGGATGAGTTGATATAACATACATCCAATCTAAATTTTCAAAATAAAATTAGTTAAGGGAAGTTTTCCCTCCTTTTGTGTTAGAGTAATAAAATTTCTATAACTCTTTCTTAACTTATTGATTTGTTTTAATTTCTAGTTTAGTTTTTATTTAAGTGATAAGGCTAACTCTGAATTATCGAGATTGATTGTTAAATAGTTCTTAAAGTGTTGTTATTTAAGTGTTCTAAAGGTATTTTTAAGTTAAGGAGAAAGGGAGATTCTAAACCTTTTTTTTTTTATTTTTTATGTGAAGCTCCTTAAATTTGAGGGTATACTTTTCTAAACGAAAATTTTTGTTGACTTTGTCCTTAAGATATTTTGTTTTGATATTTCAATTATTTTGTTTAAGGACAAGCAAAAACTTAAGCATGGAGGAATTTAATAACATATAATTAGCATACATATTTTATGATGATTTTATGCAATTTTGTATATTAATTAAATTATTTTATAGCAATTTAAAGCTTAATTTGTTTAAATCTCATTTTTAGGAACTTTGGAAGCATTCGATGGATTGTTGAGTGATTTTAGCAAGTTTGTGACTTCATTTGAAGAAAAGCATCAATTAAAGATTTGGAGTGGAAAGAATTTCAAGCAAGAAATAAAATCTAATGAAGACTATGTGAGAAGACCACAGTTGTAGACCTCTCATCTTTAGTTTCTATTGAAATTGAAGATTTTTAGAATAAGTACAAGACTACACTTAACTCTACAGTCATGTTCATTGGTCGCATACTTCTCATAAAGGAATTCCAACAAATTAATTGAATTGCAATTGAAAGAAATGACCACATATAAAGACCATGGCAATGTCTTAGGGTATGGTCATTCTGAGGATTGTAAATCTTATAGTTTTGGACAGATTTGGAGTTTGAGATGCCATGCTTCCATAATCTTTTATTCCATAAACAAAATTTGGAAGGTGAATTAAATGGTCATGTAAGGAGATATCTAAAAAAAAAAATTGAAGATATGCAAAAGATATGTTGAAGATATATGGAGATACATTGAAGATACATTACAAGAATTTTTTTTTTTTTTTTGTACTACAAATATGATATAAGCCTTATAGATCATAGAATCATAGAACATAGTAGATCATAGATAATCCCTTTCTTTCCTTTATCTTTTTTTTTTTATTTTTGTTAATGTTCTAATTTAGTTTTTATTATTCAATTATTGTGAACCTTATTTTGCTATGTAATTAATTTTGTTATATTCTCAATCTGTGATTTCTTGTTATTGCGATTTAATTACACTATTTATATTGTCACCAAATTAATATTTACTTGGGTTATTGATTTGATTTTTGAGTTTGCGGTTAAGACTTAAGTCTTTTAGTGAACATATTTGTGTAATTAGAAGGAATTAAGTATGCTAAGAGACTAGATACTGATTTCTTTAAATTATGGCCAACCTAATAATGGGATCTAAGGTTTTCATGTGATTCTATGATACTCTAATCAGAAGTGATTCGAGTAGAGATGGTTTTAGAGTTAGGAGTTAGCTAAAGGCATTGGCTCAGTTAATTTAGATTAGACATCGATAACTTGCATGGCTGTTCCAAGAAGATCATTAATTGAATATTAAGTCCATGTGTTTGTAGTTATTTTTAATTATCTTTTATTTTATTTGTCATTTGTTCTTCATTTCATTAGAATAGTTTAGTTTTATTATCTTTAATTAGTTATATTTGCTTGTTTTGTTATTTTGTTATTCATTCTTTGTTTTATTTTAATAGTTGTCTTAATCAATTAAAATTGTTTGCTTGGTTAGATGTTAAGGAAAGTTTAAGTACTTGTATTTACAATTATAGGTAGGTCCTATGGGATTGATACTTAAACTCAAATCTGTTTTACTATACAATGACATAGCTAGGTGCACTTGCTTACCCCATTAAGCCTTGGCTTACATGGCTCAATAGATTCTCAAGTGTTGCCCAACTACAAAGGTAGTCGAGCTGCTATGCGAAGTTATTCTTGCCCCATGCCCAATCTGTCAACTATTCAACCTTCCCTTTGAATAAGATCCAGGAGAAATTGAGTTGTTTGAAGATTGCTGACATATTTCCCCAACCTATCTTGAAAACTATTTCACTTCCTAACTACATGCCTATTGCAAAGAAACCACCAAGATCTAGGAAGAGTGTGCTGAGTTAAGTAAAGATCCATAATCTGCCGACCTTATCTCGTTGGTTCAAAGGTTGTTATGGTCTAAACGTTCCACCCTATCCTGTAAGGCCACTTATCCTATAGCTTGCAATCTTGCTGCTTAGCAACAAACATTCTCTTTCTAGAAGGATTCCCAAATTGCCCTTCTTCCTTTGCATTTTCCCTTGTATTTAGTTTTTGCCCATTTAAATAATTTCATATAATATTGTAACCTAAGAGAATCTGAGTATAATTACCCTATGATGATTTGTTTTCATTAGATTCCTCCTTTAATTTATGAAAATGTTAATATTTTATCTCTTTCATTGAGCAACCCCTTCCCCTTAACCTTAGCTCAAAGCAACCCTTAAGCAAGGTAGTGTAGTGAGCAACCCAATTACCTTGGACCAATGAGTCACATCTAGAAAGGAATTGGTTTGTGAGTGTTTAGGTAGTACATCCCATCCATGAGTAGCTCACGAGTGCTTAACTACCTATCCTCATTTTTCTACCCTAATCCACTTCTCTTTTTCTTCAATAGTCTCTTAAAGGACCCATCTACCTTATGGTAAGACGTCATTAGAAGCTTAGGTCTTTATGTTCCAATGTTGTTTCCTATCACTTAGGTAGCTTCAACTTTTGGAAATTTTCCTTACTGCACTTCTACATATTCCATGTGTAAAATAGTGATTTGAGTAGGCCTCTAATTTAGCTTTTAACTACAAATTCAATTATATGTAGCATTGGTTGCTTATTTAGAAGGAAATGTAGATCACCATTATATTTGGAGAAGATGGAGATTGGATTTGATTGGTATGAATCCATTAATCAATTGATGAATTTGATAATATAACCTACTTCATTGGAAAGAATCAAGTAGCAATAAGAAGAAGATACAAACTTAAAGGAAATAAACCAAAACTTAATACATGAAAACACTTCTAATTTCAAAGTTAATGGAAATGGTATATTGAGATTTAGGGAAAGAATTTAGGTACCCCAAAACACTTATATAAGAAGAGAAATTTTAGACAAGGCACATACCATAGGTCATATACTATACATAAGAGGAAATAAGATATATTATGATTTGAGAACCATTTTTTGGTGGAATGATATGAAAAGAGATATTGCCCAATATGTATTGGAATGTCCAACACATTAGTAGGTCAAAGCAGAACATTAACGGCTAGGTGGACAATTACAACCCTTGAAGATATTGAAGTGGAAATGAGATCATATTATAATGGATTTTGTAGTGGCACTTCCAAAGACTAAAGCGGGATATAAGTTGATTTGGGTGATTGTAGATAGATTGACAAAGTGTACACAGTTCTTACCTTATTTAATAGGAGATACAAGAGAGAAGATAACTAGATTGTATGTTCGGGAGATAGTAAGATTACATGGAGTATGTGAAGGAATTGTCTTCGATCAAGATAGCCGATTTATGTCCAAATTCTAAAAGAGTTTACATAGAGCATTGGGTACTAAGTAACAATTTAGACCAGCGTATCATCCATAGTCAAATGGTCAATTTGAGTAGACTACACAAACTTTGGATGATATGTTGAGAGCTTGTGTTTCGGAATTTGTTGGTGATTAGAATAAGTATTTACTCTTGATAGAGTTTGCCTATAATAATAGTTACCAATCAGTTATTCAAATTGTACATTATGAAATCTTATATAGAATGAATGTAGATCACCACTATATTGTGATAGTGATGAGTATCCAATTATTAGACTTGATATGATTGACCAAATGAATGAGAAGATAAAGACTATATGACATGGATGAAGGAAGCTCAAGATCATTATAAGAGTTGAGTAGATTTGAACATGAGGCTAGTAGAATTTGAAGTGAGAGATCACATTTATGTTAGAATAAACTTAGATGGTTTGGTTCAAAAATAAAATTAAACCCTTGGTATATTGTTCCATTTGAAGTACTGAAGAAAATGTGCAAAGTGCCATACAAAATTACCTTACCCCTAAGCTTATTAAGCTACCATAATGTGTTCCATGTCTCAATGTTAAGGAAGTTTGTTAAGAATCTGAATCTGGTAATAAATATAAAATTGATGGAATTGTAGAAGAATTTCAAAGTTGAAAAGAAAGTCATAAAATATTGGGCAATAGGGTTCAAAAGTTCAAAAATTGAGATTTGGAGTATGTAAAAGTGCAGTGGGAAAAAAGGTTTAGAAGTTGAAGCTAACTAGGAGCCTAAGCTATTATGATGGAACAATATCCATGACTCTATTGATTACTACATTAGTAAAAAATATAGCTGTAATTAGTTTATATTAGTGAGTTAGGTAGGAAATATTATATAGTAAAAGTTTTGAGGACAAAATTTTTGTGAAGGGGGGTTGGAAATATAAGCCCCACAATTGGATGATTTAAAATTGATACGAAAAATTTAGGGTAAATGTGAAAGTTATTTGATTGAGCCTAAATTTTATGATGAAGTTAGAAAAATTAATAGAAGTGGTCTCATGAGATTGAATTTAATAAAACATAGTAATAAAATCATAATATAATGGACTTGTTGAATATAAAAATATTATTCGTTATTTATTGAAAAAGTATGAAACTTGTTGTGATAATTAACGAGCTTTTGGAGATAAATTATGTGAATGCTAAACATCATAGAATGACATGAAATAATATTTAGGAATATTTATTTATGTTAAATGGATTTTACATGTATAAAAATATACTTACAATTACCTAAATACCCTAAATATAAACAAAATAAGTGAAGAAAATTGAGAAAAATAAGAAAATAGTAGGGTAAAATTATATGGCGGCTAGGAATAACATGTAATTGGCTTAGTAGCTTATCCTCTAATTCATCCCCCTAATTATCCTCTAAATATAATTTATTCAAGAATCCTTAAAAATCATCATCTAACCTATCCTCTAAGTTTAACCTAACTATATTTCACTCATACACAATCTCTAATTTATCTTTTGACTACATATCTAATGTACATTTACCTAAAAACTTCATATTTATCCTCTAATTCTACACATTTTACTCTTTTCAACTGAATTCCATAACTTTAGCTCATTTTTAACTATGATTAGTAGCCCCAAAACATCATACACAACCTCAATCACTTTCTAATACCAAGTATCTTCATTTATCACTTCACTTAAGCAAAATCTCAATTTACACATATTAGAAATTACACCAGAAAACTTCATACACATGGAATCCATCTCTTCCAAGACCTAAAATTGTTTCCATAACATCACTCATCTTCATATTATATCCTCAATTCACTTAAAAATTATATTCAAAGAAAAACCCTTAAAAATTTGTAAATTGAACTTTCGGAAAACCCATTTTTTATAGGATTTAAGAGCCTACAAATGAACAAAAATTTAGAAAATAGCTTTTAGAAAAATATTTTCATAGTAATTTTATTTATATTAAAAGTAACCTCCAAAAAAATTTTAAAGTAGAAGTAACATTACTAAGGTTTCTAAAAACAATTCCAAAAATTGCTTGACATTAGTAATTTTTAAAGAGTGATATATCTAGACACTTAATTTTGATAAGGTCTATACAAATCACTATTTTAATTTAACCATTATACACCATCATAACAAATGCTATTGATTGGTCATATAGCAAGAATGAGGAGTGCATTAGTGGTCAATGAAGGGGGATAAGGGTACATTTTAAAAGGAAATAAGTCAAATTTATGACATTTGTAGGATAAAAATTCATCCAATTGACCTAAGCAGCTTATTTAAGTAGAACTATCCTATAATAGTCTATTTTGGTTAGTTGTGATTAGGAAAAAAAAAAAAGGGGAATGCTCTAGAAAGACTTTGGAAAAAATTTGAAGAAATATACAAAAATATAATGTAAAGCTAGGTTGTTGAGGGTTCGAAGGCATAGGTGGTTGTTGGAAACATAACAAGGCCAGAGTCTAAAGGAGAATCACCATCCTAGGTTAATCAACAAACAATGGGTAGTCGATGGTAGTTGTAAAGGCAGTTGTCGATGAGTTTCCAAAGTCAGTAAGATCTTCAATTAATTAATCAAAATAGTAACTTACATTAAAAAATTATGGAAAAAGGTATTTTGGAATAATTTTGTATGCAAATTTTAGGATTTCATCTCTAGATAAATCTTTAGTCTCATATTGTGTATTTTTGGATAAGGGTGAAACTTATCCTAAATAATTCAACAAGTCACAATTAAGTAAGGTAGATCACAAAATAGTTCAAGAGTCTTAAAAAATGTCCTTTCACCGATCCTCTAAATTCAACCTAACTATATTTTGTACATATACAACCTCTAATTTAACTTCTAGCTACATATTTAATATAACATTTATTTCGAAGCTTCTGATTTATCTTGTAATTTTGCACCCACTCCACTTTTCATCAAAATGTACACATCTCCCTTTTAACTACAAGTATCAATAGCCAAACAGAAAAACTTAGTACTATTGATTTATATTTTGGTCATTATTTGATGTTGAACAGTGATATGAGAGTGATTATGAGTGATGGAAATGCTAGATTTGGAGAATATGGAAGTTACGGTGTAATTACTTAAATATGTAATTGGGGTTTTCTTAAACGATATGATGAAGGGAGTTTTCTTGAGACATAGAATGAAACTAGAGTTATACTCGATGTTCATTTACCGATCTTTAGTGTAAATAAGATAAAAGTTATGGAAATTTGGTTAAAAATGTGATGTACAAAATTAGAAGATAAATTAGAGACTTTTAGGTTTATGTTACATTAGAAGCTTATTTAGCGGCCAAATTAGAAGCCATATATGTCCAAATAGTAATTAAGTTGAACTCAGAGGATGAGTTAGAGGATTGTTTTTTGGAACTTTTGAATAAAATGTATTCAAAGGATCTTTTAAAGGATGAATTAGACGATGAATCAGAGGATAAGAATAGGAAAATTTGGTAACGAGTGACTTATAAACCTAAACATGTAGATATAATAATTCTCTAAAGTTAGGTTAATGAACTAAAATGTAGATATAATGTACTGGTATAAATATTAAAAGTTTTATTTATATTATAGGGATTTGTAGTAAAGAGGTGCATCGGAGCTACGCCTAGTTAAGTGATGAGGAATTTAGGTAAGTTAGGGATTAATACGTAACTATATTTTATAGTACTATTTCAAAGTACTTGGAGGCTTCAAATTATATTTAGTTAAGCATGTAAGTAGCTAGACTGTAAACATCCTTGTGTGTCTCTAATTTTGATAAATTTATTATGTTGGAATGTGATCTGTTGAATTGTGATGAATTGATTGGCCACCCTTAATTAGACTTAAGCCATATCAGACTGAAGATTTAACTAGATATGCTTTGTAACCTACTGGGGGTGATTAGGATTCTCTAACCAAATACTGACCTCTTCAAAAGGAATAGCTGAAATGGTCTATTCTTTACCTTTAGTTAAACTACCAACAAAGAACTACCACACCTCGATGCAACAAAGTCATTATAGTCCCACCATTTAAATCACTCTAAGATAGAAGTTGACCTTATAGTTATTATCGTAGACTTAATTTAAATAAGGTGTCCACAATTAGCTCGCTTTGATGTAAATAGCTCAACATTTTAATAAATATTTAACCTGAAGTCTTTAAAACATATGATTATAGCTTTGTATAACACTGTTTATTATACTTAATGTTGTAGTACAATTAACTTAAATATTTTCATATATTTAACTCAAAAGAACCATTAGTAGGACTTTAAAAGTTTCAAAATTCTAGTTGATCATTAGTTGCTTTCCTTATACCGTATTACCCAATGGAGACTAATCTTAAGATGGTTATAACATGACATCTAGTCTACACCTACAAAATGATCTATAGGAATGTTAGCAATCAACTACTTGCTAAGTAAGGAAGGAAACAAAGAATATACAATAAGCATGAACAGGGTTATCAAGCAATTAATTAAATGTAATGCAATAGAACAAATGCCATTTCCTCTCATGACTATCTTCGAACTAGAGTCTTTAATCTTGTTGTGACCTTCTCTTCTATTACTTAGTTTGATTAAGGGTGAAGAAGGGATCTTTTCACTATCCCTTTCAAAGGGGTTGATATTTGATCATAAAATCGTATTTGTTCCCTAATGGTTCGCATTGCATATCTAGTTAAATATTAAATTTGATATAGCTTAGTTCTGGTTAAGGGTAACTAGTCAATTTTATGTAGTTCAACATATCATAATGTAGCAAAACAGATGGAAAATTAATTCAGTCATGATTAGACACACATAAGCATATACACAACTAAATAACTTATAAGTACAACCGAGTATAATCTTAAGCTTCTAAGTACTATGAAATAGTACTCCACAATACAGTTACATACTGATCCTAAACTTACTTAGATCCTTTGTCGCTTGATTAGGTGCAATTTGATGTGTCTCTTCACTGTAAATCCCTATAATATAAATAACACCTTTTAGTTTTTACACATGTTATAATATATATCATTATTTTGTATTTTAGTTCATTAACTTAAGTATAAAGTATTATTACACTTAGGCACTTAGGATGTTAGGTCACTTATTATTAATTCGTCTTTAACTATTCTTTGATTCATCCCTTGAATTATCCTCTAAATATAGTTTATTCAAAAGTCCTTAAAAATATCCTCTAAGCTATCTTTTAAGTTTAACCTTACTGTATTTTGCCCATACACAATCTCTAATTTAGCTTCTGAATACGTATTTAATATAGCATTCACCTAAAAGCTTTTGATTTATCCTCTAATTTTGTACATTAATACATTTTTCAACTAAATTCTACAACTTCATCTCCTTTCAAAATTTAGGGTTCTTTAATATTAGGTTTGAGTTTATTACTAAAACTAACATGATTAAATTTTGTAATGAACTTAAATTATAAGACCATTATATTTTTAATTCCTTTATCATCCACTAATACATTCATCACTTTAATCTATCATCGCCCTAAATTTTCCTTTGATTTACCCTTTAATTTCGCACACCCTACATTTTGTCTCTAATCAATGGAGAAGATGGATAAGTTATATCTTCAAAAGATTATAAGACTACACCGGGTACCTAAGAGCATTGTCTTTGATTTGGATAGCCAATTTGTGTATGAATTTTGGCAAATTTTATATAGAGCATTAAGCACAAAGTTGCAATTTAGTACAACATATCATCTACATTCAAATGGTCAATCTATGTAGACTATATGAATTCTAGAAGATATGTTAAGAGATTGTGTATCAGAATTTGGTAGGGATTGGGATAAGTATTTACCTATGGTGGAGTTCGCCTGTAATAATAGTTAACAATTGACTATTAGATGGTACCTTATGAAGCCTTATATGGAAGGAAATGTAGATCACCAATATATTGGGATAATGAGGAGTATGCAATGATTGGACATGATATGATTAATCAAATGAATAAGAAGGTAAAGATTATACAAAAGAAGAAGAAGGAAGCTTAAGATTGTTACAAGAGTTAAGTAGAATTAAAAAGGAGACTAGTGGGATTTAAAGTAAGAGATCAAGTTTATGTTAATGTAAGTCCATTCAAAGGACTTAGAAGTTGAATGGGAGTTGAAGTCTTTGATATATTGTCCCATTTGAAATAAAAGGGAAAATGGACAAAGTTTCATATATGTTGAGCCCTATTTCGTTCTCCTAAACTTAACTTACATTAAGCCCAACCTATTTAATATAAGTTACTCGAAATAAAATTAAGGAAACATTTTTCTTAAAAAAAATTATTTTTAAAAATTTGAAGTTACTAACCAATTCAAATAATAAAAAGTAAAATTAGGGTTTCCGAGTAGCAAGACCCTAATTTGATCACTAAGCAGCGGGTTTTCTTAGAAAATGATTTTTAGAAAATTAAATTAGAAAAAACTAAGTTTGGAGGCTAACCTATTAAGACTAAGTCATTATGTAAAAATGAAAAATCAATTAATAGGCCTTATTTTTAGATTTTTCTAAAAAATACTAAGAATATATCTAAATATACAAAATATAACTAAAATGATGTCTTTATTATTTTTTTATTATGAATTTCAAGAAAAGAGAAAAGTTTCTTTTATTTTTTAGATGGCTGCCCTGAAAGTGTCTACGTACTTGCTAGTGGAAATCAAACTATCATAGTTCTTTTTTCATCAAATATTTAATGGGTAGGAAATTTTTTATTTTGAAAATTGAGCCAGATTTATGTTTAATTAATCATTTCTTATTTTAAACAAAAAACCTAGAAAATCTAATTTCACGAATCCATTTTTTAAAAAAACCTGACTAACTACATCATTTTGAAAACCTTCAATTAAGATTTTTTATTTTTTTTAAAAAAACTCACTATGTATCAAAAGATATTTTTCTAAATCCTGTATGTGAGATCCATTAAGATACAATCTAGATACATATCTTCATACGTATCTTTTCTAAATCTCAACTACAAGATATGTTAAAGATACAATTTAGATACATATCTTCTCTAATTCTTATATATAAGATACATTAAAGATACAATCTAGATACGTATCTTCATATGTATTTTTTCTAAATCTCAATTGCAAGATACGTTAAGATATGATCTAAATCCCAACTATAAGATTCGTTAAGATATGTGTCTTAAATATGTATCTTCTTCGAAGATACGAATCTTAGAGAAGAGATACATTTATTTTTTAAAACATGAAATTTTACTAAAAAAACATGATTCAAGTAAAAAATGTAATTTTAATAAAAAATGCAATTTATCAAAAATCCTAATTATTTAAAAAATAGCTAATGATATGACAACTAAAAGAACTACACCAAAGAAAACAAATTAACAAAAATAATTAAAATAATAAAAGAAATAAACAATTTAATTAAAATAATAATTTTTATTAACTAAACCATTTGAGTTACATGTGATCGACGTATTCGTGCATTGGATTGCTTGTGTAGGTGTGCTTCAGTACAGTAGACTTCAGTGTGCATTACGTAGGACATACGATAAGTAATTGGTATGGCAAGTGATGTAGACTTTAGCTTATGTTTGGTGAATTGTCAACAAGGCATATGGCAAGTGTTCACGCTTTTCAGTCAGAGGGTCAGTATGATTGTTGTTCAAGGTGTTGTCGGTACGTTAGGCATTTAGATGTGAATTGGAATCAACGGTCATGGGATGTTGGCTGTAGACGTCAATGAGCTATTGACAAGGGAGGTGCTGACGTGTGGTTTAATGAGATCTAGACGTGATTGTGTATGTGGGTTGATTTCGTAGTCAGTGTATGGTGTGAACTAGTGAAGTACGGCTGTGCCGTTGAAATGTGTTTGGGAATTACATTGCGAATTATGCTTGTATAATTAAAAAAAAAATCATCCTGAAGTCCATTGTTGAAGTTTTATTTATAATACTCTCAATTGTATCTTTCGTATCTCAACAAATCCTAAATACGATAATGAATTCTAGATACGAAAGATATGTTAATGATTCTTTGGATATTCAACCTAGCTTCTAGAAACCCTATTTTAATTCGAGTGTCCTATTTTAATTCGAGTGTTCTAATTTGATTTAGCCCAATAATCTACTTAATAAATCTTAAGTCTATTCTAATCAAATATAAATTAAATAAAAAATCTACTTTATCAAACTAGGCTAAAATATTTTAATGAAGCTCGATGTTTTATCGACTCAAGATTTATTAAATTGATCACTCACCATCACTTGATTTGATACTAAACGATCCGACTTGACTCGATATGGTTTGACTCGACTCGATATGGTTTGACTCGATATAATTGGACTCGACTTAATATGACACGACTTGGCTTGACTCTTTATATACATTTTTATTTTTTTCCTTTTTTTCTTTTAATTTTCGTTTTTATAATTATTATTTTATATTTTATTTCTTATTTATTATTTATTTATTTTTTCTTTATTTTTAGCTTAATAAAAATATTAAAATGAAAATGAAAGAAATGAGATGTCTACAACTACCCTTCTTTGTAGTGAAGTTTGATTAGAACTTCGCTGCAAAGACAAAGGAGATACTCATTTTTGCCAAACTCGACTTTGAACTAAATGAAGATTACTGACATGAATGATCAGTTGCTCTATTGACTTGAATGGTCAGTTGTGCTGTGTTTTATCTTGAAGAAGAATACTAACTTGAAAGGTTGATGTAAAGAATAAATAACTCATGTTGAAAGGACAAGGCAAAGGAACTAGGGTACCTATCTTAAAAAGATAGAGCTAAAGATTTGGGGTACCTTTCTTGAAAGGATAGGGCAAAAGTTTTAATGTGCCTATGTTAAAAGAATAGGATAAAAACCACTAGGTTCAAATTGACTTGTTTTGGTTTGGTGGATGATTCGAAGAGGATAGATCTCTTTGAGATTTCTAAAAAACTTGCTTTGGTGGATAATCCGAAAATGATAGATCTCTTTGAGATTTGTTTTGGTTTGGTGAATAATCTAAAGAGGATAGATCTTTTCGAGATTTGTTTTGGTTCGATGGATAATTCGAAGAGGATAGATCTCTTCGAGATTTGTTTTGGTTCAGTGGATAATTCGAAGAGAATAGATGTCTTTGAGATTTTAAAAAAAGCTTGTTTTAGTTTTCCTAAATATCTCTTTCAAGGATTTTTAGGATCATTTTACCTAGGAATAGAGAATTTCGTAGATAGCAACCAATCAGCATGCCTCATGTTGACTCTTGATATTCACTCATCCAGATCGCAGAATATCACCGAAGTATTGTACTTGTTTCTTTTCCTTTTTTCCTTTTTTCTTTTTTTCTCTCTCTCTCTCTCTCTTTTCTTTCTTTCTTTCTTCTTCCCTTTTTTTTTTTCCTTCATGATTGAAAACATTTGCTGATGAATCTTGTAACCATACTATGCTTATGTCTTGATTTTGCTTTTCTCATCACTAAGTCTCAATTTCTATCTCTTTATGATTCTTGAAAAATAAATCTTTTTTTGAAAGAAACAAGATTAAATCATTAAGAACATTCAATTTCAATTTATTTGGTGATTCAAATTCATTGATAAGTGTTTGGTGTTTAAGTGTATGAGGCTAAGAAACACGGTATACAAGGATTTATTGGTGAAATGTTTGTCAATTAATGACCATCTAAACTCAAGAACATATATGGATATCAACTTTATTTGTAAATAATGAAAGATTAACCACAAACAATTCTCAAAGCAAAATTGAAATCTTTATTGAACTAGGAGGTTCAAATGCTCCATTTGCTTCTTTACCTACTCTGCTTCATCAAGCTAAGTTTCTTCCAACACTCAAAACGACAATATTTCAACTTCAACCAATAGCACCTCTTCTGTTCCATATGCCAATGAATAGGGTGTTGGTCCTATAGAGGTTTTGACTGAGGTTCTTTAAGTCATGAGAGCAAAGGAAAGCATCTCATGCCAATATTTATAAGTGATCACCATCTTCTTAACGATTCTCTTGATGTTCTTATTAGTGGCTTCAATTGCCCCATTCATCTAAGGTTGATATGGAGTTGAGTTTTTATAATTGATCTTGAATTTGTTGAACTCTTTATCCATTAACTTGTTGTTCAAATTTGACCCATTGTTTGTAATAATAGACTCGACTACATCGTATCTTGTAATGATGTCTCTTTTCAGGAACTTGACTACCACTCCTTTAGTCACCATAGCATACAACGCTACTTTTACCCACTTGGTAAAGTAATTGATCACAACTAAAATGAATCTATGCTTGTTTGAAGCTGTTGGCGAAATCGGACCAATTATATCTATCCCTTACATTGAGAAAGGCCAAGGAGCTGACAACACATACAATTCTTAGAGAGGAGCGTTGATTTTGTTAGTGTACACTTGACATAGGTGACAATGTCTCACGTGCTTGATATAATCTAATTCCATCATCATCCAAAAAATATCCCATTCTCATGACCTTCTTAGCTAACATGTATCTATTCATATGAGGACTACAGACTCCTTTATGCACTTCTTTCATTAATTTCTCAGCTTCTTATTCATCTACACACCTTAACAATGTTATATCTGGTGATCTTTCATACAACATAGCTTTACTTAACAGAAAGTGTGTAGCCAATCACCTTAAGGCTTGCCTATCAACTTCATCAGGGAATTCACCTATTTGAAGTAACATTTTGATATCATAATACCAGGGTTTTTGTAATTCCTTCTCTTCAGTTCTTAAGTAAGAAGTCATTCTTTCTTTCACCTCAATCTTTAGGGGCTGGATTTCTATCCCATTTATGACTTTTACCATAGATGCTAACGCAACCAATGTGTCGAGAAATTGATTTTGGGTTCTTGAAATATAAGTGAATGAAATTTCATGGAACCTTTTAGTCAGCTTGCTTAAATGCTAGTGATAAGGTATTAACTTTTCATCTTTTGTCTTATATTCTCCTTGGAGCTGGAGAATTATAAGGAAAGAATCTCTATACACTTCAAGCCTTTGTGTTCCCATGTCTAACACCATTTTGAGTCCCAAAATGCAAGCCTCATATTCTGCTATATTGTTTGTATATGGAAATGCTAAGCTCGTTGCCATAGGGAAATGATTACCTTAAGGTGATACTAGTATTGCTCCTATCCCACATTTGAATACATTGGTTGCTCCATTAAAATACATTCTCCATCTTGATTTTTCACCATTCAATCCATTCATCACCGTCACATTTTCATCAAGAAACTAAGCTTCTGAATAATCATCATCATCCTTTAGTGGGTATTTTGCCAATTGATTAGCTACCGCCTACCTTTTGACTGAACTTTGACTTACGTACTTGATATCAAACTCAAAGAGTAGCATCTACCACTTCGAGATTCTCCCAATCAATGCCAACTTTTTTGCTAAATACCTTAATAGGTCATGTTTTGTCAACAACTTTACCGAATAATAGAGAGTATACTACCTGAGCCTATGCATTACCTATACTAAGGCAAAAACATGTTCTTTCCAACTCTTAGTATTTTTGCTCGCCTTTTGTAATTTTCTTGCTCAAGTAATATATAGGGTGCTCTTTTCTGCCTATTTCATTTTTCTGCCCCAGCATACATCCTATCAATTCATGAAGGATTGTCAAGTAGAGAATTAATGGCCGTCTCGGTGTAGGAGTGACCAATACCTGTGGATTCATAAGATATTTTTTAATTTTGGCAAATGATTGCTCATACTCTTCATCCCATTTTATCATTGCATTCTTCCTCAAAAGTTTGAATAACGGCTTGTATTTATCAGTTAACTGCGACACAAACCAAGCAATGTAATTCAACCTGCCCAACAATCCCTTTAATTCTTTTACAGTCTTCGGTGCAAGCATGTTTATGATTGCCTTGACTTTGTTTGGGTCTACCTCAATCCCTCTTCTACAGAATATAAAACCCAGCTTAAGGTTACTTCAAAGGTGTACTTTTTTAGATTCAGCTTCAGTTATAGCTTCCTCAACCACTCAAATAGCTTACATAAAATATCAACATGATTCTTACCCTTATTGGAATTGGCGATCATATCATCTATGTAAACTTAGATTTCTTGATCCATCATATCATAAAACAAAGCTACCATAGCGTGTTGATAAGTTGTGTTAGTGTTCTTTAACCCGAAAGGCATTACGCGATAACAAAATCTTCCCTAAGTGATAACGAAAGTGGTTTTGATTTTATCTTTTCCTATCATCATGATTTGATTATATCTTGAGAAACCATCTATAAATGAGAAAAGATGATTTTTGGCTATGTTGTCCACTAATACATCAATGTGTGGTAAAGGAAAGTTATCCTTAGGTGTTGCTTGGTTTAAATCATGAAAATCTACACATACCTTAACTTTCCTATTCTTCTTCAATACCGGCACCACATTGGTTACCCATTCAAAGTGATCTAATACTTCTATGAATTCAAATTTTAGTAATTTCTTCACTTCTTCTTTTATTTTAAGGAGTATATCTAGCCTAAACCACCTAAGCTTTTATCTTTCCAGTTTAATATCTTCCCTTGTCGGCAACTTAAGAACTACGATGGACAAATCTGAATTGGGCATATCTTCATAGGACCAAGCAAATATGTCTAAGTATTTCAATAACAAATACAACAACTCTTGTTTCTAATCATCTACTAAATTACTACCAATCTTCAAGTTTCACGGATTCTCTTCTATCCCTAAATTAATCCAATCATTGGTTCATCAATAATCACCCTACCTTGTTTAAATTGATGCTAACTCTCTTGTATTTTGCTTGGAGTCTCAATATCATCTTCGATGTCTAACCCAATAGGGTCGAAGGTAATATTGGTACTTTCATCGTTTATAGGCATGAGATATCCATTATGTTTATCATTTTTATCAAATCTGAAGAGTAAAGGAAAAATAAAAAGGATAACAAATAAATAACAAGGAAGAATTGATAGAAAGAAATGAACCGATTTTATTGAATGGATTCAAATTATCTAAAAGAAAAGGGCCTAACTAATTAGACTAATTATGAAATCCAATGCTCCTAATTAATCTAATATTGCTTTTCTAAGGAGACCTATTAACGAGAACAAAAGACCAGTTGCATAAGGAAACTGGAACGCCAATATCTTTCTTTTCATCTGGACTGATGCTACATGTTGAGCTAAAGCCTTAGATAAACTAGCTACATTGGGTTCTTAAACACCAACTAGTATTGGGAATATTTGACAGATATTTGGAAAGTCCATGTGAGCATGGTATAGGTGATCTTCTCTCTTACCTTTAGTTTTGGCGTTCATTTCTTAGATCTTGTTTTACAATAGGCTCATAGCTAAGCACAAACGTTCCAATTTACTGCTTAGGCTGTTTCAAGTGACCCTGTACCCCTTGTCTTGATGTTAACATTCTTGCTTTGGAATGAGTGAATATCGGGCTTTGAATTGAGTCTACTTACTTGGGCGCTATCTTCAAAATCTTAAATGAAAACCTAAGTTTTGGACATTTGTGTGAACTAAATTATTTTTTTTTTTTTTTGTTTTTCATTTGTTCCTTTTTGTTTTTTTTTTTTTTAGGTTTGCTTTGTTTATTATTTTTTTATTTTTTGATTTATTTTATTTTTTTGTTCATTTTTTTATTTAAAAGGCAACCATCAAGAAATTAAAAAATGAGTAAAAGATTGTGCAGTCAATAAAGGTTTTCATTTAATGAAGTTGCAAATTTATTAATGATTGCAAAATCCAAGTTGTACAACGGACTAAGAGAAAAGGAAAAAAACTTCTAACTAATCTTTTTAGAAAAATAAATCCTATATCTATAAAAGTCAATGGATCTGGCTAGGATGGGCTTTATTGACTTCTCTCATCAACTTTCAGACTGTAACATCTCTTTCTCGAATCTTACTCCTTAAGAATTGATTTTCTTCCAGCAATTTCCCATTTTCCATCTTTAATTCTTCAATGATTTTCTTACATTGGAATTGGGCTTCAACTTTAGTCTATATGGTGTTTTTATAGGCCTGCTCGGTAGGTGAAAGATATTTTGGCTTTGGCTCATGTCTGAATGCGTCTGGAGCTTTATATTGTATCTTTCCAGTCTTCTCTAACTGATCATAGATGAACTACTTAGTAGCTCGGTATTGTTTGACTTTGCCCCTCAAAGTTCCCACATTGACTATCTTCTTAACTTCCTTTCGTTCTTACAGCTTCACGAGTTCTGCTAGTCGTTGAATCAAAGTAGCTGTAGGTAAACAAAGATCTTGATAACTTAATGTGACATTGTCTAAGGAGTCTTTATATGTTGTCTCTTGAAGCAAGCCCAACTGTTTGGTGACACAAGTTAGGAAATACCCTATACAACCAATAATGCTGATGAGAGGGACTCTTGCATAATCAATGTACCCTAGGATGGCTCAAGTGCAGTTGCTCCACCTAGCTATCCACATAAAATCCACTTGCTACATCTTGCTTTTGATTGATAGCTATCCTTTAAACTAAGCTTCTTTTAGTACCTTAAGGTAACGGGCAAAATCATCAATCAAGTTCATATTTTTAGTTAGGAACGCTTTGAGAAGATTCCCTTCATACCCTTATATGTGATTAAGAAACCACACAGTAAGGATTATAGGGTTAGCTGTGAAATACTCATGCACCTACTTCCTCAAGTGGGTAATGGTCGTGAATTGTTCTGCTAATAATGCCGGTATATAGGATTTACTAGCTAAGAATTGAGTTACTAGCTTGGCTACCCTATAATGGACTTGACCATATTTAATTGGAAACAACACTATCCCAAATACTGCTACAATAAAAGCATTTACCCTCTTCTTGGCCCATGATTCATATCCCTTATAAAAGATTTGACGATATTTCTGATAAGAGTCCGAGCTTGAAAACCATTCTACTAACCTTAAGATGTTAAGACACTTCTTACCCTTTGAAGATAAGAATGGTGCTAGAGCTACCTTTTTGACTCCTAATAAGGTCATGAAGGCTTTCTTGGGCTGGACTCTAAGATTTGGGATAGTTATGCTTGCTTTAAGAGGTAAGGCATTGAGTAAATATGAGTATTCTTCTAAAGTAGGCGTCAACATATGTAGGCTGAACTTGAAAGCTATAGATTTTGGATCCTAGTAATGGATGAGGGCTTGAATTAGAGGCCAGTGGAGCTGGATCAACATGAAGGATATGACTAGCTCAATCTTCTTACAAATATGATCTTGCTTGGTGGGCGAAAGCTGGTTTAACCAATCTTTTAGGACAGCCTTAGGGAAGGAATACTTATCTAATTGTACCTCATGGATGGGCTTGGGATTGACACTATCTTAACTTTCCATATCCAAATTACATAAAAACATGAAATGATGCGGTTATTTATGACAAGATCACTAAATTTACAATAAAGCTAGATATGATATTAATAATTTCGTAGCTTTTTCAAAAAAATTTTTTTAGAAATTATGCAGTCTTTTACTCACCAAGAGACGATGAAAATAAAACACATATAATACAAGAGATAAAATATTCCCATAGAAATGAACATAAAAAAGTCAAATAAAAAAATGTAGTATGCTACATACACATGTAATGTAGTATGCTACATAAGGATCGGTAATTAATAAATTATAGGAAGTATTATGAATCCACAATCAAAAAGTACCCTAATATATAAGTAGGTCTAAAATAGGATTTAAAAAAAATGTAGCTTACGAATACTTATATATAAGGGTTCTTAGTTTTTTTTTTCTCGAAAAAGAAAACTGAACCAACCGCAAATTAATCAGTTTTTTCTTATAATTTAAAAATAACTACCCTTTTTGAAAAAGAATGATGCAAGATGGTAGGGTCCACCAGTTTTAGGCTCTATAGTTTCAAAGCTTTCCAAAGAAAAATTGAGTGGGCTACATCGAAGCTTGAATGGGCTTGCTTATTACCACTAGGCGGGGGTAAAGACCCTAGCAACATGAGGGTTGCACAATGGCAGTCTATTCTAAGTTCCTAAGGTGGCTTAAGTCCCACCATATCTAAACATGCAAATAATTACTAAAAAATAAAAAGAACCCCTTTTAATTGCCCAATAGGGGCCTATTAGGCCGAGTTTTCTCTTAAGGCATGCATTACTAAAACTGTTAGTACAACTATATTATAATAAAAGAAAAATAATACAAAAATCCCATTAACTAATTTTTTAAAAATTTTTACATGGCTAGCTCATTAGGCTTCCTTAGTGGAGTTGCCAAATTTGTCGAGCCCTATTTCGTTTTCCTTAACTTAATTTATATTAAGCCTAACTTGCTTAATATAAGTTACTCGATATAAAATTAAGGAAACATTTTTCTTAAAAAATGGTTTTTGAAAGAAAATATTTTTAAAAATTTGAAGTCCCCAACCATTTTAACTGGTAAAAAGTGAACTTAGGGTTTTCAGGTAAGAAGACTCTAATTTAGCCACTGATATGTAGGTTTACTAAGAAAATGATTTTTAGAAAATTAAATTAGAAAAAGCTGAGTTTGAAGGCTAACTTATTAAGACTAAGTCATAATGTAAAAATAAAAAATCAATCAATGGGCTTTATTTTTGTATTCTTCTAAAAAATACTAAAAATATATCTAAATATACAAAAAATAACTAAGATGACTTTTTTATTACGAATTTTAAGAAAAGAGAAAAAAAAAAGTTTCTTTTATTTTTTAGACAGTTGCCTTGAAGGTACTTATGTATTCACTAGTCGGGATCAAACTGACATGATCTTTTTTTATAAAATATTTAGTGGGTGGAAAATTTTTTATTTTGGAAATTGAGCCAAATTTACATTTATTTAACCATTTCTTATTTTAAAAAAACCTTGGAAATCTAATTTCACGAATTCATTTAAAAAAAAACCTAACTAACTAAATCTTTTTGAAAACCTTCGGTTAAGATTTTTTATTTTTTTAAAAAAAACTCACTACAAGCAAAAGATATCTTTTCTAAATCCTATATGTAGGATCCACTAAGATACGATGTAAATATGTATCTTCGTGTGTATTATTTTAAAATCTCAATTGTAAGATATGTTGAAGATAAATTTAGATACGTATCTTCTCTAAATCCTATATGCAAGATATGTTGAAGATACGATTTAGATATGTATCTCCATTGTATCTTTTCTAAATCTCAACTATAAGATATGTTAAAATATGATCTGAATCCCAACTGTAAGATCTGTCAAGATACATATCTTAGATACATATCTTCTCTAAAGATACTGATCTTAAAGAAGAGATACGTTTAGTTTTGAAAACATGCAATTTTACTAAAAAACATGATTAAGGTAAAAAATGTAATTTTACTAAAAAATGCAAATTATCTAAAAAATAGCCAATGATATGGTAACTAAAAAAACTACACTAAAGAAAATAAACTAATTAAAATAATGAAATAAATAATTTAAATAAAATAATAAATTTTATTACCTAAATCGTTTGAGTCACACGTGATTGACGTGTGTGTGCATTGGATTGTGTGTGTTTGTGTGTGCACTTCGGTGTAGTGGACTTCAATATGCAATGTGTAGGATGTGTGACAAGTAATCGGTATGTCAAGTGATGTGGACTTTGGCTTGTGTTTGGTAAATTGTTAGTTAGGGTGTACGACAAGTGTTTAGGCTTTTTTATTGGGGGGTCAGTGTGATTGTTGTTTAAGGTGTTGTTGGCAAGTTGGGCATTTGGATGTGAATTAGAATCAACGATTAGGGGACGTTAGCTTTAGATGTCAGTGAGTTGTTGACAGGAGACATGTTGATGTGTACTTTGTTGAGATCGAAATGTGTTTGTGTATGTGGGTTGATTTCGTGGTTAATGTATGGTGTGAACTAGTGAAGTGTGGCTGCGTGGTTGAATTGTGTTTGGGAATTGCTTTGCAAACTGTAGCATGTGTAATTAAAAAAAATCGTCTTTAAGTCCACCACCAAAGTTCTATTTATAATACCCTTAATTGTATCTTTCGTATTTCAACAAATCCTAGATACGATAACGAATCCTAAATACGGAAGCTACATTATTAATTCTTTGGAGATTCGACTTAGCTTCTAGAAACCCTATTTTAATTCGGGCTTTCTATTTTTCAAGCTCGATCCAATCTAATTTAATTTGGCTAGATAATCTACTTAATAAATCCAAAGTCTATTTTAGCCAAATATAAATTAGATAAAAAAATTTACTTTATCAAACTAGGCTAAAATATTTTAATGAAGCCTAATCTTTTAATGACTTAAGATTTATTAATCATTCAGTCACCATCACTTGATTCAACATTAAATAATCTAATTCGACTTGACTCGACTCGATATTACTTGACTCGAGTCGACTTGATACGACTTAACTTGGCTTGACTCTTTATATATATTTTTTATTTTTTTAGTTTTTTCTTTTAATTTTAATTTTTTATTTTATTGTTATTTTTATTTTATTTCTTATTTCTTATTTATTTTTCTTTATTATTTATTTATTTTTTCTTTATTTCTATTTTAATAAAAATATTAAATGAAAATGGCAAAAATAAGGTGTCTATATTATAGAATTGATTTACCATAAGCTTATCGAGTTATCACAATGTATTCTATGTCTCAATGTTAAAGAAGTCTATTAAGAATCTGAACACAATAATAAATATAAAATTGGTAGAACTATGGAAAAATTTTGTTGTTGAAAAGAAACCCATAAAAATATTAGGTAATTGAGTTTAGAGGTTGAGAAATCGAGATGTGAAATATGTAAATGTATAATGGGGAAAATGTCTAGAGGTTGAAGCTATTGGTAGCCCAAGACTACGACAATGGAATAATATTTGTAGCTCTTCTGATTATCAGGTTAGTAAGAAATATAATTGTAAAAAGATTATATTAGTAAATAGAGTAGGAAATAGTGTATAATAGAAATTTTGAGGATTTACTAGGTGGGGGGGGGGGTGGAGTTGGGGTGGGTGGGTAGTGCGGAAGGGGAGGTGTGGGGTTCGTAGAAATGTAAGCCTCATAGTTAGATGATTTAGATTTGATACATAGAATTTAAGGCGATCACTGAAGTTGCACAATTGAGATCAAATTTTACAACGAAGCTAAAAAGGTTAGTAGTAATAGCCCTGTGAGAGTGGATATAATAAAATAGAATAGCAAAATAATGATATAATGGAATTAGTGAATATAAAAATATTATTACTTGTAAAAGAAGTTCTAATAATTAATGAGCTTTTAGAGTAAGTTATACGGATGCTAAAAATTATAAAATGACATGAAATATTATTTTGGTGTGGTTTGTATTTGTAGTAAAAGTATTCTACATCTATAACAATATACTTGTAATTATCTAAAATACCTTAAATATACTAAATAATTATAGGAAAATAATCATTGAATAATGAAAATTAGGTGGCAATTGAAGAAATAGTATTTTGGCATTAGTAATACAACAATAGGGTTTAAGGTTATATAAACTAGAATTAGGATACCTAAGTTAGTTGAAAGTGAGTAAAAAAGGACATGTGTTGGATTCAAAAATCCCCAACCAACCCAACCACGCCTATAAATTCAATTCTAACCTTCCTTAACTCATTTTGAACTTTCTGGAGTTTAGGTAAAATGGCAAGCGCTGTAGCAATGATGAGAAAAAAACTACAAAGTTTGAGAGCAATTAGTGGGAACTCTGGGTGGAATATTGAAGCAACTTTTGGAAAAGATCCACCACCACCACTAGAAGGCAAAGCCATGCATAGCTTGGTCGACATAGGGGTAGTGGTCGACAATGGCTGAAACTTGATTTGTTAGTATGTGATCACACAAAATTAGCATATATTTTCTAAGAGTATTTTGTGTTGATTTAGACTTTAGTTTTTTAATTTTACGATAATTTGAGATTAATTTGTTTATTTATTGTTTTTAGGGACTCTAAGAGTACTTTATGAAGTTTTGAAGGATTCTTATGCAATCTCAAGCTCAAATAAAGTAAGAGCACGGATCTCGAAGTGAGGCAAACGAGCTTTAAGTAAGGAACAAAGTCTAGAAGAGATTACGGTTGAGGACCACACTCGTGGTCCCTTCCTATGATCCTCTCATCATGAATATCTTTTGAAAATTCAAGTTTTCACGTGAAAAGAAAGATCATGCCTAGCAACCACAATTGCGTACTTTAAGTGTAAGGTTAAAGAGAGAGCCCTTTGTCCAATAGTTGTTAGATTTTAGAATTATCAAGGGGGCTTCTCCACTTTACTGCTTTTTCTTTTATAAGTTTCCATGTCTTTCTTTCAAATAACTTAGTAAATAGTTATTGAACCCTATGTTTAAGGGCATGCTTTTCATTTGTGAAATTCATTTTGTGATTTTGCTTATTGCAACCTAATTACATTGTTTTTATTGTCGTTAGATTAATATTTACCTAGTTATTAATTTAATATTTGAGTTTGTTATGGAGATGCGAGTCCTGTAGTTAATAAATAAGTGTAATTAGAAGAGATTGTGTATGCTAAGAGATTAGGTGTTAAATATTTCCGGATTAAGGTAACTTAATAGTTAAATCCACATTCTTAATGTAATCTTACAACGCTCTATATAGTAGTGATTCGAGTAAAGAAGGTCTCAAGATTAGGAATTAACTAGAGATATGAGTCCGATTAATTCATAATCCAATGTCCATAAGAATAGGATTAGGAATTTCAACGATTCAATAGCAATTGAGATTGAATAATCCCTTAGATCTAGGTAGTAAACAACTATAAAGATTTACTAAGTAAAATATTATTTTCTTATTAATTAATTGATGTTATTATATTATTAAGCCGTGTAGCTATTTTGTTATCTTATTATTAGTTAATTGTCTTAATTCACTTCCCTTGCTTTTAGTTTAATCCTTATTTTATTATTGCAATCTTTACTTTCTATCTTTAGTTTATTTCATTAAATCTTCTATAATTAAAAGTTAAGTAATCGAATCATTTATAGGGTATCACTACTAAAAATAATTAGATATACTCAAATAACTAATTTCTCGTG
The DNA here is from genome assembly GCA_024138015.1 of Lumnitzera littorea. Lineage (NCBI taxonomy): Eukaryota > Viridiplantae > Streptophyta > Magnoliopsida > Myrtales > Combretaceae > Lumnitzera > Lumnitzera littorea. The sequence continues at coordinate 41,021,175 of JAMXBB010000005.1, read as the reverse complement.
GGATCGATACTTAGGCTTAACAATCATTTTAATCTATATTATAACTTAACTAGGTCTACTTGCCTAATAGATTTAGATAAGCCCCATCAAGTTTTTAGCACCATTGCTAGGGAACCAAAAATAGAGTAATCTAATTAAGAAACTAGCAAAACCTAAGATTCATCAATTACCTTAACATATTTGTAATATTTCTTTTCCTTAGTTATTTTGACATCATATGCTCTTTCCATAGCTAACTTCTAAATCTTTTTAGCTTATGACAAGAAGTAGCAATAAACATCGAGTAGATTTTGATCCAGAAATTGAAAGGACAATATGACACCTCCATAAAAAAAATCACAACATCGTGGATCAAAGTTTGTCGTACAGACTAAAAGAAGAGTCAACAAATTCAAACAATGAGCAAGAAGATATGGCCTTGAACAATGGAAACAACAACAACAATGGTGAAGCCAACAAGACACTTATAGTATTCGCAATGCCAATGGTGACTAGAGTTGAATCCCACATTGCAAGACCAGCAATTCAAATCAATTTTCATATTCAACCTAATGTCATCTAGATAGTCTGACAATTTGTCCAATTCAACATGTTGGTTGATGAGGACCCTAATAACCACATCTCAAACTTCAGGGAAATTTGCAATACATTCGTCGTTAATGTTGTCTCAGATGATGCAGTAAGATTAAGGTTATTTCCATTCTCTTTGTGAGGTAAGGCTAAATTTCACTCAAATTCTTGACTTAGAGGCTTAATTACTACATGAAAATCATTAGTGGAAAAATTTTTAGGACAATATTTCCTGCTTGCTAGGATAGCAAACATTATAAAAAATATTTCTACTTTTGTTCAATTTAATGATGAGACTCTTTATGAAACTTAGGAGAGATTTAAGGAATTATTGTGAAGGTGTCCACATCATGGAATACCTCGTTAGATGAAAATCTAAACGTTTTATAATGGACTCAATTATGCCATGCTAAATAATTGATGTCACAGCTTGAGGCACTTTGAGTGCTAAGCTACTAGAGGGGACCTAAAAGTTGATTGAAGGCATTGCAATGAACAACTTGCAATATGATAATATAAGAGCCAAAGTAAAATTGTTTAGAAAATATGAAGTTGATTCTATTACCACATTAATTGCTTAGGTTGAAAATTTAAGTAAAAAGATTAATAGTTTAATGAAACCTATTAATTTGGTGTAGGATGAAGCTATAAATGAAACTAAAGTTGTGAATTTTGTCACTAATTGCTCTATTAAGATCTTTTTAGTAACACTTATAATCCAAGATAGAGGAATTATCCTCATTTTTCCTAAGAAGGCTAGCAACAGTAGCAAAATCGTAATGTACAACAACAAAAAAGAAAAAGGTCCCCTAATATAGAAGAGTTGTTGAATCGATTTATCTATAATTCAAATGTGAGATTCTAAGCTAATAAGGCTACACTAAGGAACATAGAAGCATCATTAAGGAATTGGAGAACTAATTATGCTAGTTGGTGAGATTAATCACTAAGAGGTTATAGGGAAGCTTGCTTTCGAATACTGAATCAAATCTCAAACTAGCGAGTTTGAAAGTACAATAAGGAAAGAAATATTAAACGTCTAGCTAACGATGTAAAGCAAAAGTGCTCCTTAGGAGCCAGCTCAAGTTTGATTAATTTTGATTTTCAATGTTTAAGTTTTAGTCATCTTTTTATTGAAGTAGTATTTGAATTTAGTTAGGTAATATTAGTGAGTAAATTTGTCATCCAATTACATCGTTACTTGGTTAAATTTTTTGTGCTTAATCTAATATTAATTTTTAGTTTTTCCAAGAATTTTAGTAATTAAGTCGAAGAATTGAGTTAGGCATGTGTTTTCAACCTATAAAGAAGATCACGACCAAAGTCCATGCCCATAGACTTAGATCATGATCCTCTTACAATTTAAATAGAGAAGAAAAAAGGAAAAAAAAAATAAATTACAAATGTGATGAATACTACGAAGACTGTGCATGTGGTCCTTAGTTGTGTATGTGCAACTTCTATTTGACACTAAGGGAAGGAGCATGGCTACACTCCATGGCCATGCTCCTTACCTATAGTTGACCCTGATTTAAAAAATCACAAGTATTTCTTCTCTATTCTCATTCTATACTCACTTTATCTCATTAACACCCTTATTTCTCTCAACTCTCTCTCTTTACATTCAATTCGATCACTTACAAAATCCTTTAGTCTGAGTAAAAAAATAACAAATCTAAGTTATGTACATCAACTTTACTTTGTTATTTTTTTATATTTGCTATTAGAATGTGTAAAAATGCAATCTTTAGTTAAGTTTTTAAAGGAGAAACTTTTGTGCACATGTGTGAAAATCTAAGATTTCTATAAATGATCTAGTGTAAAATATGCAATGTGATGTGTTATTTATCGATTATCTACTATAATCCTTAAGAAAAATGCATGCTTTGTGAAGATTGCGTGTGAGAAAGATAGAGAAAGAAATTCATAGAAATAGATAGAAAGGGAAAGTAAGTGAAAGAAAGTGTAGGAAAATAACAGCCTTAATGTTAATTTTTGCCTTGTGATGACTTTGTTTCATGTCAAGAAAGAAACTTGAATACTTGATATTTGTGTGCAATGTACATTTAGTTTTTGTTCTAGAATTGAGTGATCTAAATTGCACATGAATGATGAAATTTAAGAAACAAGTTTCTAATTGAATTGCATATTGAATGTTAATGTTCATGCTAATTTAGATGATAAAACTATAGGTTGAATTCTAATTTGAAAAGATTAATAACCTATAATTTTATTGATCAAGGATGTTAAGAACCTAATATTTCAATATATTAAGGTTGATTAGTTCAACTATTGAATTGAAAAATTTTGGGAATTTACACATTCATAGTTGAAGTTTATAGGGATCATGAAACTTATAGGATTTATTTTTGAACTATCCTATAAATATGCTAATATATGATTCTAGCAATTTTAGGATGGATTAAGATACAAATTTGTTAAATTCTTCATTACCTTAATGGCTTAGTGTGTTAACTAGTAATGAAATAGTTAATATTGTCATGATTCAATTTTTGAGCTAATATTGGTACATGAATTATTGCTATCACATTTAAACTTCTTCTTTCTTTCTTTCTTTTTCTTTTTCTTTTTTTATTTTTACTTTCAAACCATGCTTAGAGTTAAACATGTAGCCCACAAATTTTAACACCATCCTACAAGCCCTTAAAGTCACATTCAAGCATAGTTGGCAACGAGAAAGGTTCAAATGCCTTTCTAAGAAAGAATTTGGCAAGTTCACTTACATAAATTGGGAGGCATTGGCATAAGCTAGCTATGAGGCTAGGGTCAGGCAATTAATTAGATTTGGCCGATGGGATTAGTCACTGACTATCAATGAGCTGGTATATATAGGGCTTACTATAGAGTTTCTCAGCACTTTTAAGTAGGTATCGATAATGTTTTTTAAGGTAGCTAGAATACAGTTCATTTTAAATGCTGTATTCGAGAGGTTACCATGCTTATAGATGATTTTAGTATCCATATGGGTATTTATTATGTTGACTACATTATGATGCAAGATTATATGGAATTACCATAATAGTTACATCAAGGTATATATGATTTTATTGTGTAGAATAATTTGTCTGGATGAGAGTGAGCTTTTTATAATCCTGGAAATTCAAAGGCTTTTAATCTAGTTAATCTTGCTATTAGGTTGATATACTATGTGATAGCTAGGAACTTCACTAGTAGAGGCAATAATTAAGGGGTGGTTAATGAAAGGGATACTATATACTTGCATAGTATTACTAACCATTGACCTCTAAACTTAGGACTTAGGATGGCTTGGTTCATAAGAAACTAGTTGGTGAGGCTATTTGATCGTCTTCTAGGTTGCAAGCTGAGCCATCATCTTCTTCAACGATTGTCACTTTCAAGAAATTCATAAGGAAGTTATTTAAGAGGTGGTGAACCTTACAACGTAAAGTAGATTAGGCTATAGTACAGCAGGAGGTGATTATGACTCACTTATAGATTCAACCACCACCTCCACCATTAATGCCTGAGCTAGCCTTTGTAGAAGAATCCATTGGTGATGAGATAGAAGAAGAGGAGGAGGAAGAGAATGTTGAAGAGTGATTCTTTTCTTTTTTTTTTTTTTTTTTTTTTAAGAATTAGTTTATTTGATTTGCTATTTAGATGACTAACATTTAACTAACTTTTTATTTGCTTTTCTAATTACTTTATCTTTTGTTAATTTGTAAGACTATAAGATGCTAACTTTTTTAGATACTTGAATTAGAAGCAGTTTTGTTTAGTTATTTTTGCTTAGTATACTTTTTCTTTTCTTTTTCTTTAGTTGGTTCGTTTTGATGCAAAAAGAAAACTAGGTGCTTAACAGTTCATTAGAAATCAAAATTTAGACTTCAATCTTTTTCAAAAAATCTAATAATAAAATCGATTTTGTTTTTCTTTTTATCTCCCACTAGACTTTTGATTTGCATGATTATATACATGGAGGATAGTGTATAACTTAAGTGTCAAGGGAAGGATAGATTATATATGCTACTGCATGCTTAATGAAGCTTTTGCTAAAATTTTTCAAATCTTAGAAATTTGTAACCCTTTACCTGCATAAATAAGCATAATTTTTTTTTCAAATTTGCCCAATCCTTTATGAATTTAGAACATATAGGTGATTAAACCTTTAGGATTCATAGTTCCTCATTACTTAAGTTTAGACTTAGACTCAGGATTAGGATAGGCATGGATAGGTTAAGGGGTACTTATTTTGATTTCTAAGATTGACTCTAAACGATAGTTATCTATCCTTCTTTTTCAAGAAGTTTAGATTGGATGAATAAAGGAGATTTGTCATTTGAAAGTCCTTTAAAAAATTAAAGAAGTTGAAGGTGTAATTCAAGTAATTGAATTGAATTTGAAATAAATTGTTAAGGATTAGTATGGATTGATCTTAGTCCCTTAGAAGAAAAAGACTCTTTCTTACTAGCAATTAGAAAAAGTGAAATTAATTAGAGTTGTTAAGGATATGCCTTGGTCCCTCATAAGAGTAAGGTGCTTTTACGTTGGAGGTTACCAAAGTAAATAAAAGAGCTAAGTTAGTAAGGATCAGCCTCGGTCCATTAGACAAGTGAGGTACTTTCCCAATGTTAACCAAGTTTCAATAAGAAAAATCAAATCTAATTAATAAGCCTCCTAATAAAATTTGAAAGAAGTAGAGAGACAATCAAAGGATAAGTTGATGTAACATGCATTCAGTCTAGTTTTTCAAGATAAAAATAATTAAGGAAGATTCCACTCCTCTAGAGTTAAAGTAAGGAAATCCTTATAACTTTTTCTTGATTAGTTTATGTTTGTTTTAATCTCTAGTTTAGTTTATGCTTAATTGTTGTAGTCAATAGTGAATCATTTAGATTGATCACTGAAATTTAGTAGTTCTTGATTTATTATTATTTAAGTGTTATGAATGCATTGTGAAGTTAAGGAATAAGGGTGATTCCAGAAAGTATTTTTGCAAAGCAATTCAAAATTTGAGGGTACACTTTTCTAAGATTGTAGTTTATTATCATGTTCTTAAGATTTTCTATTTGATTTTTATTATTTTGGTGATGATAAGCAAAAGCTTAAGTATAAGGACATTTGATGACATGAAATTAGCATATATTTTCTATGAGGATTTTGTACTAATTTAGCCTTTATGCTTATTAATTTTGTGATATTTTGAGCTCAATTTGTTTATTTATTATAATCAAGGACTTTAGGAGTATTTTATGAAGTTTTGAAGGATTCTTATGCAATCTTGGACTCAAATGAAGTGAAAGCATGGATCAAGAAGTGAGGCAGAGGGGTTTTAAGCAAGGAATGAAATCTAGAAGAGATCACGGTTGAGGACCATGCTTGTGGTCCCTACCCATAATCCTCTCATCATGAATATCTTTTGAAAATTCAATTTTTTGCATAAAAAGCAAGAACATGCCTAGTAACTACAGTCATATACTTTAGGCATTGAGTTATTAAGATTTCTAATCTTCTATTTTTGTTATGTTTTCTTTATAATCTTAGGTCTACTTCTTATATATAGACACTTTAAGCTTAAGGTTAGAGAGAGCCCCTTGAGCTATAGTTGTTAGATTTTAGAATTATCAAAGGGGTTTGTTCATTGTACTTATTTTCTTTTAAGTTTCCATGTCTTTCTTTTGAATAACTTATTAAATTGTAGTTGAACCCTATGTTTAAGGAGATGATTTTTATTTATGAAATTCATTCTATGATCTTGCTTATTGTGATCTAATTACACCTTTTTATTGTCATTAGATTAATATTTACCTAGGTTATGAGTTTAATGTTTTAGTTTGCCATAGTGATGGGAGTCTTGTAGTTGAGAGACAGGCATAATTAGAAGAAATTAAGTATGCTAAGAGATTAGGTATTGAATCCAACACAATAGCGAGATCCATAATCTTAATACAATCTTGCAACACATTCTATAGAAGCGATTCAAGTAAAGAAGGTAACAAGATTAGGAATCAACTAGAGACACTAGTTTAGTTAATTCATTATGCTATGTCTATAGGAATAGGATTAAGAATCTCTATAGTCTAATATAACAATTGAGAGAATAATCCTCTAGAACTAAGTAGTAAACAATAATAAAAATTTATAGAGGAAAATGTTATTTTCTTTATTATTTAGTTGATGTTTTTGTATTATTATGTTGTTTATTTATTTTGTTACCTTATTATTAGTTAATTGTTTTAATTCAATTTTGTAGCTTTTAGTTCAATCCTTACTTTATTATTATGATCTTTACTTTCTATCTTTAGTTTATTTCATTAAATCTTTTATTATTAAAAGTTAGGTAACTGAATAATTTATAGGGTATCAATACTAAAAATAATTAGACATACTCACATAACTGATTCCTTGGGATCAATACTTAGGCTCGATCTATACTACGAGTTAACTTAGTGCACTTACCTAATAGAGTGGTAAACGCCCCATCGGTGAGTTCAAATTTCACCTCAATTTTACTAAAATTGTTAAAAATACTAAATTTTCTTGAAAAAATTATAAAAGATTGTTTCCTAAAGTATTTTTGTACATTGTTTCTAGAAAATATGTCATTTTGTTGAAATTAAGCATCTAAATATATTGCTCTTAAGAAATCACTAAAAGTGAGCCACTTTTTATTTGTTTTCAAAAACCATAACAATGTTGTTTCTACTCCATTATTTTTTTTTAAAGACTACTTACGATATATATAAAATTGTTATTAAAGAGATTTTTATGAAAACTATTTCCTAAGTTTTTATTTTTTTAGGCCACTAAATCCTACTACATTGCCATTTTCAAAATGTTTAATATATAATTCTTCGTGGATTTTACATGGAATTTGATTTTAGTTGATTTTTGTTATAATCTGATATTGAATGGTGTTGTAGGAATGAATCTTAGGTGTTGGAAGTGTTAGATTTAGAGTATAAGAAAGTTGGTAGTGCAACACCGAAATATGTGATTTTGAAGTTATTTAAATGATATGATAGATGGGGTTTATTTGGAATGGCAATGAGTATGAGGTCATGTATGGTGTTTTAGTTACTAACCTTAATTGGAAAAGAGATGAAGCTATGGAATTTAGTTGGAAAGTGTATAATATGCAAAAACGGAAGATAAATTAGAAGCTTTTAATTAAATGTTATATTAGATATGTATTCAGAAGCTAAATCAAAGATTGTGTATGTGCAAAATATGGTTAGATTAAACTTAGAGGATAAGTCAAAGGATGTGTTTAAGGACTCTTGAGCAAACTGTATTGAGCAGATAATTTAGATGATAAATTAGTAGATAATTAGAGACAAATTAATGATAAGTGAGTTATGAACTCGAAAGCCTAAGTGTAACAATACTCTAAACTTAGGCTAATGAACTAAAACACAAAATAATGATATATATTATAATATATATGATGGGAGGTAAGTACATCTATTTGTTTTATAATATAGTGGAAGTGAGTCCATATATCATCCTTTAGGGGCTACCTACAAGTGTAAATTCTAGTAGTTACCTCTTTCTTAATATCTAACCTAAAAAACAAATTCAATTAATTGATGGCAACTAAATTAAACAATTCTAACTAAAACAAAACCAAGAACAAATAAGAAAATAAAATACAATTAAAATTATATGCATGAACTTAGTATTCAATTACTAATCACCCTAGAATAGTTATGCAATTTATTAATCTTATTTTTGTTTATTAGACCACAGGAATTCTTAAATATGAGTTAACCGAGCTTGCATTTCAAATTATCACCTAACCTTAAGTATAACTTACCTGAATTGCTTTTGCAATAAAATATCTTCAGATTGCATTTGTTGTTGTATGATTTTTGGATGATTTTCTTCTTCCAAAGTACAAAGAGCTAAAAGGTATCGGGGCTAGTCTGGTATGGTTACACCGATGCTTAAATCAGTAAGTGAATTTTAGAGAAGATTAGTAAGTAGTTGTGGTTCATTAGATGATTCTTATAGTCTTTTTCCCTGTATTTATAGGTGTACGTCAAGTGTCTGAAGTAGCAATTAATCACATGATTATTAAGACACATGGAGACCTCTCAATTAGGTATATGCTTGAAATATAGGAATAGTGGGTAATTATGTGATATAATTGTGCCAAGTGATAATTGTTCATACTACTTTCCTTAAATTCAAATCAGATATGGATTTGTCTTAGTTGGCGTTAGCCGAGAAGTGAGTTACTTAACTTTTTAACATTCGAGTAGATAAGTGAATGTAATGAAAGAAATCCTACTATCAATATTTGCCTCCACACTACTCCCCCTACCCTAACTCCCGTGGTCAAGGATTCGATGGAGGGAGTAGTTTAATATTCTTTATTTAGATAAATGAAGTACTATTTCCCTAAGTAATGTGGGAACTTCCTTGATTTTTGTTCAGTAAGGCAGATTGTATCCCATTTAAAAGGTTGTAACTTTTCAATTTTTTTGCTTATTAGAAGACTAAGTGGCAAAGTGCACGACAACTATCACCTTAGCCATAATTATACTGCAAGTGCTAATAACTGTTAGAGCCTCGATAACAATTAGATCTCTAACTTGAAACACATGTTAATAATCCATACCATCATTTGATTAGCACATCATTACTATTAGAAACTTGTTGTGGTTACAAAGGTAAATCATTCATATTTAAGAATTTCTTTAATACTGAAAACAGGCTTCATTTCATCTACATCCATAAGCTTTGCTTGCTTTCGGTATTTTGTCTTTACCTTAAAAAATCCTCTAAGAAGTTCTGTGATGTTTGTTATAGTCAAGATTAGGTGTGGTTTGAAATGTAATTCGTTAACTTATTCTTTCACATTTTGAAGCAACTAAGACCGAGGTTACTTCTCCTCCCCCCCCCCCCCAAAAAAAAGGAGCGAAAGGGTATATTCCTTGAGTAGCTTAGCCAATAGTGTGGTAGAGTAGTGAGACAAACTTACTTGACTATACTCTCTTACAATAGACACTTATTCGGAAGATAAAGAAGGAAGATCTATGATAAGGGATCTGTATAATAATGTAATTTATTTTAGCGATTTGCTTGATGGAGTGGCTAGTGTTACTAATAAAGTTCTTGTCTCGAAGTACAATAAGTACTTGCAAGATCTTCTCTAAGTATGGAATCTTCGAAGGCCGAGAGAGGAGGAAAAAGTGTGCTTTCTAAGGGAGTGTGAATTTCACATCTATCTAAAATATCTCAACTTTGGATTGGGCTTCCCTTTTTCAACTTTCATCAAACAATTCTTCAACTATTTCTGAGTTGCATCAAGCATGTTCTCTCGAATACCTATTGACTTCTTTATTTAGATATTTCTTTACAATAAGGGGGTAGCCCGATGGTTGGTTCTTCATCGCCACAAGATGTAGGTGAAAATTTATAGATAGATTGAAGTCTAAAATCCACAAGTGGCATAACAAGTTTATGTTTATCATTTTCGATGAAGAGTTAGATTTTTGGACCTAATGGATTGAGCCTATCTATACCAAGAATATTGAATTGATGTCGAATGATGCTACTACGGAAAAGAAGATCCAAGAGAGCAGAAAAAATGAGATTTTTTTTGGGACGTTAAGAGGATAATTAACCGATATGAGAATGTAGAGCCCATTTTCTATGAGAAGGAAGGTACGTTGTTGAGTAATTGTCGTGCCGAGTATAGCTATAAGAGGAAAGTTGTTCTCATGATTTAGGGAAAGAATCATTGCCTTTGAGCATTACTCGACACGGAAAATGTAAGTCTTTTATTCTTCACTTTATTATTAATGTATTTACTTTGTATTGTAGACATGGGTACTGGCAATGTAAACCTTGCAAAATTGTTAGCCCAAGCCAAAGCTAAAAAATCCAAGGTTGAAAAACGAGATGCCTCCATGGTTGCTGTTACTCGATTGAATATTGTAAAGAAATTCATAAAAGAGGGAGCAGCGAAACAAGAAGCGGCATAGAAGAAGGCCTCTTATCTCGTTAAGAAGTGAAGGGAGTGAGAAAGTTGGGACTGTTGTGGCTGCTCCAATCGAAATGGTCATAATTCAAGAATGTATTCCTTAAGTTGAAGAGTTGAGAGATCTTAGCCGAGAAATAGATGGTTGCAATGGAAATGAAGTCACACATCTAGAAGCTGCTGAAGAACTGTCAGTTTAGATGGATGTTGTATTAAGTCCTAGTAAAGGGAGTGGCAGGGAGCTTACTAGCCAATCTCCTTCGAAGAAGTCCATATCTTTGGATGAGAGGATGAAGGAGGCGATATGGCATAAAGCTCTCGACATCAGTAATGTTGAATTCATCCCTAACAAAGAGGCGTGTGAGTACTTTGTACTATTTTGGGGCTATAACATTCTCCATACTGACTTGACGCTGGGCGGTAGGACTAAATCTCTAGCCTTGATGGAAGGTGTCATTCTTCCAAAAGATAGGGAAATTACAAAAAAGGGTATTGATAGAGTCGGTGGTTGTAATAAGGCATACATCGTGACTAAATTGTACGATATAAGTATCAATTGAATCCTTTCAATTGTCATGGGTGTTTTGTTGCTAACAATCCTATTTGTTTATAGATCAACATCTACGTTTTAATGCATTGGATGAAGCTGACAAAGAAATAAAAAAGGTAATAATAATAACATTTTATTTTATTTTATTTTGCTAGGTGGTCTAGCGAATTCATCATTTCGTATTGTCAACTTGCTGTAGAAATTTGAGGATGCATATAATTCCACAAAGGCTTAAATTGTGGCTACCGAAAGTGCTAGAATTAGGGTTGAGATAGAGGTTAGAAAATATCAAGATGAATTTACTACCAAGAAATTAGCACACTCATTAGCAACTGATGAAGTCTTAAGCCTCAAAGCTAAGGTTGACAAGCAATATAAAGAGGCTAAAAACTTGAAGGAAGAGCTTTGTAAGAAGAACGAAGAGTGCTGGGGATTGGGCCGAACACTTAGCTCAATGAATGATGAAGAAGACAAGCTTAAGATATGAATGAAGGAACTGGAGACCAACAACTCTAAATTGCAAAGTCGTATTACCAAGTTAGAGGAAGAAGCAAAGAAATGGGCTTCTATTGAAGAGGTGCTTGAAATCGTCACTTTAAGTTGGTATTACGAGATATTGTTGAGAAAAAAGTTGTTGGAAGGGGTCTAAGTAACAAGAGAAGAGATCCTGAAGTTTCACCTTGACTATGATCTTTCGTGCTTAAACTTTGCTGACGTCGATGATAAAGTCAGCAGTTGTGATGATGAAGCCAATGAAGATTTAGGTGCTGAGATCGATATGTAGGGTGATAACAAGGCTCATGTTAAGGATCTTGGGGATGATGAAGATCGTTTATCTAAGGAAATCCCCTATGTGTGCAAAGAGAAATGCACTTGTTCCATAACCCTGAGCACTAAAAAAGAGATATGCTCCATTAAGGTCCTATCCTTAGATTAGGGAAATGCTTACGTACAATTGAAGAACTCGTCACCCTAAGATTATCGTATTATATGTAATTTTTCATGATTGCCTTTCGAAACAACATGGCTATTGCCTTACAAGACAAATGGAAATGCTTGATAACATTAAAGGAATTAATTAAAATAAAGTTTCAAGTCCTCGACATTCCATGTATAAGGAATGATTGTCCCATCTAACCTTTCTAGTCGATAGGCCAACTTATTAATAACTTCCTGGACCCTAACTGGATCCTCCCAATTTATGTTGAGCTTCCCTTGTTTCTCTTGTGCACCAGTCACCTCTAGTTTTTGGCAAACCAAATCTTTAGGTTATAAAACCTTATCCTTCATGTTGCGAATTGTGACCAAGAATAGACAAGGCTAGTCATTAGATGGGTCCAAGCTTATAGAAAGCTCGAAAAAGGGTTAATGGGGAAAGGTACGAAAAGAGTGACAAAGGCAAATGGAATAGTAAGTAAAAACCTACGAACAGTTCTAGAGGATATGGTACACCAAAGGAACTTTTGAAGACTCATGGTATAATTCGATATGATGCATGAATTGGTCTAATGAGGTTACTTGCCACCTAACCTTACTTAAGAGAAAGGATAAGAGTGATGCTGAAAGTAAACAAGCAGTATTTATGCAATGAAGAAAGTACTTAAATGTATTGGAGGTAATCTCCCTCTTATAGCTACAAGTATAAGGATATTTATACTCGTGAGTTAGGCAACTTACCCAAAAGGGAAAAGACAATAAGGACATTTTCTAACGAAACAATGTACATGATATAAGAGAGTAAAAATGAATATATAAGGAAATCAATCATTGGTGCTACAGATTCTCCATACGATACTGTACACATGGTGATGCTGTATTAGTAAGGTTGTTAAGGGAAGTAAACGAAAAGTATGGATGGGTGGGCTTATCTGAGTAAGGATGGCCTAGTCAGTCTGGATTTTCTATCTCTCAGCTTCTCAGCAAGGATGATGCCCAGTGATTGGTCAGCTCGGCATTATAATAGTCATCAACTTGACATAATATAGAATAAAGGGTGGTCATTCGGCACAGCATTAAAGGTAACTCGATAAGTAAGTACTCGACCTTAGTAGGGGTTGGATGGAACATAACGATTCGTTGCACCAGCCCCTCTAGTCCTTAGGCTCGGTTGCAGATTAGAGGTCCTATAGCTTGATTCTTATTACTCCTTCTGGGTTGTTTTGGATTTCGGATCAAATTCAAATGGTGTTCGCTTAATTCTCCATCAAGGTGATATGGACTAAGGTTAGTAACGTTGAAGGCATCAGAAACCCCATAGTCCTCAAGCAATTCTAACCTATAGTCATTGTCACTGATTTTTTGGAGGATTCTAAAAGGCCCTTCCACTCTTGCAGATAATTTGTTCTTCTTCTTGTTTAAGAACTATTCGTTGCTGAGGTATAGCCATACCAAGGCTCTCGGCTGAAATTGTTTAGCTAACCTACCCTTGGTCCATTCTTCTAGCAGCTTAGTCAATAAGTCGAGTGACCTTATCATAGATGTATTGAAGAGATTGTACTCTAGTCGAGGCGTTAAGGTCATCCTGTACAGGTGCTAGTATAGGGGTATGGTCGAGGGGCAACTCGAGATTGAATCCATAGACCACCTCAGAGGGAGTTTACTTAGTGGTATTATGTATGGTCTCAATTAGCCAAGTTCTTACCTATTGCAGCTCGAAATAGTGACCCTAAAGTATAATTAACCACCTTTGTTTGGTCGTTAGTTTGGGGATGACATAAAGTATTGTAGAGTAATTTAGTTCTTAGCTAAGACCACAAGGTCCTCTAGAAATGGCCTAAGAACTTCGAGTCCCTATCAAAGACTACACTCCTTAGCATGCTGTGTATCCATATAATCTCCTGTAAGAAAAGAGAAGCAATGGCTGAAGCATCATTAGTTTTGGTGTAGGGCATGAAGTGTACCATCTTACTAAATCGATCCATGATGACCATTATAGAATCTTTACCTTGGGCAGTTCACGGTAGTCTAAGAACAAAGTCCATACTCAATTTAGCCTACGGCCTTATTAGAATAACTCGACACTTAGCCTTTTTACACATTGCACAGCTTTCCATGACTCATTGTACATCTCTTTGCATTCTTAGCCAAAAGAATCGGCCATTCAATAGTTCATAGGTCCTCCTCTCTCTAAAATGTTCGGTGAGCTCTCTATTGTGGGCTTTCCTGATAAATGATTCCCGTAGGGAACAAGTTGGCATGCATAGTCTTTCCCTTTAGAACAGATAGCCATCCTCTACATGATACTCGTCCATTGTTCTCCCATCAATGCATTGCGAAATTATTGATCTAAAGTGTGGATTCCTAGAGTATTGTTCCTTGATGCTTGCGAAACTAAATAGCCTGGCTTGAAGTTCTAATAAAAGTACATGCCTCCTCGAAAGAGTATCTGCAACTACGTTGCTCTTTCCTTATTTGTACCTTAGCATAAAATTGAACCCTTAAAGGAATTCAACACCACCTTGCTTGACTCTTCAACAACTTAGTCTGACTTCAGAGGTACCTTAGTGATTCATGCCTAGTATATATGACAAATTCTCTCAATAGTAAGTAATGTTGCCACACTTGCATTGCTCGGATCAATACCAAAAGTTCCTTATCATACATGGAGTAGTTCAATTGTGGTCCTTGGAACTTCTTACTATAGAAGGCAATTGGTCAGCCTTCCTACATTAGGATAGTACCTATTCCAACACCCGATGCGTTGCATTCCAGTTAAAAAATTTTGTCGAAGTCGGGTAGTACTAACATCAGGACGGAGGTCAATCTTTCTTTTATGTCATCAAAGCTCCTCTCCTCCCTTTCTCCCCATCGGAAGTCGATGTTCTTCTTTGTTAGCTTGATATGTAGTGTAGTGATGGTGCTGAAGTTCTTGATAAACCTTACGTAAAACGAAGCCAGTCTATGGAAACTTCTTACGTTGGCATAAGTAGTAGGAGTCGGCCATTCGACAATTGCTGTGATCTTCTCATCATCAACTTGCAAGCCTCCTCCACTGACTACATACCCTAAGAATACCATTTCCTCCTAGCAAAAGCAACATTTCTTCAAGTTGTCAAATAGTCTCTCGGTATGAAGGATATCTAAGACTGCTCTGAGGTATTCATAGTGACTTGATATGTCAGCACTATAGACCAGGATGTTGTCAAAGTACACTACGATACACTTCCCGATGACATGTCTTAGCACATGGTTCATAAGTCTCATAAAAGTGCTTGGAGCATTGGACAAGTTGAAGGGCATGAAAATCCACTCGTAAAGTCCATGTCGAGTTTTGAACATAGTCTTCCACTCGTCTCTTAACCTCATGCAGATTTGATGGTAGCTAGACTTAAGATCAATTTTGTTGAAAATCTTGGCTCCACTCAGTTCATCCAACATGTCTTCTAACCTCGAGATTGGATGCTTGTATTTGATCATAATTTTGTTTACGACTTGGCTATTAACACACATCCACCAGGTTCCATCCTTCTTTAGCACTAGAAGTATAGGCACAACATAAGGGCTGAGACTCTTTCTCACATAACCACTATCCAGTAACTCATTGACTTGATGTTGGAGTATAGAAACCTACTTATGATTCATTTGATAAGCTGGCTTATTTGGTAGTGTAGCGCCAGGTACTAAGTCAATATAGTGCTTTATGTGCTCTATGCCTTAAGTTGAGGGCAACTCCTCAAGTAACTGTTCTAGGAATAAGTCAGTATAGTTATCTAGCAACCCCTTGATTTCCTGGGGAAGCTCACCTCGCTCCTTCATTTCTAATAGTCGCTTGACCAACAGTAGGGTTGGCTCGTCAGCATTAATGGCTTCTCAAAGCTTAGCTCTACTCATCACTAAAGCTTTCTTCAATCCGTAAGTGAGTTTCGTCTATAGCTTGTGAACTTTTCGGTAGCATCGGATTCAGTGTGATCTTCTGGTCATCATTTTTCAGCATATATGTGTTCTTGTAGCTGTTATGTATGACTCTCCTGTCAAACAACCATGGCCTACCCAGTGACATATAAGAAGCACACATAGGTAGTATATTGTAGAGGATCTAATTAAAGTAATTCTCTATAGTAATTGATAGCAGTATTTACTGAGTGGCATGTAATGCTCCTTTCTCACTTAACCAATGCAATTCGTATTGCCTGAGATGTGCAACAGTTGGTTGCTTTAGTTTTGAAATAAGATCAGCCAATGCCAAATTGGTACAACTTCTACTATCCACAATGAGAGCACACATTCGATCATTCACCTTGCAGGTAGTATGAAACAAATTCTTCCTTTGCTCCTCCTCAATCAGTACTTTCTTGGCATTTTTTTTTTCGGTAGGAACCTCTTCCTCATCCATACTCTTGACTTCTAATTTTAGGATGTCTCCCTTAATGACCATTGTCCTTCAATTTGAGCATTGAGTAGCCATATATCCAAACCCTTAACACTTGAAGCACTTGATCTAGGTGATCTTCTTGCTTGATCCTTGCCCCTTCTCATACGTTTGGGTCAGCACTACATCTTCGGGGCGGTTTTTTTGCTCGGCTTTAACATCAACTCTTCTGCTCCGCTTAATATTGGATTGAGCTCGATAACTGGCCTATCATGGTTAGTTAGTCAACATTCTGGTCATTGTTCTGCTCCTTTGCCTTTCCACTTACTGGGCAATCTTAACAGCTTTATCCATTGTATCAAATCGTTAGAGCTCCACAATGTCTCAGATGTCTCCTCTCAATCCAATAATAAACCTTGAGATTGTTTGGGATGGTGGTTCCTCCACTTCATATCTTATCATAAGCATTTAGAATTCTTGAACATATTCATCAACTATTCAGCCTCCTTGTCTTAGCTCTTAAAGCTAAGTGAAAGTATCTTAGAGATATGTTTCCTATACAAATCTGTTTCTAAGCACTCTCTTCATGTTAGGCCAGGTGTTAATCTCTTGGTACCCCTCTCTTCTTCTCATGGCTTGAAAATTCTTCCACCTCATGGCGGTATATTCAGAGAATTCAACAACAATAGTCCTCGCTTTCTCATAATCCTCATATTGATAGTAATCAAATATATGCTACACCTTCTCTTCCCAATCTAGATATTCGTTAGAATTCCTAGATCCATTGAAACTTAGAATCCGAAGCTTCACGTAATCAGATGCTCTAGGGACTCATACACACTCCTCATCAAAATACTCTTCTTCTTCCTCATCAAGCTCTCTTAAGTTTATCATTTGCCTTGTTCGTCTGCTAACTCCTCTACCTCAAACTAGTTGAGCTAGGTTTTGAACTCTAATAGGTTAAGTAACTTGTAGAGTATTTTGTATAGCCTCAATGAGTTGTCATGATAGTACATCAACAGCTCAGGTTAGATCTACTAAGAGATTAGCTACCTCATCAAGTCTCTCGTTAGTGTTTCTAGGAGTTCCCTGAGATTGTCTCCCATGGTGGATAACTCCACTATCATTACGAACTCTAACATTCATAATTGTATCTGTCATTTTTCCTCATAGAACAAAATTCAAACAAACACTTTAGAAAGTGAACAATCAATAACACATCAGTCAAATAAACACAGTAGCTAACTCTATTGCTCACATGCAAAATAGAGTATAACAGAACTCAAGAAGAACTAGCTACAGCTCACACTAAACCTTCGATTTGATACTAAGATGTTGTGAAAAGGCTGGTCGTTGGATGGATCTAAGCTTGCAGAAAGCTTGAAAAAAGGTTAATGGGGAAAGGTATGAAAAGAGCGACAAAGATGAATGGAACAGTAAGCAAAAACCTATGAATAGTTCTAGAGGATATGATGCACCAAAGGAATTTCCGAAGACTCACGGCACAATTCGATATGACGTACGAATTGGTCTTGTGAGATTACTCGCCACCTAACCTTGCTTAAGGAAAATGATAAGAGTGATGCTGAGAGTAAATATGTAGTATTTACATAAGGAAGAAAGTACTCAAGTGTATTGAAGGTAATCTACCTCTTACAACTACAAGTACAAAAGTATTTATATTCATGAATTAGGGCAACTTGCCCAAAAGGGAAAAGACAATAAGGACATTTCCTAAAAAAGCAACATATGTGATACAAGAGGTTAAAAATGAATATATAAGAAAATCAATCATTGGTGCTACAGATTCTCCATACGATACTATACACGTAGCGATGCTACATTAGTAAGGTTATTAAGGGTTGCAGACAAAAAGTACGGACGGGTAGGCTTGTTTGAGTAGGGATGGCTTAGTGAGTCCAGACTCTCTATCTTTAGGCTTCTTGGCAAGGATGATGTCGAGTGATTGGGTGGCTTAGCATTATAGTAATCATCAACTCAGCATAACACAGAATAAAGGGTGGTCATTCGGCATGACATTAAAGGTGACTCAGCAAGTAAGTACTTGGCCTCAGTAATAGTTGGTTGGAACATAAGGATTCACTGTACTAGCCCCTCTAGTCCTCATGTTCAGTTATGGGTTAGAGATCCCGTAGCTTAATTGCCATCACTCCCTCTGGGTTGTTTTGGATTTGGGATCAAATTCGAATAGTTTTCACTCAATTCTCTATCAGGGTGATATGGACTGAGGTAGGCAATGTTGAAGGCATAAAAAACCCCGTAGTCTTCAAGCAGTTCCAACTTATAGGCATTGTTATTGATTTTTTAGAGGATTCTAAAAGGCCCTTCCACTCTTGTAGATAATTTGTTCTTCCTCTTTTTTTAGGAACCACTCCTTATTGAGGTATAGCTATATTAAGTCTTTGATTGAAATTGTTTGGCCGACCTACCCTCAGTCATTTCTTGCATTCTTCTATCAGCTTGGCTGATATGCCGAGTGACTTTATCATAGATGTGCTAAAGAGATTGTGCTTTAGCCAAGGCGTCAAGGTCCTCTTGCACAGGTGCTGGTACAGGGGCATGGTTAAGGGGTAACTCGGGATTGAATCCATAGACCACTTCAAAGGAAGTTTACTTAGTGGTATCATGTATGGTCTGATTATAGGTGAATTCAACCATTAGCAGATAGACGTCCTAATCAGCTAAGTTTTTGCCTACTACAGGTCAGAGCAGTAAACCTAAAGTACGATTAACTACCTCTTTTTGGCCATCAGTTTAGGGATGACATCAAGTACTAAGGAGTAATTTGGTTCCTAACCGATGTTACAGGGTCCTTTAGAAATGGCTTCGAAACTTCATCAAATTCTTTGAAAAACTTGTTAAAAATTTTTACAATGCCTACAAAAAAAATAAAATAAAATAAAATAAACAAACAATTAAGCTCCAAATTAGCTACAATTAGCACAAATGATATATAAAACTACACAAAACTATCTAAAAGTATTTATGCTATATGAGTGTTATCAAACTTTCCTATACTTAAGTTTTTGCTTGTCATCAAGCAAAAGAATAAAAACAAAATATCCTTATGAAAAAATTATCAATTTCTCTTAAAAATTAGAAAAGTAAATCCATAAAATAAAGAACTCCACAATTTCCTTCAAAATAACCCTTTCTTCTTTCATAGTGCTAAAGAACACTTGGATAGTGAGATTAAAGACCAACTAGATTTCAACAATTAATCCATATAATTTAGAGTTAGCCTTATCACTTAAATAGAAACTAAACTAGAGATCAAGACAAACATTAACAAACTTGGAAAAATTTATATGAATTTCACCACTCTAATATAAGAGGAGATAGTTCTTGATTGCATTATTTTTGTTATAAAAACTTAAGCTGGGTGCATGTTATATCAACTCATCCTTTGATTGTATCTTTTATATATATTTTCATTGGAAGGCTTTTCAATTTAATTTAGTTCTTTTATTTAAGCATGATTATGTTGGCAATAGGAAAAAACCTTGCTCTTCTGATGGATTAAGGTCGATCATTGCCATCTTAGTTCTCATGTTAGTAGAAAGAAAGAACCTTACTTTTCTAACAGATTAAGATCGATTTTTATTGACTTAACCAACTTCCTTACATTGGTAGCAAGAAAGAACCATACTCTTCTAATAGACTAAGGTCGATTCTTACTAACCTAACCCTTTCTTTTCAACTATATTGATTTGTTAGGTGACATTCGAAGGACAAATCTTATTTGTTCTTCCATTTGGATAAATTTTATAAAAATAGAGATTGATAATTATCCTCTCAAATTAAGCTTTAAAACATAAATAACTAGTCCATAGCCAGTCAACATCTATCTTAATTTTAAGCTTAAGTAATAGGGTTTAATACTCTAGAATTTCGAGCCAATACTATAACCTTGAGATTTGAGCCCCTAAATTTAGGGCATCGATTAACATTATCCATTTTAGTTCAAACTTCATAGTAAGGCTAGAAAGTTAGATGAAGTATTCTTATGAAGTCAATTTCTTGGAATAAACTATATAAAAAGAACTAATTTGATAAAAATATTAATTTATCAATAAATCTGATAAATATCAAAAACATGAAATTCGAGCTTTAAAATATAATGAGATATTAGAGATATGTTACTTAACTTATAAAAATAATAAATAAAGTGAATTATATATAATATACATGTATTTACATATGATATGCATTATATGTATTAAATACATATATAAAATAATAATAATAAATTATTAAAATAAGTTAAAATAATATAAAATAATGGAAAATCAATTAAAAAAAGAGATGTGGTCATATGGGAATAATTAGCAAACATGAGTCATCACTAGAATAATGAAGGGTGACATGTAGTGCGTAGTTACAATTAGGAAAATGGAAAAAATTACATGTGGCAATCATATATAATTTTTATTAAATTAAACTAACTTGAAAACCTATAAATAGGACTCAAACCCTCAATTATAATATTTTAGGACTTTGAAAATAAAAGAACATAATTTATGAAAATTAGAAAAAAATGAAATAAAAATAGAACAAAAATTAAGGGAGAATCAAGTCTAAGGTGGTTCATATACTAAAACACAACCTAACATTGAGCTACTTTGGGGACAAAGAAAGGACAACCAGGTGAGGTGTTCCGATAAGGTTCAATGGCTCGGTGGTGGTTAAAGACGACCGGTTTAGTTGAACTAAAATTCTACCTGTATCTTATTTAATTTTCTAATAATACTAATTATTGCTAATTAATTTTAAAAATTGGTTTTTTGGGGTTATTTTAGGTGTAGATTAATTTAGTAATTTTATTTTAATTAAATAATTAGTGGAAATATAGGGTCTTTAAGAAAATACCCTATTTAGGCAAAAATTGAATTAATTTTTATAAATATTAGATCATGTTGTTTTAAGCTCAATTTTTATATATAATACAATTAATATAAATAAATATATTTAATTACGGTAACAATAATTTTCAAAATTAAGTATGTTTACTATTTTTTGTAATTATTTTAGATAAAACTACTAGCTTTACTTATTTATTAAAATAATCAGTTTTTGACGAAATTAATGAATGTGCCATACATGTTTTGACTATTGGAGGTTTATAAAGATATTTGAATCACTTAATTTTTATCTCACACATAAATTTGTATATTTACCTTAAATTTTCGTAATTTCAAGCTAAAGCCGCTATTTTTGTAAAAATAAATAATAGCTAATTTAGTGTAATTCATATTAAATAATTAAACTACATATTTTTGTGAGTCTATAGCATTTTTCATGGAATTAATTGGGCTCATATTCTATTTATCACATATTTTCCTAATATAAGCTTATATATTAACCTCATATTTAAAATATTAAATAATACTATTATAATAATTGGTAAGATTGTGCAAGATTAGTATTTTAGGTATAAAATATATGTTGTTCAAGTTTGAAAAGTATAATTTTTAGGGTTTTTAGTTTAGAATTAAGGCTTGCTCAAGTAAATTACGAAGTTAGGATAATACGCGGTCGAGTTAGTAGTGAGAATGGGTATTGTTAGGCTTTTGATAATATTGATTAGTCTTTATTCTTACGATATATTAATAGTACTTGAAATAATGATCGTAATGAGATAAATTTTATTGAAATTGGATAAGGAATGAGTAAAATACGGTCAAATGAAGTTTAAAAAAGTAAGAATGAAAGCTTATAAGAGTTTGGGTTCGACCCATATTTAACTTGAAGATTGTGTTTATATTTTCATAGGTATGGTAAGTAAGGAAGGCTCACATTAGGAAGTTTAGGATTTTGCACTACTCTTAAGCCTAGGTAAGTGGATCTAACCCACGCTTAGAGTAGATATATTGCTACTCATAACATTGCGTGTTGTTTGATCTTATGTTAATTGAATATGACTATATCTTGATTAAACTCACATAATACTATGGTAGATGTTGATGTGGTGATTTTGAATGACAGTAGCTATATCTTGATTAAACTATTATGTTGCTTTGTTAGCTGTTGATGTGGTGTTTATGAATGATAATACTAACTAGGGAAGTCGAGTGATTACTAACCTATCTTTTGGGTGATCACCTAAGTGAACCTTAAGTAAGATGCTAAAATTTTGCTAAGGAGAGTTTGAAAACTAGAAGCAAATAACTGAAGATTGATTATGCTAATGTTATACTCGAGTAGCTATTACATGTTATGGCACAAAAAGGGACCTATGGATAAGAATTTTTAAAATGAGACTTCCAAGTGATCAAGAAAAATCATGGCTTTATAAACTTAGTTTTAGAAGCATATAAATTCTCATTGCCTAAACATCTTAACTATTTTGATAGTCTAATTTGGTAAACTACAGTGTATAATCTAATTTTGTAAAACAAAGTTGAAGGTCCTACTCCTAAGTAGCTCCTTATTGCCTTTTTGATTCAGTAAACTATAGTATATAGTTTAATTTGGTTAGGGGTCCTACTCCCAAGCAGCTGATTGTTACCTTTTTGATTTAGTAGACTATAGTATGTAGTCTAATTTGGTTGGGGGTCCTACTCCTAGGTAACTCCTTATTGCCCTAGGTTCCTAAATGTTATATCTAGATAATTGGGTATGTTGACTAACTAAATGAGGATATTAAAGGGCATAGGATATTAGTACCGATGCATGTTATGTATATGAGCATAGCATATTGCATTGCTAGCAATAAATGCCTAATTAGGCTAATGTATATGTAAAGTTGAACCTGTTGGTTATGATTGAAATGTTTTAATTGTGATATTACCTATATTATAGTAATTGTTATCTAGTCTAGCTCAACCTTTAGCTGAAGGGATAAAATGTTTTATCTTTACGTTGACAGCATTGTGAAGGGCTTAACATTAGGGGAGATGTATATTGAGAGTATGAGTTGGAGATAACGACTTTTAAATGGGACTTGTACTAAGTCAAGAATCTTACTATTTAGAAGAAGACAAAAGAAAAAGGATGGTTCATGTTTTGATGTAAATATTAGGTTATACATATAAGTTGTAACAAAATATCCAATTGAACTTCAACGTAATAATCTCATTATCACATAATTAAAGTTTTCTTTTAATGAATGAGTAGGTTGAGTTATATTGTTAACAGGTATTCTTGTATGATAGTGTATTTTGTGCTAAGCTAAGATGTGACATAAGGAACTTCGGATCATAGGGATTTAATTGCTAAAATACAAAAAAGTAAATTAAGGTCATAAAGAATTATGGCCAAATTGTAGAAAAAAAAATTGCTTATTGATATATAGCAGAATACAAATTTCTAAAGTTGTTCTTAATAAAAACTAAAAAGCTTAAGTATGCAGTATTCAATCCAAACATATACATTAACATATATAGTTTAGTATTTGCTACTCTTTCCCCCTACTAACATATATATAGTATACACCATTGTCAAAGCACAAAAGAAATAAAAAGGGAAAGGCAAGTAAGAAGAATTGAGACTTTCTCAATTTAAGCTCTAATACAGAATTCTAAAGTTACCATGCCATGAGATTCCTTCTTCAAAATTAAATTCATACAAGCCCTACAAAACAAAATAAAAATATAAAACAAAGAAAAATAAAACTAATAGAACTAAAAACTAACACCTAAAACTAAATTTACTCTACCTATAATTAAGAGAAGTTCATTAAAAAGTACCACAAACTGGCAAGAATAATACCTTCCTAAATATAAAATATATAATAAACAAAGAAATCCCAAGTTAGCAAGTAAATCATTAAAGCACATCCTACTAATTCTCTCTCCATCTCTTATCACTTGGTATGTTCCCAACAGAGGAAAACACAAGCTCATATCTCATTGACATCTTCTTCATAATGAAAATATATCAGTACACAAGAGACTCTTTAGGTGTGAAGAATTACATGCAAATTTCAATATAGCATCTATGAAGCATAATTAGAAAATAATCAATCCTTTTGTCAAACACAACGTCAAAATAAATAGTTGACTAGTCTCTAATTTCATAATCCTAATATCAAAACAACATAAGGTCAATTAGTTAGTAAATGAGTAAATTAGTAAGTTAGTTAGCTCACATTGCAAAAAGACATGAAAGAGAACTCAAAAAGTGCAAAAATTCATAAAAGATTTTAAGATTTATGAGCACATCTAATTTGTATTCTTTGTTAAAGTTTATGAATTAGCTATTTTGTGTCCGAGAAAATAATTAACTATCATATGAAATCAATAAATCAAAACAAAATTAAACATTCATGGTATGTCAAGAACTAAGTTTATCTTTTTAATTACAAATTCTAAATAGAAAGAGAGAAAAACAAACATGCACAGAAGAATAGAGATATAAAAAGAGAAAAACAAGAGCGAAAAAGTGAGAAGACCTGCACGATCCTTGATTTTTGAAAAATAAAACAATTGGAAGCCGAAAATTTTAATTTATGAAAGGTAGATCACGAATGAGGATCATAGTTTAGGATTACGGGTGTATTCCTTGCTTGTGATTCTCTCCACAATTCTTTTTTTATTATTTACCTATTTTCCAATGAAGACCACACCCAAGTCTATGAGCACGATTCCTACCTATACTTCTCTTGACCTCTTTGCTAATCAACCCCTCATGAATTCTCTTTGGATCTTAGGAAAGCTAATTCTTATAATGCATTGGAAAAAATTATATTCATGCTGCTAACTTAAAAATAATGTAGATGGATCTTTTTTTTCAATGAGAAGATGATAGAAACGAAATAACTAAAATTGCATAGATAGTGAGAAAAATTCTATTTGAATTGCATCTACTATGGTCCCATGGGAAGGTGTACCATTCTCACAATGCTAAAGAAGATGGAGGAAACACTTTTCTCATCAACCAATTACTCTTCTTTAGCTTGGTTCCCTCAAAATGACCCATAGTGGGTTTAGAAAGAGAAGAAGTATTTATAATAAGTGTCCACTCAAATTTAATAACATATCTTGGAAATTTCAAGCACTCCATCTCAAGTTTTACTTCTCCTACAGAAGATCAACTGTCAAAAGACAAAGAAGGCACAAAAACATTTAAATGAACTTATGGTTTAGCCTCTCTAACTATCTCCCATAGGGTTAGAAAATCTACATTTTCTTTAGTTTTTGCAGGAAGCTTTTCTAAATTGATAGTATTAGAAATAATCAGTTTTCTCCTCTAATACCTATTTCTCTAACTTCAACTATGCTTCCTTATTATTGTTGTTAGGACCCTCTCTAACTCTTAACTCCTTTTCTAATTCCATCACCAACTTAATCTCTTTGTTATTAATAAACTCTTCATTGTATCCAGAATAATTATTCTTTGCAAGATAATTGGAGGGGTTATTATTTGAAGACCTAAAGCCATATAAAGTAGAGTATGGAAAAAGGGCATAACTATTAAATCAAATGTACCATATCTCTCCTAATGCTCATTAACCAACTCCACTTTAGACTTACCTCTTGGTTGCACATTTACTTGTATATGTAGTGAGCATGGCAAAGTGGCTAAAATATGGGTTGATTCATTAAAAGTGCAAGGATCCTTTGTTAAACATTTTTTCATAACTTTTATGAGAATTTCTAGAAGCTTCTTTCTTGGTTGCTCATCTTAGAAATTAGGATGATATGTGTATAAAGTAAAATTCTAGCATCCATAGGAACAATAAGGGTACCTATAATACTAATTCGTATCCCAAAAATTTATGGCTATGAGTTCCTTATATCTACTACTATTGTGTGCACTCTAGTAGTTATTTGCTTGATTCCACCTACCATATTCCATCTCAATCTCTATAACAATGCAATTTAAATCAATAATCTACAAGAATTCTAAACCTTAAATTTCAAAAATAATGAAATAAAATCTATTGATGCAAATAAAGAAAACAAACTAAGATGCAAAATCAACCAATGCAAATAAATAGAAATATATACCAAAAATAATTTTTTATTCAATATTTTGATTTTTTTTTTAAATTCAAAGAGTGGTGAGAATATAAGATCCAAGGCATTCCCAATGTCTTAGCCATAGTCCCTAACAATGGTGCCAAAAATTTAATATGAGGTAAGTGCACGTATTAGTTTTATATTATAGCAAATCTAAGTACAAATATCAATCCTTCAAAGACTACCTATAAGTGCGAATACTAGTACTAATCCTTTCCTAATATCTAACCCAATAAAAAAATTCAATTAACTAAGAATAATTGAATTAAACTATTTTAATAAGAACTAGAGAAAGAACAAATAACAAGATAAAATATAATTAAAGTTAACTACAAATGCATGAACTTAGTATTCAATTATTGATCCCATAGAATAGCTATGCAATTTATCAATCTTGTTTCTGTTTATTGGATCTTAGGAATTCTTAATTTGAGTTAATTGAACTCACATCTTGTAAACCCAATGAAATTTCAATAACCCAAAAGTGGAATCAGATGGAGTCCTTAGATAGTCCTTAGAACCACCTTAAACATGATAATAATACCTAAGTAAAGGAATCAAATCTTAAGTGTTCGACCAAAATCCTAATTGAAGTAAGCCTTGAAAACCTAACTAAACGAGCAAGAAGCCTATTACTTAAAAAACCCTAGAATATTATTGAAACCCTAAAATGACCATCTAACCTTAATTAAGTGATCAAATACCTTATTGTCACCAATAAATACTAATAGTAAGGTTGAATCGATTAATACAAGTGATCGGTAGTACTAAGCGATTCGAACCTTAACTTTCAAGCTCGTACGTAGGTCAAATTACCATAAATGAGCACCAAACCCTAAGGGAACCCTAAGTACATGTGTAAGGCATTTATAATATCTAAATTATAGTGTCAAAGTCCAACCAAACCCTAAATACAACCTAATTGCACCTAATTAGCCTAATCATGCCTAATCACCACTAATTACCCTAATCAAACCCTAATCCTTAACTAACTTCCATCTTGATTAGCTATAAGTCAATCATGATTAATGACCAAAAGACAAACTCTTATCCCTTCTTAAAATATCTTGTACTCTTAGGAGACAAGATCTTAGCCAAATTGGCAAAAGGCACATGAAGTATATGGTCCCCATTTGGTACTTATCCTTGTTTTCCCAAATCACTCATCACTTGTCCCCCTACCTTTCCTCACTTCCACAACTTGCCATCCTTTTCCCCCTCCCTCATTTTTTAGTTTCTCAAACCCTAAAATATGTTTAAAAACTCCTTCAAACTTCATCTTAAAGATCAAGCCTAAACTCCTTCTTCTTCCTCTTCTTAGCTACCACTGACCACCCTAGTGCCAACCCCTATAACTTCACCACTACTACTCCAAATCACTTCAAACCAAGTCCCACGCCTCAGATACACATTACCTTTGTTTTTAGACACACTCACACCCCCTTATACACACCAAGGCTCACGACACATAACTACAAACAGAGGCCTTCCACACTTCGCTCCAATAAGAACTTAAGTTAGGTTCTTCCTTAGATTTCTTGCAAAATAATGATAGATACTAATATTTTCTTTCTTAAAACTTATTTTACAGTAACTCCCTAGAAGTTATAAGGTAATTTAAGAAGGTCCACTAAGGTAAGTACATGAAAAACCACCTTTAATAGAAGTTATAACACAAATAGGTTATGTTACGTAGAGTAGTGTAATTGTTAGTAGAAAATCTTCAAGTAGGTTGATGAGACTCTTGTTTTTCATGCATGCTGCCCCATATATGTTCCCCCACAACACTTCTACACACTTTTGTGAAGTGGTTATGGTTTTAGATTAGTAGAAACATAACTTACATAAGTCAAAACACCATAAAAATCAAGTGTTGCATGAAAATGGAGGTTTTGACCCTAGAAGCAACTCCTGGCCACCACTATCTTTAACCTACCAAATCTATAATTTTTGTTTAATAGCATAATGACATTTTTATTTAGTGTTAAGTATGGTTTAGGACTTAATTAATTAAGTTAAGTAAACTAAAGTTTGGTTAAGGCCCTAAACTAGCTTAGTTAGTGATTATAGGCTTAAGAATGGTGTTAATAACCTAAAGAACCATAATGGAAAAATCTATTACCATATTAAATATGGGCTAAACTTAATTCCAATATTGGGCTTAAGTCTAAAAAGACAAGTGGGCTTGAGCCTAAGGCCCTAAATAGTGAAGTAGACGCAAAAAGCCTAAAAGAACCAATTTAGGAGCCTATGTAGCTAGATGACCAGATCTGAAACCTTAGGTAAAAGGTTTAGGAAGAGTTATTTAGAAGGCCCACAAAACCCAAAGGCCCATCCAAGGTACCTACCATAGCCTCCTTAGTAATTTAGGGCCCTAAACTTAGTAAAAAGGCCTATTTAGGCTTATAAGAGCATCACCAGGGCTCACTTTAAAACTTTAAAGAGTTAGGCAAAAAAGGACCATTTAAAATACTTAAAAAAAGCCCAAAATTATTAAACATAATGCCTAAAGTCAAAAACTAAGCCCAAGGCCCAAAACTAGGCCTAAATCCTAAAATGACCCAACTCATAACTTGGGCCCATGACTTTGTAGGGCCTAAACCGAAAACTTATTGATTCAAAAACTTAAAATTAACTTCACAAAATGAAAGAACATTTGAAAACAATGAAAACAACTACAAATCATCGAAAATAGAGTTAAAATGAAGAAGATATGACCAAATTATGGAAACAACTAACTCTGGGATAGTGAATGGTAAGCCTAGTTAATTGGTACAAATGGATTACTCATAAAACTTAATTATCTTCTTCAGGAGATGAGAAGTTTGACTTAGACACCATAGAGGATTATTGGGACTACTGAGCATCATAGCTTAATGAGTATACTGGCCCCTACTTTACTTGTTTGTAGTTGTAGTTAGCAAAATACTTAATTACATCTAATAACTAAAATGGTTGCATGCTAGGGCAAATGGGAAATTGTGTATGTTTGATATGATCGACCTTATTTGCAAAAATATCTTAAGTTGATATGAAAATTATATGCTTGTTGTATTAGAGCTTAAGGTCTTAGAGTGTCTATATATTATGATTAGTTACCCATGAATCAAACTAATGAATATTTGATCCTTAATTAAACCAAACATGCATCGTATCTTATAACATGATAATATAGGTGTTAGCATCAAGTAGTAGAATGGGGGATCATGCTTAGAGGATTCATATTGTATTTTGTGTATTGAAAGTTATTATCGTACGACGTACATTGTATGACATGTTCCTGCCTCGACTTTTGGGAACTACTTAGCTTTGGGGAATGCTACCTTTTGCTTGAGGTCATGTCGTGTCTACTGTTGATGGTGATATTAATGACAAGAGATTTTGAATTGGACATAGATACCTAGATCCTGATGTACTGAAATACTTCCTAACATGGGTAACGGTGGACGTCAAAATCGAGTTATATATAGTTATCAATAGACTGTATATACTATTGCATTGCATATGTTTGACCATGCATTCATATGCTTATTAAATAACTTGCTTGATATTACTTATTATAGAGTAGGTAGGTTACTCACTAAGCAGTTGAGCTTACCCCCTCATAGTTTATTATTGTAGCAGGACTTATGGCTGGAGCCGAGCTGTAGGATGGCCGAGGTTAATAGCGCTAGTTAGAATTAGGATGTAAAGAAGTTGAGCACTCGAGCGAACAATTTGTTTATATATATATGAACTCTCTTTAATTTCCCATTATTAAGTATCTTTAGTTTGTTGAGTAGTATAGACTACATACAGTGATTTATCCTGGTATTGTATGGCTAATTTATGGGAAACCTGATATTCCTACTTATTTATGTTCTGCTAGTGATAATTTAGATATCTTAACTTTAATTTATATGTTCTGCTATTACGGAATGCTAGTTACT
Source organism: Lumnitzera littorea (assembly GCA_024138015.1). NCBI lineage: Eukaryota > Viridiplantae > Streptophyta > Magnoliopsida > Myrtales > Combretaceae > Lumnitzera > Lumnitzera littorea. The sequence goes on along the minus strand of JAMXBB010000005.1, from coordinate 40,990,865 downwards.
AGGAAAAGGTCGTAGTTATGAATGCCTTATGTAGTATACTGAAGACTCCTGATCAAGGATGGTGCTTGATCTCAGATTTTCACGTATTATACGGTGATACTACCATAACTTGACCCCCCTCCAAGTTGTGACACATCTCAAATTAACTACTAACCTTAAGTATATCTTGCTTGAATCGCTTCTATAATAAAATATCTTAAGATCATATTAACTTCTTGTCTTAAGATCATATTAAGTTCTTGAATTCTACTCTAAGATTGTCCTAATTTAGAGAAATCAAATAGCTAAATGTTTTAGTTTGTTCAATTACTTCTAATTACACCAGTCTATTTACTGTAGGATTTTGCGAACTCTATAACAAAGTTAAACATTGAATTAATAACCTGGGTAAATATTAATTTAAAGATAATAAAGTACAGTGCAATTAGATCATGATAAGAAGAAATTATATATTGATAATAAAAGAAAATTAATTATATAGAACATTAAGGTTCACAATAATTAAATACTAAAACTAAATTAAAAAAAAAATAAAAGGAGAAATCTATTATATTAATTGTCTATTGGTTGTCTCCCAAATTATAAGGCTTATAAGGTTATTTACAATACAAAAGGAATCTTGACTTATATCTCTAATGTAGCCTCAAAATATCTTTTACACATCTTCAATATTTATTCTTTCTAAATCTAGCTCCTAGTAGAAAATATATAGAAGCATGGTATCTTTTAAGGCTTTAAATCTTTCCAAAAATAAGAAGACTTAAAAAGAATAGCATATTCACACCCTAAGATCATAGCTATGATTCCTAGGCATCATCTTCTTCTTTACATGCACCACTTATAATTTAATGAAATTCTTGGACAAAAGGTATACATTTATGTTATTACACATGATCCTCTTTGGACTTTAATTCATGCCATATCTTGACTTGCTTGAGTAGTTCAGTTAATGCACTTTTCTTTTAAAGTTTCAAAACTTCATCAAATTCTTTGAAAAACTTGTTAAAATCTTCTACAACACCTATAAATAAAATCACAAACAATTAAGCTCCACATTAGCTACAATTAACATAAATAATACATAAAACTATATAAAACTACCCTAAATTATATATGCCATATGAGTGTATTAGTACATAAAAACTAAAAAGTGTATTTATATTGTAGGGACTTATAGTGAAGAGACACATCAAATTGCACCCAATTGAGCAACAAGGACTCCATGTAAGTTTAAGATCAATATGTAACTACATATTTTTAATACCATTTCATAGTACTTAGTGGCTTGAGGTTATACTTGGTTGTACGTATGCTTATGTGTATCTAATCATGATTGAACTAATTTGTGATTTGTTTTGCTAGATTGGGATATGTTGAATTGCATGGAATTGATTGGTTACCCTCAATTGGAATTAGGCTATATTTTGTACTTCAGTTCATTAACTTAAGTTTAGGGTTTTGTTTTACTTAGACATTCAGGTTCTTAGATCACTTATCATATATTGGTCTTTAACTATCCTTTGATTCATCCTTAAATTTATCCTTTAAGTATAGTTCATTCAAGAATCCTTTAAAACGTCCTCTAACTAATCCTCTAAATTTAACCTTACTGTATTTTGCGCATATACAACCTTTGATTTAGCTTTTGACTACACCTCCAATACAACATTCACTTAAAAGCTTCTAATCTATCCTTTGATTTGGCACATATCCCATACTTTTAGCAAATTCTCTACAACTTCAGTTCACTCCCAATCATGACCTATATCAAACACCCTTTACAACACTTACTTAGTTCTAGTTCAAAATAAATCTCACTTCGTGAAATTATTTACGTAACCTTTAAATTACATATTATTAGTATTTCACCACCAAATCTCACATGCTTATGTCCAACACTTCCAACATTTAAGATTTATTCCCATAACACTACTCAACACTAGATTAGGAACAAAATCAACGAAAGTTAGATTCTATATATGATCCTTAGAAAATTATCTAGTGTACTTTCTCAAAATAGCAATTTATTAGGACTTAGGGACCTAAAAATTAGAGAGCAATTTAGAAAATATTTTTTTATGAAAGATTCTTCATAACAATTTCTTATATATCATAAGTAATTGACAAAAAAAAAAAAATGAAGTCGAAACAACAACTTTAAGGGTTTTATAAACAAAAGTGAAATCAACTTGGTTTTAATAATTTCTTAAGAGTAGTATATTTAGATACTTAATTTCAACAAAATAATATTTTTTTTTCCTAAAATCTCATACAAAGTATTCTAAAATACCTTTTCCACTATTCTTGAATGTAATTTCCTATTTTTAGTAATTAATTGGAAATCAAACCAATTTCGAAAGCTTACTAGAAACCACCTTTACAACCACCAACGGCTAGGCACTATTTGTCAACTAGCCTAGATAGGTGATTTTCCTTCAAACGCTAACCTAGGTTTGTTTCCAGCAACCACCTATACCTTCAAACCTTCACCAACCCAACTTTACACTATATTTTTGTATATTTCTTTAAATTATTTCCCAAGTCTTTTTAGGGCACTCCTTAATTTTTTTCCTACTCACAATTGACCAAAATAGACTATTGTAGGATAGTTTTACTTAAATAGGCTGCTTGGGTAGGTTAGGCAAATTTTTCCTACAAATGTCACAAATTTGACTTATTTCCTCTTAATATGTGTCATTAATCCCCCTAAATTGACCATTAACATGCTCCTTAGTCTTGCTACACCTAAAGTAGTGTTCTCTACACTGCCACTTAGTTTTTGCTTAATTTTGTTAATTTTTTTGTAATTATTTTAATATATTTTATGTATTTTAGGTAATTACGCATATATAAATTACCGTTAATATAAGAAAGCACTCCTAAATAATATTTAGTGTCATTTTATAATTTATAGCAACCATATAATTTATCTTTAATAATTTGTTCTGTACATTTTCAATAAATAACAAATAATATATTTATAGTTAATAATTCAATTATATTACAATTTTATTATTTTGTTTTCTTCAATCCAACTCCTCGAGGCCACTTCTACAATTTTTTCCTAGCTTTCTCATAAAAATCAAGCTTAATCAAATAGCTTTTCTAATCACCTTAAATTTTGTGTATCAATTGTAAATTGTCTAATTATGAGCTTACTACTAATTTTGTAGGGCCTCATGCTCCAGAAGTGCACATTTCGTAATTGGCCAGTGAAAATTGAAGTAGGAGATCATAGTTATGTTAAAATAAGTCCATTCAAAGGACTTAGACTATTTGATTCAAAGGATAAGTCAAAGGGAAACTAATAACCTATCATGGAATAGTGGATTGGTTTTGAAAATTGGAGGAAGCTACCTGAGAGTCTAAGACTATGTTGATGGAACAATATTCGTGGCTCTTCCGATTACTAAGTTAGTAAGAAATATAGCTGTAATAAGTTTATATTAGTGAATATGGTAGGAAATATTATAAACAAAAGTTTTGATGACGAAAATTTTCTAAAAGTGGGGTATAAATGTAAGCCCCACAATTGGATGGTTTGGAATTAGTATATAAAATTTAGAGTGATAGCAAAAATTGTTAGTTTGATCCCTTATTTTATGACAAAGGTAGAAAAATTAATAGAGGGGGGCCTAAGAGTGGATTTAACAAAATAAAATAATGAAGTAATAACATAAATGAATTGCTGCATATGCATATTTTACTCATGATTCATCATAAATGTGCAAATTGAGTTCTAATAATTAATGAGCCTTTAGGGATAAATAAATGGATGCTAAGAACTATAAAATGACATGAAATATTATTTAAGGGTATGTATTTGCATCAAATATATTCTATGTAAATAAATATATACCTGTAATTATCTAAAAACACTAATTATATTCCAAATAAATAAAGAAAAATAGAATAAAAACTAAAAAATAAAACAAAAATATGTGGTAGCTAAGAAACATGTGTTTAGAATGTAGAAACTTATTATTTTGATTTGGGTGTATGTAGGATGAAATTAAGATATAGGAAACACTCGAATAAGGCCAAATAGGGACACTTGTTGGCTTTGAAGATATTTCATTCCTCCTATCACAACTCACGAAGAAAGGAATCACATTCGAGTGAGGATGGCCACTTGAGGAGGTGATTCAAAAAATCAAGGGAATCCTAACTTTGACTCAGATTATGACAATGCCAATGTGGTGATTGAATTTGTTCTTGCAAAATTTCAATAATTAACCAATTTTTACTTTTTAATACTCAATATAAAGTACATATACTAAGCTTATTCTTGGCTCTTGAAGTATAAAAAATATTAAAAAATTTAGATTAGAGTTCTATGTGAGAAAGCCAATTAAATACTTTGCAATTACAACTCTTAAGTAGATTGTCACTTGAAATGTCCTTATGATCCTAAACTTAATAATGTGTAGATGGTTTTGATAAATCTTGTAGTGCATAAGCAATTAAGCGATATATTACAAAACTGATAGTGAATAAATAAAGAGTGTATGGATGAGAAAATCAGGAAAGCATATAAAGTAGCTTTACCTTTGTACGTCAATCCACTCTTTGAGCCTAAGGCTAAAGTTATAGTTATCCACATTATAGTTCCACTATTTGAAGAAAACTTTATATAGATGTTAATAGTTCTAATGATTCTACCTTACCTCTAAGTCATAAGTACAAACTCTCCCTCTTAAGTTCATTGAAATAGTATCCCACTAATTTTTTATGAGATTAGTAACTCCATTGAGGATTACAATAGATTTTCTCACACTTTTACACTATACTTAGTAAAATGAAATTCTCATGTTTTGAGCTATATCTTCATCTTTTGATTCTTCTTCTACATGTTCTTTGTAAACTTCATAAATTTTTTATAAGGGCTCAAAATCAAGCATAAGTAGCCATCGATATTCTCTATAATCTACAAGCTTAAAATTAAATTACAATCGATAAAATTCGAACTTGTAATGACAAGAGAACCCTAAAACCCTAAATGAAGAATCAAAAAACCCTAACCCTAACTTAAATCATAAAACTCTAAATATAAAACCCTAAATATTTAGCTAAACCACAAATTTACTCGAAACCCTAAAATTCCTCCACTATATATGTAATCCAATATAAGAGGAGTTGAAGTAGAATACTAAACTACAGTGAAGAATTTCGTTAAACTAAGTTGTACCTAATTAGAATAACTAAATAAATAAGTAGATAAATCGATAAATGAATAAATAGATAAAATTTTGTATAGTAGAGTGTAGATTTGCACCAACCCCCTTCCCCATTGTAATTTCATGTAGCATGTGGCAAATGACTTAACAAATGCATACCCTTATGAGACCACTTTAATTTAAAATTTTGGGGCTATTTTTTTCCACTTGATGAGACCATGTTAACTGCCATCAATTATCATAAAAAAGCCAAGTTCACATCTACCTATAAACCCTTGCAAGGATGAGTTGATTTGCTTCCATTAAGGGTACGATTGTTCAATTTAATGGAGAGTAAAATCACATCACTACATTTCCCTATTGTCCCCTTCAAGTGCCAACCATAAACCCCTAACTACACATACCTACTTTTCTTTTACATATTCTCACCTCTCCATCACTCTAAAGTTCCTTTCGATGACTCCTTCACAACCCGCACTAAGAACCCTAAGTACCTCCTTATCCACCACCTTTTCTACTCATAAAACTACCTACAAGAATCACCACTTTTGGTCCATTTTGCCGTAGCAAGGAGCTAACTAAAAAAACTTGCATGAAGACTAAGTAGGCTACCATGTAGAGTCGTATTTTCAATATTCTATGAGGGCAAGAATCGAAGATAACAAGTGAAGTAGCTTGGAGCACACTAGGAATACTACCAAGGGTGTAAAAGGAAACAAGAAGGAAAACCACCACCTAATAGTAAAGTTTTCCTTTATCCTTTCCTTATATTTGACTTTCATATTATAATATGATGTAATACTTAGGTTGAGCTTTGTATTTAGAAGTTTTCTCATGAAAAATCTTATTAATGTTTTAGCTTGAGCAAGTAAGAGTTAATATAAGGATAGTCTTAGAAAATCTCTTATTGCATGTACCTATGAGATGTATATTGATGTTTCTTCAAGATTTGTAAAAGGAATAAGTAGGGATTCTACAACTTCTCAAGTAGGATGAATGCCCAAGATCCTTCCTTAGGTTGTATGACTTGTTTTCTTAAAAATCATGTCTTAAAAACCTTATCAAGTATTCCTTAGGTGGACAAAAACGAAAATATTAAAAAAACCAAAGTTTTTTCTTTATAACACCCCTCTTAGAAGCCTTGACAAGGTTGCTTACAAGATGGCCACATCATCTCCTTCTTTTTATAATGATGATTTAGGAAAGATAATAGTGGTTTAAGACTTATCTAAGGAAGATAAATACTATATTAAAACTTTAGATGCAAAATCGACCTAGAAATCTTGAATTGGGACTAAAACTAACCTAAATGGCCTAAGAAATGCCATTGTCTAGAATTGAAACCCATCTTAAAATCCTTACTAAAATATTTTTAATTAAGTTTTAGGCCCAAATAAATAAGTCGATCCCAAGTACTAGGCACTAAATAGCAAAAATGGGTAAAAACCACAACCTAGACCATAACTAACAAAACAAGCCAAAAACAGAACATGTAAAGTAATTTTACAAAACTAAAAGGTTTAATTAAAGGCCCATTAAAACTTTAATAAGCTTAATAGAATAAAAACAAAGCGCATTTTGAAAACTAATTAGAAATAAGGTCCAAAAGCCCATTACTTAGGCCTCTGAGATAAAGATAAAAAGCGAGCCATAGAATAAATATGAACCCTAATATATTGATCCCATACATATAACTAAGGCCTAAGAAAAGTTTGAAACTTGATAGGAATTGAATTTATACAAAGAAAAACAATGCAAAATGAAACATAGAAGACCCAACAACTTGAAGGTTTGAAACTTTCTAAGCTAATACAAAAAATTTTGGGTCCTACTTTCAAAAAGGGACCATAGCGCGAGGAATTATATCCAAAAATGATAGAAAATGATTATAAGAATGCAAAAATTGAAGTTAAAATGAAGAAGTTATGATAAAATGAAGATTTAGCTTGAACTAGGAATTACAGCAAAAATAGTAGAACAATTAGATAGTTGCCCAATTTCTTATTAGTACTCTTTCTTGACTATCATAGGTGATCTTGACTTTGATTCAAACCTACTTTCCAATTACTATGGCTTGTAAGATTCTATGACCAAATGAGTATTCTTATGAATGTTAGTTATTTGCTTATGGTTTAGCTGCACTTAAATGAAGATAATAAATTGTGTGTTTAGGGATTGGAAATTTCATGTAATTGGAATTTCATGATTGTTGTGTTAAGGTATGATAACATACGATAACAAAATTGCTTGTTATCTGTTGTAAATGTTTAACAATATCTATTTGATTATTATAATAAACTAGAAATAGCAATATCTAGCTAAATAATTAGACCGGATCATATATGACACCTTTTGCATCATATAAATTTTTTCCATCACATCACATGTGTGGGATGGAAGGGTGTTATGGGGGTTAAGATTATTATTATTTGAGTTTTTGCATGGTGTACATATGCAACATGACCCTACCTTGGCTTTTATGATTACTAAGCACTAAAGATGCCAACTACCTAACTAAAGGCACTATCTTAGAGTGCATTATTTAGGGGTGAGTAGACTGCGTGTACTATTCACACTTATACTCTTAGCTTAAGAATTGAGATTTGAAATTAACATAAATTAAAGGAATGGTATGAGAAGAAAGAATAGAGAGAATATGAAACATGTGTATGATTAGTAACCAAGGGTGCTTAGAGCTTAGGTTTGATGGTTGAAGTAACTCTAGCGTTGGCTTTGAGAGTGTAATCTAGAGCTATATACAATTACCAATTTGGCTGTATATAATTGTTTGAGCATACGGTTACTACATTCATACAGTTGGTAAATAAACTTGCTTTCAATTGTGTGAAGGTGTAGTATGAGGAATATTCACTAAGTTGGATGAAGCTTACACCCCTTTAGTTTTTTGTTGCAGAACTACCTTTGGCTTATACTAGAGTAAGCTATGCTCGAGGTTAGTTATAATAGCTAGGATTTTGAGGGAAGGAAGAGAGAGACTAAGAGACTATTTTCTATTTGTGAGATTCTCCTAGATATTGTTGTATTTTGATGATAGTAGCTAAAGACTATTGTAGGACTGCCATTATCATTATTATTGTATCATACCTATTCTTTTGCTAGGGCCATGTCCCTATTCAAGATGAATGTACTTTATAAATTTATGCATTTGAATGTTATGAGTAAATTGAATGTTTCAATACTACGTAAGGATGCACACTTATTGGAAGATGCCTTGTATATCATGTCAAGGGTTTTGGACTAGTTGATGAGCTGAAGGCATTTAGGGAGGTATACAGTAGGCTGTCATGATATTTGTACCTCTCAAGGCTTGACATCAACTAATTCCTCTACCTTCCTTGTCTTCTTATTGTATATTTGATAGGCTTTATTGGTTAAAGAGTATCATAAGAATATTCCTTCATCAGGTTTTTCATCAAACTTCTTAAGATTTCCTTCTATCTTCGTGATGTAAAATTTACTTTTGAATATGTGGAAATAAGATATAGTTGGCTTCCTTCCTTTGTACAGTTTGCATGGTGCCTGTTGAACTTCGTTTTTCACCCTTCCAGTTCTTTTAAAAAATTAAGTCTTCTTTAAACTAATCAGTACTAAATCCTACCTGTTTAATATCGATCTTCGACTAGGGTTTAAAGAAAACCATTTATTTTTTCAATTTAAAAAGGTATTAGAGTCTTTACTTGACCAGAGTTGAGAAAAAGAGTTAAGTTATAATCAATTTGGTGGATTGGTTATAACTTAACTACTGATCTATTGAAAAAAACCAATTTATAAAACAGTTTTTTGAAAAGCAAAGATCTAGATTTAAGGGTTAGGAATTTTAAACCTTTATGAGTACCATTGACATTCCAAAATTAGAATTAAACTTAAAAGTTACTTTTTAATTTTGAAGGACAAACCTTAGATAATGGTTACACTAATTAGATAAACAAAATAATTTAAATTAAAGAAAAAAGGGAAATTAGGTTTTTTCATTTTGATCATCGTTGTGTAGGTGTCTACGTACCCACTATTCGGAATTAGACGTATATAGTCCTTTTATAAAAACTTTAGCGGGTGATTTGATTTTAATTTTTTGAAAATAGTTCAGATTTACGTTTTTTACTCAATTAGGTTCATTTAAGAAAATTTCTAAAAAAAGGGTCTTAAATTGGGACTATTTATTTATTTATTTTTGAAAAACTTCTAAAAAGTCCTAATTAAAAATAAAGATCCATTTATTTTTATTTTTGAAAAATCGATTTTCTAAGTGATAAAAGAAATGATAATCTTTATTTTTGCTTACTTATTTTTATTATTTATTTTATTTATTCTATTTATTTTTAATTTTTATCAAACTAAAAATAATAATAATAACTAAATAAACTACTTTTTTTTTTCTTTTTTCTTTTTTGTCTCTTTTTTATTACTATTACATTTACATTCATGATAATAAAAAAGAGAAAAAAAAAGCAACAATAACAACTACTAAATAATTAAATAAATGAATAAATAAAAAGAATAGTAAAATAAAATTAAAAAAAAAAAGACTTTAGATGAGTTAGGTATGTAGGTAGGACCTAAAGTAGGTTTCGGGTTGGATTCGAGTTAAGTTGCTTCTTCTTTAAGTTTAGCAGCAGCTACAAGGCATGGATTGAACCGATTTAGACACTGAAACAATTGGGAGAGGTGTTTTTTATGTGTTTTGGATTAGGATCAGGGGGTAGGTACGATGCCATGGTTATTGGAGCTTGTTTGGTGGTGCTTTAGAAGTCAGCCGTAGGTGGTGGTAGTGATTTTGTTGTGTATGGATTGTTGGGAGTACGGGGGAAGTGTGATGTGAGGTTTTGAGATATGGGGAGTTCGGCCATAGTGGTCCTTTTGGTTGAAGGGTGTTGGAAGTGGTGGTTCGAGAGGGGAGTAGTGCGATGGTTAAGGTTTCGATGGTAGGGGTTGGCGATGTTGCTAGAGGCTATGATGAGAGACGAGATTAGTTGTGTTGGGAAGCTCGTATAGTGGTGGTTTAATTGTAGTGGTAAGCTTGAAGGAAGGTAGTTTAAAGAGAGAGAGTCAAAGAGATAGTGGGTTTGGTGGGTGAGAAAGCTCAAAGAAGAGAGAGAGGATTCGTTAGCTATTTTCTGATGCCTTGTGAAGCTCGTGTATCTCCAATTTATACTAATCCAGCATCAATTAAACAAGGTAAGATTCAAAAATTGAATTGAATGTCATTGATGAGCTTTAACCCAAGAAACTTTTTTAGCATTTTGAATCTGATTTTAGATGCACATAATTGCAAATGAGGATAGGATTTTGAGCAAAATAGAAATTAGGCCATGCGTAGTTTGCAATTTCACCATTAATTTGGCGAAATTACAACTCGAAGGGGGTAAAGAATGATGAAAAAGTAAGCTGACCAGCTAGGCTCTGTACGAGAAGGTTTGGGGAAAAAGAAGGAAACTGCGAGTAAGAGGGGAGAAAGGGAGAGAAAAAGGAAGGAAAAGGAGGGAAAAAGGGGCTAACGTGGTGCTATGTCAGCAATGCTAACCAACCAGAGTAGGCCATGTAGATGCCATATGGCACCACATCAGCACGAGTCTTCTAACCCATCGTTGTCATGTGTCTAAACATGTAGCACAATGAGATCCTGATACGTGGTAGTCCCTGATGTAATGGAAAAAAAGAAAAAACTTTGCATGCTCCCATCGAGATTTGAACCCTTGACCCCTAACCAAACTCAATGCTAATGTCCATATGCTTAATTGTTAGGCTATTAGCTTATGCTTTGTTCATATATACAATTAAATTGCATATATGGACTAAGTCAGCATAGGCTGGATTTAAATCTAAGCTTAAGCCAAATGATTTGACTTCTAAACTTATTTCAAAATTAAAAAATCTATCCTAATAAAATGTTATTTTCTAAAATCTTTTATATTTTCTTTGTAATTTTTCAATTTTCCAAATTTTTTCAAATTTTCTTATTTTCTAAATTTCCTAATTTTTTGTATTTCTTATCTAAATTTCTTATTTTTTATGCTTTTTCTTATTTTTGAATTTTTTATATTTTCCTAAAATTCTTATTTTTCTAAATTTTTTTAAAAAAATTTGGGTTTTCTTTAATTTCCTATTTTTTTGTGTTTTTTCTAATTTAAGACCTATTGAGAAAATAAAATAAATACAAAAATAAAATAAAGGAGGTAAAAATTGAGTGTCTATAGTGCCTTTTCTATCTATGTTCTCATATGGACTCTATTCATAATCTAAGAAGCTATAGAGGCTGCTTCTACCTAGAAGTGTTTCATGATGCCACTTCCATTCAGCATGGTTTTTGTCATTACTTGAATTGTTTTGTTCTCTCTATCTACATCGTTATGTTAAGGGGTGTAGGGTGCTAAGAAATTGTGTATTATACTGTTTTCTTAAAAAATTTAATAAATGTAGAACTTTTGAGTTCTGTACCATGATCTTTTTTAGGCTTTTTGTAGTCATCTTTTTCTCTTTTTTTTTTACTTGTTTAGCAAACTTTTTAAAGTGTTCAAATGCATTGCTTTTGTGTTGTAAAAGGAATACCCATGTATATCTATAGTAATCAACTATAATTACTATTCCATATTGATCACAACTCATAATATGCAATTTTTTCAACTTTAAAACTCCATTTGTTTATAAATTCTTGCAAAGTTTCGTTAATTTGTCATGAAATTGGAGTTCATGCACAAAATGGGCAAACTTGGATAAAATTGTTAAAAATGCAAGGAAGAGTATTATTTTTAGATGAATTTAATTCATTTTATATCTTACATGCAAATGCATATGGACTAACATGGCCTTAGTAGCCCCCACCAGTCGATCAAGGAGACCAATGTGAAGAGTGCAGGTAAATTTGGCCTATCGACTGTAGCTATGCTATCGATAGATTGGTAAGCCATGAAGTGTCATAGATGAGGTGACCTCTTAAGCAACCAATCTTTAGAGAGGCTGGAGTCACAAACAAAATGTGCAGCGATGGATTCAACCATATCGACTGATCAATAGCTTTAGCACTGATCAATAGGTAGAAGAAACAAGGGTTAAGTTTTTTTTACTAAAGCCTTAATCCTCATAAATGTTGTGTTTCATTAAACATGAAGGTAGCTTAGAGTTGACACGTGTCTACCAATCAATTGGTAGACCCTTCTACCGATTAATCAATGGCTTAGATCTATATATACTCACATTTGTAACAAATAAGGAAAGCTACAATAAGGTTTTAGACATTTCTTAGTATAGATTTGTGAGCTCCTTGTGTGATTTATGGTTCCATTGCTTTGTTAATAACATTCAATGATTATTTTGATGACTTTGATGTACATTTATGTCAGTTTAAGGAGCATTGACTAAAGTTTCTTCATATAATCTCTTGTTTGTTTGTTTACACCATCTTTACCTATTCAATCATGCAATGTTTTACTATTTTCCCATCTTTTATTGTTGCCATTTTTGATATTTTGTTTGGCTAAGTAGATTTTAATGGGTTTGTGAATATGTCAATGTTGTAGATAGTGCAACGATGTTGTTATTATATGGGTATGTGTATTCAAATGGGATTTTTATGATTGATATTACTTTGAGACTCCTTAAGGTGCTTTTTAATGAAATTTTCAATGGGTTTTCATGTGATTATGAGATCAAGAGAAGATTAATCTTAAGAAGTGCCCTTGAAAGTTTATGGGGTTGCATAATTCTGAGACCTAGAGGAGATTAGTTGTGTAATTCCCAATTTAACTCATTGAGTCAATAGAATATTGGTATTGGGTTCTTATACTTATGTTCACAATGATTTATGCGATTTTAGTAAGTTAGGATAGGTTATGAGATTGAGAAGAGATTGATCACCTAATTCCTAATTCTAGATTACTTAACTCGTGACAAGAATTAAGTAATTTAGCTAATCGTATAGGAAAATGAGATTGAGAGGAGATTTTTTGCTATATGGTTGAGTGAGTTGCCCTACTTGGGATCGAACACTAGTGAGTTCCATCAAAACCTAATTAAAAACCATCCCTAATATCATAATGGAAAACCTTCACTACTAATTAGAGTAGCTGGTAGAATTTGATACTTAGATGAGCCCTTCTCCTTAAAGAATTCAACCTAGTAAATACTTAACAGTATTATTACTATAGACAATCTGGTATATTAGTTGGTTAACAGTTTGATAGTGTTTCAAAAATTTCTAATTATAAAATTTGTGTCTAAAAATCTCTACCATTCGTGTCGATTGCTTGTTTGTTTTTGGTGCCATTGCTAAGACGAAGGGAATTATGCTAATATCAAATTAACTGAGGACTTTAAGCCTATGCCTTAGTGTAGCTTTAGTATAGCATAGTGTAGCTAGTAGCTTAGTTTAAATTCTATTCAATATGAGTAGTTTAGTTGTTAAAGTTGCAATCCTTATTTATTTTCTTGTTCAATTGAGCTAATTTTATTATTGTGTTGTCAAATTGAATTCCTTTGAAGGTAAAGTTTGAAACTTTACTATTGATTTTGTATAGGAAGAGGAGTGCAAGAATTAGTGGAGGAATTTGACCTTAAAATAGATTAGACTTTTCATCATAGGATTAAAGAACTAAGGAGAGAGAGGACTTGAGAGAAATAGAGAATCAACAAGAACCCCTTAGCGTAAGTGATGGAAATGGGCTTAATGGAAATAGAGTTAGTGAACATAGAGGAAATGGAAATGGAAATGGCAATAATTAAGCTTTATGGGAATACTGTATCCTTAACTTGAACGAGGTTGCATCACCTATGATGGACTGCCAACCATTGGCCCTCTCACTCATGTGCACTTTTGAGGCCTTCAGTCACTCACTAGAAGAATTCTCTCTGATCAACCTATCGAGAACGAGGTACAGTTTTCAAGAGAATGGTAGAGAACTCCTTAAAGGCTGATTTTAGCCATACCTTGTACTATCTAGCTCCAAATGTTGAACCATATCTACTGAATGCCGAGGTTGAGATAGTGAATGCCAAGGCTTATCAATTGTGTGCCGAAGCTAAGGACCTAAACCACATAGCACTGTGCCCATCACCAGGACCTCTTTGTGCTAACGTCGAGGTACTGAATGCTAAGGCCGTCTAGTTGAGTGCCAAGACCCCTTCATACCGATCCTAGATGTTTAGCCTATTATCTCTACTACTATACAACAACATTTAATATTCACTGCTGAACCAATGTTGCGATGCCACCTGTCCTTTTCACCTGACATTGTCCTATTTTTCTGTTTTTCATATTTATTAAGAATCTCTCTGCATGTATGCCTTTTTGTAATCTTCCTTATTTGAAGTGTTGCCCTAGGGACTTACTATAAATAGTCCTTTCTCTTTATAGCTGGAATATCTTACATTCCTTATAGACATTGAACATTCTTGTTCTTAAGAGACATTCCTCTCCAATTTCATTTTCATACACTCTTATCTGGTCTTGCTAAGTAGCTTAAGATTAATGGTGGGTGGATCTTGGCATTAGCTTATGTGTTACATCAAGTGAAGTATCAAGTCGTGTTGTGTTTCCAAGTGAGTCATATCCTTCAAGCAGCTTTACATTAGCTACTGTATTTAGTTCGCTGACCTACTCATTCTATTTTCTTCAATATTTTGAAGGATCCATTTGTTTCTCATCTCCTATGGTAAGTTCTAGTGGTAATTAAGCTCTTACGTACATGATATAATCCTGGTATCAAAGCTTGGGGTTACAACCAAAAGTTATATTAAGTTGGTTATTGTTAGTATATTGTTCTATCATACTTTGTTTTAATACAAAAGAATAGAGTCAGTTTGTAGTTTACTATTGTTTAGTAAATCTTCTGTGTTGTATATGTGAAAAATCTCAACTAAAGTGTTTCCTAAAAGTTTTGTAGTAAAAATGTAGTGTTCAAGGGGAGATTAATGATACCGAGAGTGATGCTTATGATCGTAGTCGTGTTACCCAACAAACACTACATACTATTGATGAGTAGATATTTGACCTTGCAATTATTGTAGCCAATCTAACTGTTTCAGTACAAAGTGTCATAGAGACTAAGCCTTAAGAGAGAGTTATTGTTGAACAAGGTTGCGAAATGAGAGATAGGCCAATAAGGTAGATGAATGAGTAACGAGCCCCAGAGCTGATTCATGTGAACCAAGCACTACCTTGATGTGCTAACAATGTTGCAAGAAGGAGACTTAAGCTAGATGAAGTCAAGGAGTATGATGAGGAGGAATAATATGATGTTAAGGAGAGTGACCTACGAGCGCCTTAAAGTATAGACTCTAAGCTTTAATGATCTGGTAGTGATGATGACTATTTAGACTGGGAGGAAAAGATTGAAAAGGTATTTGACTTTAGCCTCACTATGGGGTTAGATCTCTCGACTACCCTTTCTCAACTCAACAACAGGTTGAATATTCTTGACTGGAGGCTCCCTAGAATGAGCAACCTCGACCGATATAGTCTTCTCACCTACCTTTAGCTTCTCAACTGGTTAGGAAGCTTTCTTCCATGCTACCACCTACTTTGCTATATCCCCCTTTGCTACTTTCTTCATGATGGTAGGCCGACTAGTAGTGGTTGTGGTGGCTACCCACTTTTTAGCCTTTGACTTTTTGGCCTTAGCTTAAGCCAACAACTTGGTAGGATTTAACTTACTAACACCCATATCTGTAATATGACCAAACATATTAATATTAATGCAAGGGAAAAGAATGAACTTACATTCTTTATGCTGAGCAATGGTTAAAGGCAAAAATTCTCTCCTTAAGTCATGAGAATGGATGTCCTCTTGTAACTATACTTGGTAAGGTGGTAACTCATTAACATACCTTCCTTCTTGGAAAAGATCGGCTCTCCACTTTCATAACGCCTAATAATTCTCTCGGGATCCTAGAAGAACATTTTGTTCCTCCTCTTCTCTTGAATTTTCTTTAATGCTGTAGCGTCATTCATCATTAGCTTTATATCTTTTATGCGGATTGTTACAGTCTATTAAGTCTAGAAATCTAACTCTTCGTCCAACACTATTGACATGAATTTCTCGTACCACTTATGGATCTTCGACTCTAACCCATTGATGAACTTATGCCTATACCTCTTAGTAGCAAAGTACCAACCATTAGGTTGCCTCCTAATTGTGAAGAAATACCGAAACAGTTGAGGTATAACCTTGACTTGACTTCTTCACAAACTATCTCAAAAGCTACCAGAAGTCGATATGTGTTTGGTAAGAACATTCTCGACACAACTCGAAAGTAGTTGAAGAAGCCCTTCATGAATGCTGATAACTCTTATTTTAAATACATTTCACATGATGATTTTATAGTATTTCCCTTACATCTTTGGTTTTCTTTAAATAAATTGATACTTAATGGAGTAAAATTTTGATTTGAAGGTTTAAGCACGTTTTTGGACTGAAAACAAAGAAAAGAAATCAAGTTTCACTCAATTTGGAGTTCAAATGAATGAGTTATGAAGTTTTGAAGTTACACAATCTGGGATACAACTGTGTACCCAGGCTATGTCTATCTAGAAAGATTTGCCAAGGTCAGAAAGTTACACGACTGTGTCCCAAGTTGTGCCTAGTGACAAAAAAAGAAACCTTACAATACATTATAAAATGACATACAAGGGTTTCGCACAGAAGATTAGACATTCAAAAGAAAGGAGACTTGAAGAAAAGGAGGAGAAAAAGGCAAAAGCAACACCCAACTTCAAGATTGAAGAGATTTTTCATCAACAAAAAGGGGGTTTTCATGTTTTATTTCTTGATTTTGTTGGAATTCATTTTTAGTTTTATTATGATAGCTTAAGACTCTTGTATTTAGGATTGTAGAACCTAAGGTTTCATGTGACTATTTGATTGATTGATAATTTTCAATAAAGTTTCTATCTTTTCCTGATTCAATTATGCTATTTAATTGTTAATTGATATTTCTAGGGTATCAATCTATGATATTATGCATGATGATTGAGAAATCACATGTGTAATGAGATCTTGACATAATTAGAGAGAATTACATGTGTACTTAGAGATAAAATACATGTTTCTTTCGGAAAGATGTTCTTTAGTGTAGGAATTCATTATACATTAGTGCGATTCTAAATTATATTACTAAGAGAAGAGATTCCGGTAAATAATTTAGAATTAGGGTTAATATGCTTGAGAAAGGTATTAACTTTAATTGTAAATTCCTTTGGTCAAGAATAATAGAAATTGAATTGGATACATTTTAAGTGATCACATGTTAAACACTAGGGGAAATAATTCCTAAATACGTTATTACCTTCTTAAAGTCATTCTCAATTTTATCGCTTTCTACATTACTTAATCAAGCCTCATAATTAGGTTAGTTTGTTAATTTTAGTATTTTTAATTCATTCAAATCATCACAATTTTCTGGTTAGATAATAAAGTTAAGGTTAATATTAACACTCAAAGTCTCTGAGGAATTGACTTGGACTCACATCCGCTATATTAAAACTGATAGGTACACTTGCCTAATATCAAATGCTAAGAAAGGGAAGCTTAATCTAAAATCCAAATGTTTTAGGTATATGTGGAATTTGTGCTCCCTTAACAAACATACCCTTTCCTCCTCTTTTGGCACCCTAAGATTCCACAATTCAGGAAAGTCTTGCTAATACTGGTTATGTTTCATGACAAGGACCTTTTCGGTAGCGATGGTAGTTTTATCTAAAGAGTTGTGAACTTAAACTATATTATCATACATATATTTCTCTAAGGATTTCCCTTCTTTGTCTTTGGGATAATTATCTACTGTGAGAGTGTTAATCCAAGTGAGTTTATCTCACCTTTCCTCAATACTATTAGCTAAGCTAATAGAAGAACATGCTGCTTTGCTCCTTTTTTTGGTAGGAGAAGTAACCTCAGACTCAGTTACTTTTGAATCTGAAAGGACGAGTTAACAAATTACATTACAAACCATACCTAAACTTTTATAAGGAACGATGTCACAGAAGTTGAAGAATTTGAGAGTGAAGACAAGATATTGAAAGCAAATGAAAGTTTGAAGTATTGAGGAATCTACATTTGATTTTGAATAGTCCTTTAATATGGATAATTCACCCTTGTAACTGTAAATGTGTTTTTGATGGTAATGATGCACTGGTTTGATAGTGGTGCAGATTGTTGATGTGTGTTTTGAGATAGAAATCCGATGGTTGATAACTCTTTGACAGTTATTAAGCTTACAGTGTAATGATGACCAATGTGATAAGTGTCATGCCACTTACTTTTTGGTCTCTTGGATAGGTAGGAGATTGAAAATTGTGACTTTTCAATTGGAATGCAATTCATCTTGCTTTCTACCTCGCTTGACATCTAAGGAACTTTTACCCACTAGACCGCTAGTGTTGTGAACCGTAATTAAGAATAGATAAGTCTGATTGCTGGATGGGTTCGAGCTTGCAGCAAGCTCGAAAAAGGATAAATGGGGAAAGTGCAAAAAGGGTAAAAATGAGGAATGAAACGGTAAGCAGAACCCATAAACAACTCTAGAGGACTCATAGCATAATTTAATATGATGTACAAATTGGTTAGGTGAGGTTACTTGCCACTTATCCTTGCTTAAGGGAAAGGATGAAAGTGATGCTAAGAGTAAATAAACGGTGTTTACACAAGGAAGAAAAGTACTCAAAGTATATATTAAGCATGATTTGTTGTTATCGCAGCTACAAGTACAAGGGTATTTATACTTATAATTTAGGGCAACTAGCCTAAAAAGGAAAAGACAAAAGGGCATTTCCTAAGAAAGTAATGTACAAGATATAAAAGGATAAAAATGAATATACAAGAAAAAAAATCACTGGTGCAATGAATTCTGCACACGATACTGTACATGTGGTGATGTTACATTAGCAAAGTTGTTAGAAGATGCAGACAAAAAGTAGGGACAGATGGACTTGTCTAAGTAAGGATAGCTTAGTCAATTAGGATTCTCTCTCTTAACTTCTCGGCAAGGAAGATGCCAAGTAATTGATTAGCTTGGCATTGGAGAGTAATCATCAACTCAGTATATTATAGAAAAATGGGCAGTCATACAGTACGATATGAAGGGTGACTTGGCAAGGAAGTACTTGGCTTCAGCCTCGACATGGGTTAGTTGGATCAAATCCAACCATAGTGTTTGCTCAATTCTCTATTAGGGTGATACGAACTAAGGTCGGCAATGTTGAAGATGTTAGAAACCCCATAGTCCTCGAGTAATTCCAATCGGAAGTCGGTATTTTTCTTTATTAGTTTAGTAAGTGGTGTAGCGAGTATGCTGAAATTCTTAATGAATCTTCTGTAAAACGAAGCCAGTTTGTGAATACTTTTCACATCGGTACAAGTAGTAGGAGTTAACCACTCGATAATTGCTCGGATCTTTTCATCATTGACTCGCAAGCTTCCTCTACTAACTACATTCCCTAGAATACCACTTCCTCTTAGCAAAAGCAACATTTTTTTAAATTGTTGAATAGTCTCTTGACATGGAGGATAACTAGGATTGCTCTAATGTGTTCATAGTGACTCGGCATGTCGGTATTGTAGATCAGGATGTTGTCAAAGTATACCACGACACACTTCCGTATGAGATGTCTCAATACATAGTTCGTTAGTCTTATGAAAGTGCTTGGGGCATTTGACAAGCCGAAGGCTATGATCATCTATTCGTAAAGTCCATGTTGAGTCTTGAATGCAGTCTTCCATTCATTGCCTAGTCTCATGTGGATTTGTTGGTAACCAAATTTAAGATCACTTTTGCTGAAAATTTTCACTTTACTTAGTTTATCCAACATGTCTTCTAGTCTTAGGATCGGATACTTGTATTTGATTGTGATTTTGTTCATGGCTCGGCTATTTACATACATCCCCCAAGTTCTATCCTTTTTCAACACTAGAAGCACAAGCACAACATAAGGGCTAAGGCTCTCTTTTACATAGCCTCTCCCTAATAACTTATTGACTTAACATTGGAGTTTAGAAGCCTACTTAAGATTCATCATATAAGTTAGCTTATTTGGTAGTATACCATTAGGTACTAAGTCAATGCAATACTTTATGCTTCGAGTTAGGGGCAACCCCTTGTGTAACTGTTCTGGAAATAGGTCAACATAGTCATCTAATAACTCCTTGAACTCCTGGGGTAACTCAGCCCACTCCTTCATTTCCAATAGTCACTTGACCAACATGAGGGTTAGCTCTTAGCATTGATAGCCTCTTGAAGCTCGGCTCTACTCATCATTAGAGCTTTCTTAGATCCGTAAGTAAGTTTCATTTGTAACTTATTAACTTCTCTCGATAGCATCAGATTCAGCATAATCTTTTGGTCATTCTTCTCGAACATATACGTTTTCTTATAGCTATCATGTATAACTCTCCTGTTAAACAACCACGACTTACCCAGCAACACATGGGAAGTGTACATAGGCAATACGTCGCAAAGAATCTAGTCAAAGTAACTTCTTATGGTGATCGGTAGTAGTATTTGCTGAGTAGCATGTAATGCTGCTTTCTCACTCAACCAGTGTAACTTGTATGGCCTTAGATGTAAAATAGTCGACAACTTCAGTTTTGAAACAAGATTGACTAATGCCACATTACTATAGTTTCCACTATCTACAATGAGAGCGTACATTTGATCATTCACCTTATAGGTGGTATGGAACAAATTTTCTCTATACTCCTCCTCTCGTGAGAGTTCCATGTTTATAATGCATCAAACAATCATGAGTAACTGATCTAAGTCCTTAGGAAATACATCCTCCTCGATCAGCTCTTTCTCAGTAGGAACCTCTTCCTCCTAGAGTTCCTCATCCGTACCCTCTACTTCAAGCTTCGAGATGTTTCCCTTGATGATCATCGTCCATCGATTCAAGCATTGAGCAGCCATGTGTCCGAACTCTTGTGATGCATTTGTAAACCCCTAAAATTTTCGATCTAGCTTTTGAAATAGACTTAAGTATGTTAGATAATTTAAGAGTTGACAAGGCTAATGAAAGTAAAAACCCTAAATAAACTAATCAATCACATATGAAACTTTCCTACTCTAAATGTATGTAAACACTAAAGATTTCATTCAAAAGTGATAAAAACCCTAAAATGATAACCTTAAAGACATATGAGCATTAATTCATCATAATATACCCTAAAACCCTAATTGATAATATAACCTTCATACCTTACCAAATCATTAGTGAAAATTAGAGATGACTTTCGATCATGCATATATATTTAGAATCCTTAAGTAATCCTTTAGAAACTGAGATAATGAATCATAGATTACATTTATCTCCTAAGTATATAATTAAGATAGTATTACATAGAGTTAGGGGTATAGTTGAAGCTTAGGCTAAATGTAGTATACATTAACACCCTAATTAGTGCTTTTCATATTAGTTATACTAAGTAACTTACCAAATGATGTATATAGGATATAAATACCTAAAGTAAGATCTCATCATCTATTTTTACTAATCAATTTACCAAATGCTTCATTTCCTTAATTTTTCCCTTAATTTTCCTTAATTACTATATTATGTGTACAAAATGGTATATGCTTATAGAAAGTTGATCAAGTCAACACATATTGACCAAGGTCAAAAGGTTGACTAAGTCAACAATTAGAAAAGTCAAGAAAAGACACTAATGCATAAGAAAATATCTGATCCATCTCATGATTGCTTTTCTTTTCTTTTCTTTTAGGTTTTCTTTTCCCTTCTCCTCCTTAATTACTGTCCACTTCTTTTCTTCTAGACCCTACTATCTTCTTCATTCTAAAATTCAAAACAAAACAAAAAGAAACAAAGCAAACCTTACCTCCATTGCCGTAACATCCCCTTCTCCTTTCACTTTCAAAACTTTCCACTTTGCCTCCATAATTCAAAGACAAATTAAGGTATGTGATCATGTTATTTTATATTGCTTTATATTACTCATTAGTTAGGTGATTAGGTAGATTAGATAAGTAGATATATGTTATGTATGATCTTGTAGAAGAAGGCATAAAGTTTCCATCTTTAAGTATAGGAAGATAGAAATCATGATGAAGAGAAAAGGAATACATGTGTATATGCCCTTAAGTATATATACATAAGGACATACTAGAAGAATACAAGTATGGAGATCTTTGCACATAAGTATTTACTATGTACATAACCTAAACTAAGACAAATCTTAACTATACATACCTATACCATACTAAATACACACTTAAAAACAAAAAAGAATGAAATTAAGGAGGTTTTCTTAAGTGGAAAATTTGACATACGAAATTTGTACAAAAATACATATATGACCATATAGGTATATGAGTATATGTATAATTATACTAGTATACATATAAGTATAGCAAAGGTGTAGATATATAGTTAATAAATGTATAAATGTACATAAGTGTACATAATACACATAGGTATGAGGTAAGGCTTATGTAAGCAAAGGATGATGTAAGCAATAAAGTAATCACGTGATGATATAAGCCATGACATAAACGATTGATGATATAAGCATAAGCTTATAAAATAAGAACATACGTATGTATATGTACTTAGGATCCAAAACTTTAAACTCTAATACACTTCTTAAATTGAATCAAACTTAATCAAGGACATAAATTAGTAATACCAATGTAAAATTCCCTAAGTATAAGAATAAATGGCTAATTAAATCATTAACTACTAAAATGGAACATAAAACTAGCCAATAGGAATAATTAAGCTTCAATAGTGAGAGTTTCAATAAATTTAGTCTACATCGTAAAACACGGGTCTTAACGTCCAAAATGAACATCACCGTATGAACGCACATTCGAAACGATGAAAAACGACTATAAATTTGCAAATATTGAAAATAGAATGAAAAAGTTACGTATGATCAGCAATTAAGTTTAATCGAATAAAGGCTGATAGTAATCTAAGTAGAATTAGGTAAATAGATATCTAGAACCATTAGTTAAGTTAGCTACTTATTGTCCCTGTTATCTCATAATGATCAGGTGATCCTGACGAGGGCAAGGATCTTCCGATCGGTTATTACGACTAGAGCGAGTCGTCATAGTCAAGTGAGTACTACTGATGACTCTATACTTGTTTGTGTTTGTACTTAGTGCACTTAAATCAAATATCAATAACTTGATGCATAGGGTTTAGGGATATGCGTGTGCTTGATATTGATTGATTATTGTGAGAAATATTGTTAAATATGATAATTGATGATTTAATGGTATGATTGATTTTTATATGATTTGGATGGTTTGTTGATATTGATTGATCACCTCATAATTTAACCTTATTATATTTGGCTTATCTTAAATTATAAGGGTTATGCATTATCCATGCATCGTATTATTTATTCCGATTGTCACTTCACGTAGAGATAAATAGAGGCCTTGCGGGGGTTGTTTATATATATTAAAGTGTTTTTATACAGCGCACTCGTACAACATGACCTTACCTAAACCTACGAGCTTACTAGGCGATGGAGACTCTAACCGTATGGCTAAGGGTTGAGTCTAGAGATCTCTACTGTAGGGTGTGAGTAGGACTATAGGGGCTACCTCACCATTAGGCTTGGGATTTTGTATACTATTAGACGACTTAGAAATGGAAATATATTTTATGAAATATGATATTCAAAGTTATAGGTAAAAACCTAGGTGCTAGAGCTCGGTTGTGATTGGTACCGATGAATCTCCAACCCTTATCTTGAAGAGCGTTAAAATTTGATATTATATGCAATATCGGTCAACTACATATATTGTTTGGCATACTGCATGTACATACATTTATATGGTTGTAACAATTTGTTTGATAACTTATTTGCCAGTATGGTATGAGAGATAGCTCACTAAGCTCTTATAGCTTATTCCCTAATAGTCTTTCTTTTCCAGGTTTACTTATGATAGGATTGGGATAAGTCTCAAGTGTTGAGTGTGAGATGAAGATATGTACATTAGTGTTAGAATTAGTTGAGATCTTTATAGGTGATGCATAAACATTCTTTGTAGAAAATATTCACATGTTAGAATTTAATATAATTTAATTTTTCCTACAGTTTTATAATGTTGGCATATCTTATCCTATTATTTGGTAAGAGATACTAATTCTCTTTGGTTTTGAGGAACTGTGGGATATTGGACATCTATAGTTATTTATAATTATGTGTTATATCATGTTAAATAAATTAATTACTTGAAAATCATTAATCTTAGTGATTTATTATTCAAAGTCTTATAATCTCTAACTTGCAAGGTGATTTTCATATCATGGGTGCATACATGTTATGGAAATTTTAGGTAATCCTACTAGGCCTTCTCTAAGGTCCTGATAGCGTCTCCGGGGTTGTACATACGGAGAAGCACCATAATGAACAAATCAAAAGGGAAATAGAAAAGAAACTAGCAAATCGGGGTAGTTACTAAATGGATATGATTCGCCACTTGATCCTATTTGGCCTATAATCTGCCAGATATGACACACCAGTCCAAATTAAAGGGTCACTTGCCATTACTCCTTGCTAAAGGGAATAGATAAGAGTTGAATAACAAGAATACTAAGGTTACTCAAATGGGTAATTTCTATATTAAAAAGGATTTGTATTGCATAGAAGGAAAGTGGGGGGTTATATGCTTTCCTACTAAGGTTATTCTACATGTATGAAAAGATAAAAGGGTATTTTGCAATTAGGTTACATGAGTTGTACTAAAAAGGGGTAAAAAGGATAAAGAATATTCAGTACGGAAAAGAAAGAATCATTTTAGAACGTTGTGTTAGGAGACAAGCGTCACTTTGTAGCTGGACATTTGTGATATGATACAACATAGGCAGAAGTAGGAATGTGTTACAATTAGGGGTTGACTTGATCTGGATTAGGTCGAAGGCAAATCATCCTAGCAAAAGGTCAGCTATCTTGAAGTTAGACGCTAGTGGGCCAGGTCGATAGCTTGGCTTGGCTACTTCTAGGCTATCTTTTGGATTAAGACTTCACTGTTGGGCAAGAGTATGTTGGACGCTTGTAAGGATTTGACAGATAGGTAGGTAAGAGGTCGAATCGAGATAAGAGTCCCCATCTTGGCTATGAATTAGAGCTAGTATTTTTAGTGCGAGCCCTTGAAGTCCTTTAGTTTGGCTTCTTGTGATCGATCTAAAGGTTTGATTTCTATCATTTGCTTGGGGATCAGAAAGATTTGCCTACAAATCTGAAGCGGTTTCTACTCATTTTTCTAGGGCACTCGCAAGGTCTTCTATTGGTCGATGGGGAATCAAATTAGACACATTGAAGGTAAAGGAGACACCATAGTCATCAAGTAACTCGATCTAGTAAACGTTGCAATTGATTTTCTTTAGGACCTTGTATAAGCTGTCAGTTTGAGGAGATAATTTGCTTTGTCTTAAGTGTGGTAATCGTTTTCAGTTGAGGTGAATCCATACTAAGTGTCCTGACTGGAAAGAAATAGTTCGATGGCTTCAGTTGCCAATCTCTTATTGTCTTTGATTGAACTTAGCGATGTTCCTCATGAGAGATTAGTGTAGCTCATGTAATTCTTTGGCTTGGTCTACTTTGGATTGACTCTCTTCAATAGCTACTAGGGTGCTGATCATGTCCAGGGGAATGGTTCGATTAAGGCCTTAGACGACCTCGAACGGGGTCTTCCCTGTAGTGCTATGGACAGTCTGGTTGTATGCAAACTCTATGATTGGTAGGCATAAATCCTAATCCCTCAAGTTCTTCCCTAAAATAGCTTTAAGTAGTTGCCTAACGTCTAGTTCACCACTTCAGTCTGGCCATCAATCTAAAGGTAATTGCTAGAGCTGAATATAAGTTTAATTCTAAGTCTTCTCTAAAGAGTCTTCCAAAAATAGCTCAAGAATTTTGTATCCCGGTTTGAGACAATAGTCTTTGGTATTCCATGTAGTTGGACAACCTACTGTAAAAATAAATTAGCAATATATAATGCATCGTTAGTCCGATGGTATGGAATGAAGTATGCTATCTTGCTGAAGCGATCCACTATAACAAAGATAGAATCTTTTCCACTAGACATCCGAGGCAACCCTAGGATAAAGTCTATATTGAGGTTAGCTCAAGGTAAGATTGGTGTCAGCAGGGGCATGTACTCCCTATGGGGTTCCCTCTTCTCCTATTCTCGTTTACACACTTCATAACTACCAACTACCTTATGGACATCTTCAGCCAACCCAAGCCAATAAAATTTTTCCCTCAATAGATTGGCTATCTTAGTTTCTCTAAAATGTCCAGATAATCCTCTGCTATGAGCTTCCTTGACCAATAGCTCACGCCTAGAGTAGTTTGGTATTTATAGCCTTCGGTCCTTAAGTAGGTAGCTGTCCTTAAGATAATACCCTTTGATAGCAATTACATCTCTACACTGTTCTATGATGGGATCGAATGAGGATCATGAGCATACTACTCGGTAATTAGTGAAAATCCCAATAATTTCATTTGTAAAGTGGTTAGCAAGGTTTGCTATCATGATTGAGCATCGGTGACTACATTTGTACTTTCCTTCTTGTGTCGGATGACATACAAGAAAACCTTTATGTACTCTAACTAATTGGTTTGCCTCTTTGAGAGCTTGTGTTTGACTTGCAAGATGCTTCAACAATTCATGGTTAGTATAAATAACAAACTCTTACGATAGCAAATAATGTTGCCAAATAGTAAGGGCTCGATAAAGAGAATATAACTCTTTCTTGTATACAGAATAGTTCAAGGTAGGACCATTAAGCTTCTCATTGTATTAGGCAATGGGTTGTTGCTCTTGCATCAGGATAGCACCAATTCCAATTCCCAATGCATCATATTCTAATTCGAAGGGTTTGTCAAAATTTGGTAGCGATAGGATAGGTGCCGAGGTGAGTTTTTCCTTGATTTCTTTGAAACACTGTTCAACTTGGTTGTTCCACTTGAATCCTTCACTCTTCTTCGTCAACTCGGTCAATGGGGTGGCTATAGTACTAAAGTCCTTAATAAATTGCCTATAGAAAAAAGCAAGGTTATGGAAACTTTGGACTTTAATGACATTCTTAGGCGTTAGCCATTCTTAGGCGTTAGCCATTCTAGAACAGCTCGGATTTTCTCCTCATCTACTTGGATTCCTTGCCCTGACACTACAAATCCTAGAAAAATCACCTCACTCTAGCAGAACGTACACTTCTTCATATTCTCATACAACTTTTCAACTCACAAAATGTCAAATACTTCACAAAGATGTCAAACATGGTCATTCAGGACAGTATTGTATACTAATATGTCATCGAAGTACATGACCACACATCTTCCAAGTAAAGGGTGCATCACATGGTTCATTAAACTCATAAATGTACTCGATGCATTCGTAAGTCCAAATGGCATAACTAACCATTCATAGAGTCCATGCCTAGTCTTAAAGGTGGTCTTCCATTCGTCGCCCAGCTTTACGCGAATTTAGTGGTAGCTACTTCATAGATCAATCTTCGAAAATATGTTTGCTCCATCAAGCTCATCTAACATGTCATCAAGCCTTGGTATTGGGTATCTATACTCAACAGTAATTTGGTTGATTACTCAGCTATCGATGCACATACCTTATGAACCATCCTTCTTTAGGACAAGTAGAGCTAGTACAATACAAGGGCTCATGCTCTCCTTCACATATCCTCTCTCAACAAGTTTGTCCACCTATCTTTTTAGCTCAGCAGCTTGCTTAAGGTTCATCCTGTATGTAGGTCAGTTCGATAAGGCAGCACTTGGCTACAAATCAATATAATGCTCTATGCCTTGGACTGGTGGCAGTCCTTTAGGTAGCTCTTTCGAAAATAGGTTAGAAAACTCATTTAGCAATCTTCAGATTTCTTCTAGGACATCCTGTAATTCCTTCATCTCCATCAATCATCTACCCAATAAGAACATGGGTTCATTGGCCTTTTCAATAGATCAAGGCTCTCTTTGGCTCATCACTAGGGCTTTCTTTTTACTAGCTCGAGTGAGCTGGTTATGGGTTTCATTTACTTAGGATGGGGTTAGTGGTTGCAACACCATCCTCCTTCCATCCTTGACAAAGGCATAGGTGTTCTTATATTCGTCATGAGTAATACGTTGGTCGAACAATTAAGGTTGTCCAAGTAGTAGATGTGAAGCTCCCATAGGGATAGCATTGCATACTACTTCATCCCTGTATACGTTCCTAACACTGAACGGTATAATCACTTATTCAGTTATACGTAAAGCACCCTTATCATGAAGCTAGTGTAGTTTATAAGGTTGAGGGTGCTTTGAGGTTGGCAGTCCTAACCTCTTTACAAAGGACTGTGCAATGACATTAGTACAACTTCCTCCATCTATGATGATTGTACACAGTTAGCCTTTGATGGTACACTTCATATGGAACAGATTCTCTCTCTAGTCCCACTCAAAGTTTGGCAAGGAACTCAAGACTCATCTTAGGGCTAGGGTCATTACTTCTCTATAGTCGGCATAGACATACGTCTCCTCTTCCTCTTTTACTATGGGTTCTTCAACATTCTTTTCTTCTATGGGGTTACTCTCATCGGTACTATCCACCACATCTCCTGGAAGTATCATGACACACCAGTTCAAACATTCAATAGCCATGTGTCTAAAGCCTAAGCATTTAAAACACTTCACATCATTGGTCTTCCATTTGAATGGTTGGCCTTTCTCATAGGTTCTTAAGGTTGGCCTAGCCTTGGGTTGGCTTGACTATCTTGTTTGACCATGTTAGTCTGCTCGGCATTCATTAGGTTGGTGATTCCTTTCCTTGGCTTGAATTGATCAGGTCGGCGTAATATGAGAGCTTAGGAGAATGTTCGCCTAAGTTAACTTAGAACATTTCTCTTTTGCTGTTCAACCTTATGCGCGATTTTGATTGCTTGTTCTAAAGTGTAAAACCTCAGTACTTCAATGATATTGCAAATCTCATACTTGAGTCTGGAAATGAATCTTGATACTGTACGAGCTCTAGTTCTTCTATGTTGGCTCGGATCATCAACATTTGGAACTCTCTAACATAGTCATCAACAGATTAGTTTCCTTAGCAAAGCTCTTGCAATTTTGCAAACGTATTTTGAAGATATATCTTAAGTACAAATCTACCCCTTAATAACCTCTTCATCTTGTCTTAAGTTCTGATACCTTGTCTTCCATCTGTTGTTCATACTACATTCAGATTTTTCTAACACATTGTTGTATACCTAGTAAACTTTAGTGCAGCAAGTGGGGCCTTAACAGTATCCATGTTTCCTTCTCGACCTTCTCTTCTCATTCTAAGTATTCATCGACATCTCCACTTCTATTGAAGGGCGGGATTTAGATCTTGACATTCTCTAGCCCTCAAGAAGCTTAATGTCCTTATCTTGGTAATGGGTAATAGTCAGCTTCCTCTTCTTCCTCCCCAAATTCTTCAACATCAAGTTCCTTATCTTCTTCTTCAATCTCCCCCAACTCCAATCTTCATCTAATAGCTTGGCCTGTTACTTCTCTAACTCTTTGTGGTAGAATTGGGTGATTAGTTTGGTTACCTTGGCTAAGGGGTCTCTCCTAAGCATTCTCTTGTGGGTTAGGCGGTTGTATGCCTTAGGGTTGTTGCTTGTTTACTTGCATTGCTGTGACTAGACTCTCAACAAGGTTTGTAAGCTAATAAAGTCTGTCATCAATGGATCTTAGGGTGTTACCACCATTATGACTGCGACCAGGTTAAGCATTACTGCCCTGTTTACTAATAATTCCCTAAACACTTGAATTTAACATAGTGCAATACATTTTCAAATATATTAACAAACTACTAACAACCTATTGATCTTGGTTTTTCACCTCTTGGTTCTTTAAAAATTATGTTTTCCGATCAGTACTAAACCCTACCTGATATGGACTCGTAGATGATCACACGAACTCGATATCACATGTAACCAAAGGGATGGGTCTAAGCCGTAAGATGGCTTGAAAGGTAAATGATAGTAGAAGGTTAAGCAGGGGGTTCCCATGCACCGGCGAAGGATAAGACACACCAACACCTCACATGAGCTCAGGTTACACTTGATATGATTTACAAGTATAGCTAAAGGTCACTCGCTACTAGTCTATGCTTTAATGGGTTAGATAAGAGTAGCTTAAGAGTAAGAGGGACACTTAGCTTGCGAGAGAAAAAGTTTAGTGTATTCTCTATATTATGATGTCGTTGACTTTTACAATATGATAGTATTTATATCACCCTGTTAAGGTAAATCCTAAGTTATAGAAATTACAAAAGAATGGTCCTTATTTGCTAAAAACAAAAGAACAATTTATAAGGGAAATATGAAATTGTGCTAAAGAAGGGACGCGAACGTCTTTTGTCAGAAAGGATAGTACGGATGTTAGTAAAGGACATTGCATGTACGCTTTTACTATGATTCTAACAGTATTGAGGTCCAAACAGGGGTAGACTTTGGTTTAGGCTTATTCAGCATCAGAAAGGGTTGGACAATGGTTGGTTTAGGGATGGATCACATTGGGGTTGACCTTAGATGGTCGGCTCTCGATAGTTTTGCTTGGCCTTAGCACAATGGAGATTGCTGCATTCAGATTTAGGGCTTGGACTATGGTTAAGTGGACGGTTTGGTTAGGTATGCTGGTTGATCACCTCAAGCTTGGGGGCGTGTAATCGGTCCTTAATCCCTATCATTTCCTCTGGATTATTTGAGATTTAGGATCAAATCTGGTTTAGGTCCAGTTTACTCGTCTTCAGAAGTGTAAGGTTAGAGGTCAACAATGTTAAAAGTGTTTGAGACACCGTATCCTTCAGGTAATTCGATCCTATAAGCATTAGGATTGATCTTTTCAAGCACTCTAAAAGGCCTATCAACTTTGGGAGACAACTTGCTCTTTCTCAACTTTGGGAATCGTTCCTTACTAAGGTATATCCAGACCAAATCGCTTGGTCAGAATTATCTCTTCTTCCGTCCTCGGCTTCATTTCTTATGCTTAATAGCAACTTGACCCAATTGCTTTACAACCTTCTGGTACATGGCCTTGATGGCCTCAACTTTCTCAATGGCTAGTTAGTCTTCATCAAGCATCGGCTAGGGTGCTTGGTTTAATGGTAGTTTAGAGTTGAACCCATAGGTGACTTTGAATAGAGACATACTTGTGATGCTGTAAGCAGTCTGATTGTAGGCGAATTCAATGATTGGTAGACATATATCCCAATTAGCCATGTTTCATCCAATAACGACCCGTAATAAAGTTCCTACAGTTCGGTTGGCAACTTCGGTCTACCTATCGATTTGTGGATGGCAAGACATATTATACAATAACTTGGTTCCTAGTCACCTCTATAGTGTCCTCCAAAAGTGGCTCATGAACTTGGGGTCTCAATTCAAAACTATGATTTTGGATATGTCATGAAGCTTAATCACCTCCTACAAAAAGAGAAAAGAGATAGCCAAAGCATCGTTAGTCTTGGAATAATGCACGAAATGTGTCATTTTGCTAAATCAATCCATAACCACCATGATGGAGTCCTTTCCTTGGGACATCCTTGGTAATCTTAACATGAAGTTTATACTCAACTTGAACCATGTTTTGGTCGAGACCAGCAAGGGTTAGTAGTGTCTTTGCTCGACTCGACTCTTCCCTTTTCGACAGGTTGCACATCTTTCTAGCATGGATCGAACATCTCTCTTCATCCTTGGACAAAAGAATTTAGAGGATAATACCTCATAAGTTCAATACTAGCCAAAGTATCCCATCAATCTCCCTCTAAGTGCCTCACGCACTAGTAGTTCTCACGTAGAATAGGTCGGGATACATAGCCTCCTCTTCTTGAATAAGTATTCATCTTCCCTCTGATAGTCATCTAACATTCGTCCTTCCTCACATTGGATGTAGCTAGGACCAAAGTGTAGGTCCTCATCATACAAATTCTTGATGGTTGAAAGCCTAAGTAACTTCGTCTACAGTTCGATTAGGAGGGTATGTCATCTCGATAAAGTGTTAGCCACTACATTGTTCTTTCCGTTTTTGTATTTTATGACATAAGAAAAACCTTCCATGAACTTAACCTACTTGGCTTGTCTCTAGGACAACTTTGGTTAGCTCTTTAGATATCTTAAGGATTCATGATCGGTGTAGATTACAAATTCCTTAGGTAGTAGGTAATGTTGCCATACCTTTAGGGCTCGAATTAAGGAGTAGAACTCCTTATTGTAGATGGAGTAGTTGAATGTAGCTCCTCAAAGTTTCTCACTAAAATAAGCAATAGGTCGGCCTTCTTACATTAGCATAACACCTATGCCTAGTCCAAACATATCGCACTCTACCTCAAATACCTTATCGAAGCTCAGTAGAGCTAAGACTGGGGCTGTAGTTAGCTTCTCCTTCACATCTTCAAAACTTGTCCTCTCTTTCTCACCCCAGCTGAATTCAACATTCTTCTTCGAGAGTTTGATGAGTGGGGCAACAATCATACTAAAATTCTTTATGAATTGGCGATAAAATGATGCTAGGCCATGGAAACTTCTCATATTAGTAGAACAAGTCAGCTCGAGCCATTCAATAATCACTCTTACCTTCTTCTCATCAACTCAAATGCTACCTCCACTCACAAAAAATCCTAATAAGATCACCTTGGATTGGCAAAATCACACTTCTTCAGATTGGCGTAAAGCTATTTAGCTCGGAGTTTTGCAAGCACTTGTCGGAGATGCTCTTTGTATGTCTCTAGGTCGGGACTATAAACTAGAATGTCGTCAAAATAAACTACGAAAAACCTTCCCAGTAACTCTTGGAGCACATGATTCATAAGTAGCATGAATGTGCTTGGCGCATTAGATAGCCTAAATGGCATTACAAGCCATTTGTACAAACCATGTCATGTCTTGAAGGCGGTCTTCCACTCATTGCCTTCATGCATTCGAATTTGATGGTATCCAAATTTGAGATCAATTTTAGAGAACACTCTTGCTCCATTTAACTGATTTAGCATGTCATCAGGCTTGGGTATGGGATACCGATACTTGATGGTGATTCAATTGATGGCTTGACTATCTATACACATCTTCTAAGACCTATCTTTCTTTAACACTAATAAGGCTGGTACAGTGAAGGGGCTCAAAGACTCGTGCATATACCCTTTCTCCATGAGGTCATCTACTTACCTCTACAGCTCGATAGCCTATTCAAGGTTTAGTCTATAAGTAGGCTTATTTGGCAGGGCAGCCCCTAGTTGTAGGTCAATCACATGCTCAATGCCTACCTCGGATTAGGGGTAAACCCTCTAGTAGCTCCTTTGGAAATGAATCGGCAAAGTCCTCTAGTAGGGTTTTTACCTCGGTCAGCAACTCTTCCTCCTTGAGTCTCATCTCTAGAAGCCTCCTAATAAGCAAATAGGTAAGTCCGTCCAGCTTCATTTCTCTTTTCAGTTTAGCTCGGGTCAGTACCAAAGCCTCTTTCTTCAAGGTTTGGCTAAGTTGGGACTGTATGATTTTTACCTACTCAGCAGTCATGGGGCTCAATTTCATCCTTCTTCCTTCATGCTCCATAGAACATATGTTCCTCTTACCGTTGTACATAACTGCTCAATCAAACATCCATGGTCGTTTAAGTAAAATGTAGGATGTACTTATGGGCAGTACATCACAAAGCACTTCATCTCAATACCTGTAAATGCAGATTAGCACCAATACTTGCTTGTTCACTTGTAGGGCTCCCTTATCGCTGAGCTAATGAAGCTTGTAAGGCTTCAGGTAGGGTATGGTTGGTAATTTCAGTTGCTGGACCATAAATGCGAAGGCTACATTGGTACAGCTTCTATTGTCTACAATTAGTGCGCATAGTAATTCATTCACCTTACACCCAATATGGAACAGATTTTCTCTTTGTTCGTCTTCAGGTACAGGACTAATACTCATCATCCTCCTCAATATTAGAGTGGTTGGCATGAAGTTACCTTCCTCGTTGTAGATAACTTCCTCATCAGATAGCTTGGCTTATCCATCATCTCTCAGCTCCTCTACTTCTTCATCTATACTATCAACCTCTATGGTCGGTGCCTTGCCTCTAATCACCATTGTTCACCTGTTCAGATACTAAGTAGCCATGTATCCAAATCCTTGGCATTCGAAACACTTGATCTCACTCATCTTATGCCTTGAACTCTAGCCCTTCTCAAACTTCCTTAGGGGGTTCCTTCTCCTTTACTTAGGTAATCTGAGTAGGTCGAGTTTCAGTGATCTTGCTTAGTTCCGTTTGAATAGGTCTACTCGGAATTGATCGGCTACTATCAGGATAGTTGACGAGTGGTTGGAATCTTCCTATTCAGCACCTTTCTATCCTCTGGATGGCTCGGATTGCATCATCAAGTGTTCTAATGTCTAAGGTTTCCAAGACAACTCCAATGTCATACATCAATCTGCCAATGAATCAAGAGACAGTTCGATCTTCAAGCTTTATGACTTTGCATCGGATCATTAGCATCTAGAATTCTTTAACGTAATCATCTACTCTCGATGCTCCTTGTCACAGTTCTTGCAGTTTCTTAAAGGCATCCTACAAATAATAGCTCAACACAAACCTTCTCCACATGACTCTCTTCATTTCATCCCAACTCCTAATCTCTTGTTCTCCTTCCTTTCTTCTAGTGGCTTGCAAGTTCCTCTACCATAAGGTGGCATAACTAGTGAACTCCAACACAACATGTCTAACCTTTGCATTGTCAAGCACTTCGTAGCATTCAAATTTCTTTTCCATCTTGTCTACCTAATCTAGGTAGTCTTTGACATCGCCACTTCTAGAAAAACTTGGGACATGCATCCTAAGTCCTTTGACTGTAAGGGCTCATACATTTATTTCCTCAAGCTTGTGGTACTCCTCTACCTCATCAACTCCTTCTACTTCCTCCTTAACCTCTTATAGCGTTAACCTTCGTTTAGCATCCCTACCAACTCTGATAGCTTGAGGTGGGTAAGTTGGGGCATTAACCTAACCAAACTAACCATTGCCTCACTATTGTTGCTTACGTTCTCTAGTGGGGTTATTTCTAGCTCATTGTTTATCTTCTTGGATAACAATCACAAGGTTAGTTACCAAGTCGGTAAGCCTATCTAAGCGGTCACCTACTGATTGAGGTGAAAAGCTTCCTTCTTGCCCTTGGCCGTGTCGAGTACTACTCTCTTGGTTTCCTAAAGTCCCTTGTACACTTGAATCTGACGTTGATGATTACTTCACAATGATAATTTCTTAACAAACACATAGTCAACCATACTCTGTTTTGGCGTATTGAAAACAGGGAAAAACAGAGTACAAAACATATCTCACTACTAAACTTCAAAGTTAATAAGAGATTCACTATCACACGAAAGTAGTGACAAATTATTAAAAGAATATAGTAGCAGAATCCAACTTTGAACATAGCCAAGCTTCGATATCAAGATGATATGGACTAATGGATGAATACATGAACCCAATATCACGCGTAGCCAGAGGGATAGGTCTAAGCCACAAGATGGCTTGAAAGGTAAATGATAGTTAAAGGTTAAGCAAGGGGTTCTCGTACAACGACAAAGGATATGATGCCCTAATGCCTCACATGAGCTTAGGTCACACTTGATATGATGCACAAGTATGGCTGGAGGTCACTCGCCACTAGTCTACGCTCGAATGGGCTAGATAAGAGTAGCTCAAGAGTAAGAAGGACACTTAGCTTGAGAGTGAAAAAGTTTAGAACACAGACGTCCTTTGTCAAAAAGGACAGTACGGATGTTAGTAAAGGATAATGCATACTCGTTTTTACTATGATTCTAATAGTATTGTGGTCTAGGTAAGGATGAACCTTGGTTTAGGCCTATTCGGCATTGGAAGGGGCTAGATAGTAGTTGGTTTAGGGATGGCTCACATTGGGGTTGACTTCAGATGGTCGGCTCTTGATAGTTCTACTCAGCTTTGGCATAGTCAAGATTGTGGCATTCAAATTTGGTGCTTGGACTACGGTTAAGTAGAGGGTTCGGTTCAGCTTGCTGGTTGATCTCCTTGGCAACATCTTGGATAGCATAGAGAGCAAAGTAGGTTGGTAGATTAAACTGGGGCCGACTGACCTTCTAAGAGAGCCCTTAGGCTCGAGAGTGTCTAATTGATCCTTAATCCCTATCATGATTTCATATTTTCCTTGTAAATTATTCTTTTGTTTTTAGTAAATAAGGACCATTTTTTTGTAATTTCTGTAACTTAAGATTTGCCCTAATGGGATGATATAAATACAGTCATATTGTAAAAGTCAAGGACATCTTAATACATAGAATACACTAAACTTAAAAAAGAAAACATTTAATACCAACCCTCGACTAGGGTTTAAAGAAAATTGGTTTTTTTGTACTTTGAAAACGTTTCAGAGTTACTACCCGACTAGAGTTAGGTAAAAAAGTTAAGTTATAATTAATTGGGTAGAGTGGTTATAACTTAGCCACTAGTCTGCAAAAAAAAAAAAAAAAAACTGATTTCTAAAATAGCTTTTGAAAATTGATGAACTAGATTCGGGGGTTAGAATTAAACTTAAAAATCACCTTTCAATTTTAACATATAGAACTCGGCTATTAGTTACTCTAATTGGGTAAATGAAGTAATTTAAACTAAAAAAGAAAAATTAAGTTTTTTCATTTTTATCATTGGCCTATAGGTACCTACATACTTACTTTAGCGGGTTAAATTGATTTTAATTTAGAAGATATGTCGAATTTACGTTTT
Source organism: Lumnitzera littorea (assembly GCA_024138015.1). NCBI lineage: Eukaryota > Viridiplantae > Streptophyta > Magnoliopsida > Myrtales > Combretaceae > Lumnitzera > Lumnitzera littorea. The sequence goes on along the minus strand of JAMXBB010000005.1, from coordinate 40,953,937 downwards.
TAGTTCAATTTAGTTTATTTAAGGAAATTTCTAAAAGAAATGAAGGGCCTAAATTGAAATTTTTATTTTTGGAAAATTTAAAAGGGCCCTAATTTTCAAAGGGTTAATTTATTTTTATTTTTTTGAAAGGAATGTTTTTCTAAGTGATAAAAAAAATTCATTAACTAAATTAATTGTTTTTACTATTTTTTTTTTTTACTATATTATCTCATTTATTCTTTCTATCTACTTTAACTATACTAAAATAAATAAACCATTTTTTTCTTTCTTCCTTTTCTTTTAATTGTTATAGAGTTTTTTTTTTCTTCCTTCTTTTTCTTATTTACATTTATAGTTATAAAGAAAAAAAAAAAAATCAAACAGTAACAACAACAACTAAAAATAAAATTAAAAAAATAATGAAAAAAAGAAGACTTTAAACAAATTGGGCCACGGGTCGGACCTAGTTGGGTTGGTCGAGTTAGGTCGGGTTGAGTTGGATCGAGCATCAGATCGAGTTGTGAAGAAGGGGGTTTGCTGCGGTTACTATGCATTGTCTCTACTCGATTTAGCGACCAAAGTGGATGGGGAGAGGGGTTTTTATGTATTTCTGATTGGGATTAGGGGGGGTAAGGTGGGTAAGCCGAGTGCCATGGAGTTTAGAGGTGGTTTAGAGTGTTGTCGGAGGTGGCGGTTGGTGGTGGAGCTTGGGTAGTGTTAGAGGGAGTTGCTGGGCATGGTTAGCTAATTGGGGTAAGGGTTTTGGACTATAGGGAGTTTGATTGTAGGTTTAGTTTGGGTCGAGGGTGGCTGATGATGGTGGTTCAAGGAGAGTGAGCTTCGGTGGTTAGGTTTTAGGGGTAATTGTTTAGTTTAGTGACTAGGGGGTACAATAGAGGATGAAGGTGGTCTGGTTAAGGAGTTGATGGATTGGGGGTCACGACAGTAATGTTGGGTTGTAGTGAAGGGTTCGAAAAAGAGAGATTTGAAGAGAGAGAGTATATGAGTTAAAGAGAGAAAGTTTGCGAGATTGAGAGAAGGGGTATTTCGAGTGATTGTACAAGGTTGTATATGTTCGTATAAACTCTTCGAAGCTCCTTTTATACTTGAATTGTTCCTAGAAAACATGGAAAGCTCGGATCGAATTAATGAAGAATGCTTAGAAAAATAGTTTTTTCAAATTTTTGGAGCTCAAATTGAATGCTCCTTTGACTATATTTAGACGTGTTAAAGGACTCGATTCATAGTAGGCTATGTAAAGGATGAATTCACACCATTAATTAGTCTATTTCAGCAAGGAAAGAGCATAAAATCAAAGGTTAAAGTGAGGGGGTTAGGTTGTTCTTAAGAAGGAAAAAGGAGGGAAATCAAGGGGGAATGAAGGAAAAAGAGGGAAAGTACTGACGTGAAGCTGACGCGGCACCACATCAATTGTGCTAACCCTCCCCAACTTACTACATATCATCACTTGACGCATAGTAGCTGAAGTGGCACGCCACGTCAGTAAGACTGCCCAACCCAACGCTGCCATGTATCAAGACACGTAGCTTAATCAGATCTTGACACTTGGTAATGTATTAGTTAACAAAAAATAAAAAGAAAAAAAAGAGGCCTTCTTGCCTTTGCCAAGATTCAAACCCAAGACCTTACACTCAAATCCTATACCTTGTCCATATGCTTAACTATTAGGCTGTTGGCTTGTACCTTGTCCATATGTGCATTTGAATTGCATATATGGACTCGATCAACCTGAGGTAGATTTTAATCTAAGCTCAGGTTTAACGGTCCAACTTTTAAACAAAATTAAAAAAATAAAAATCTACCTTAAAGAAAAAGTTAATTTCTAAAATCTTTTATCTTTTTCAATTTTTCTAAATTTTTGTAATTTTTCAATTTTTTAAATTTTTTCCAAAATTTCCCATTTTCTAAATTTCTTAATTTTTGTGTTTTTTTATCTAAATTTCATGCTATTCTTATTTTTTTTTTTTTGTATTTTTTCCTAAACTTCATATTTTTAGGGTTTTTTTATTTTTCTATTTTGTGATTTTTCTAATTTAGGACCTTATAATCTAATCTGAAAAATAAAAAAAAAA